>JAHLJT010002406.1:144602711-144849644 GCA_031308135.1 Acheta domesticus | reverse complement strand
TTTTATGATTATTATTATTATCATTGTTACTATTTCAGTTATTCAAAACTAAAGATGTTATGAGTAAATTAATTATAGTCTCCTAAAGAGCAGATATAGGAGCTGCCGGTGTCCCTACAATTCTTCAAACAAAACGTGCGCTGTTCCCACTAAAGAAATGTCTTACCTTTCTCAGTTTTTCAAACAACCTGGGAGTTTAGCAAAGTTCTTACACAAATTTTGCGAAACAAATCCCAGAGCGCCTATATCTGTAAGTGCGACCTGCACTTTTAGTTCCCACATTCGGCTGATCTCGATTCCAATCTTCTTTATCATACGCGTTTATTACCATCCCCGCTTTTTAAGGCAAAATAATCTTTACGAAGTAGTACAAGTTGTATCTGTTAAATATGAAACTAAAATACGCTACATATTTTCCAAACTGTAACATTATTTTTCATAGTTATTTCTTTTTACCACAATTCACCTAAAACAAACCTTAACTTTTTAAAAAGGAAAGGCAAACTTCGAATTTCATATTTTTGAATTCGCTTTTTAATAGACATTTGAGAGTGACAGCTGTGGAAATATTACAATATCAATTCCAAAGCCTCTTCACTAGCCATTGGTCATTTTTGACGGAGTGCTTTACAACTTTCATCACAAAGAACGAAAGAATGTCTTATGATTTATGAAGGCGCAGAGCGACAGATAATCCATTAATGTTTGGAAGAAATACTTCTAAAATTGAAAGTACTTACATTTCCGATGAAAATACTTTTTATGAGAAAAATATTTTAAATACACCACTCTTTGTGGGTTGTATACCCACCAACAAAAGAACCATTGTTCATGCCGAATGATTCTGAAACTGCTGATGTGCATGCCATCAGAATGGCAGAATGGCAGTGCCTTTAATTTTGCTCCGATAGTCCTTTCGCCCTGCCTCGTCTCAAAAGAGTAGTAGCTAAGTTTGCAATTATTTTCCAAGTTTTCCTTACTAGTAACTACTACGTTAGGAACATTTTATCTTCTGTGAGTTTCACATTGAGTTTCTGGCATACATTGTGCCTATGTTTCTGCAATCGAATACAGGGAAAGTGTATGATATTGTGTGTCCTGTTTGTTGCAGTATATACAGTCGTCGTTATTTCTTTTCCCCATTCTTTTAGCATAGCTTCGAAATTGGCAGTGTCCAATTAAAATCTATGTCTAATGGTAATCGATTTGTCTGTATTCGCATTTTGTCCATATGTCTATTTGAGGTGAAATCTTTTTAAACACTGAGCGACACATCTCGTTTCCTTCCATCTGCGTTGCCACTTTTGAATCGTCTCCTTCTTGATGTTTTGTTTTTCTTCCACTCTTTTCTCAATGACCCTTCTTCTATAACTGTCGTAAGGATACCAAGCTATAGTTAAATAATTTTCACATACGTTTCATTCACGTAAAATTATAATTTCAGATGTCAAGATACCTCCTCAACATTCTTGGGGTGCTTGAAAATTGCTTGGAATTGTAGGAATATTACATAATTTGCCAATTATTTAAAAATCATTAAACGCTGTCGATTTTATTTAAGCCACGTCTGTATGCAACAAATTAAGCACAAGTGTGGAATAAAATCATATTCACGCGTATGTTTCACTCATTAGAGAGCCGAGAGAATGAATCAAATGCTTCATAAACAGCAACTCGATACTTCAATCTTCTTCTATACTAGAAACTCATTCATTTTTAACATAATATGGGCCGTATATGTCACCTGAAGTACCTCGCAAATGGAGCATACGCCTGAGGCAATACGAGATACTTCCAGGAACGAATGTTCGTATATACTCCCAAGGTTTTTTCTGCAAGGCGTCTCGTTAGGAGCCGATAAAATCCAAGAAGCTCGGAGGGATGTGGGGGCAGCTGCTCTTGCAGATTTCCGACGCACGGGCGAGCCTTGTAACGGCGGACGAGTTTTCTCCGAGCGGAAGAGTTTCTTTGCTTCCACAACTTCTTTGACAAACTTTGAAATGTTTGAATAAATTTCTATGTTGGAAGAAGTTGAAGTTTGCGTAAGATATAAAGGTTAAAACGTGGCGTATTAAACATTAATGCATTTTCCAGAAAGTTTATTTTTTTATTTTGAAAAAATGCATCCCGAAATTTAATTGAAACATTCAATAAAATTCACTAATGTTATTTTGCATTAACAATGGTAAAATACAAACCGCTCTCACAAATCACTGATGAAACAATAAAGCACAGTTGATATAAGTATAGTTTGTCTCAGAATATATTTAATGAACATTTATTGTCATGAATTATACTACAGATACTTCATTATTGTTTGTTGACTAGTAATGTCAACTTATAAACTTCTTCTGCCCATAACTCTTCAGTTTTATTTCAAACTGTCTAGTTATTACCTTGACGCCATATGCGTACCATAAAAGTCAAGGATGCTGAATCCTAGTGACTGTTCTGAGTTGAGCAGACGGAAATGTTATTTTCTTCCGTAATATTTTGCTCAAATTTTGGCTATAATTTCTCAAAATGACATCGCGTTAGAAAATACTGATATATTAGCAGAATCGGTAGAATAACAATTTCACCATCATCCCAAGCGGAACAAAGGTCGATGCGCCGCGCGGGTGAAACAGGGTGGTCGCGGTGGTTCGCCCCTGCACCGCCGCCAACTGCAGCGCAGCTCCGCTTCGACGCGTTAAAGGCATCCTAATACGCTCGCAGCCTAATAGACGCTCATCTATCAAAGTTCCTTGATGTATGGCCTCCGTCTACACGCAGTTGAATCGCAGCCAGTGCACTGTAAATCGCCGATTTCTTCATGCCTGCCTCGCCGGCGCCACCGATTTTTCCCTAATGCCCCCGCTCCGCTCTCCCCCCCACCAATCCAGATCCCGCTCTCCCCTCCCTCTTCGGCTCCTTTGTGCTACGACCGAACCGCTGTCTTCGATGCAGGCAACGAACTTTCGACGGCAGAAGATAACTGCGCCAGGCCGATCTGGACCAACTCCAGATCGCGGCGTAAAGGCGAAGCGAGATAATAATCTTCGGCTTATTCATATTCAGGACAGGGTGTGCTACAACCGAATATCCAGGGGAAGTTTATAATTTAACGGTCTGTCACGGGAGGGCGCGCAGCTGAAACTTTGGCACAAGATAGCTAGAGAATATAATCAATCTGAAATTGATGCCATGACGGAAACTGTCTACAAAGTGCCCATAACTAAGCGGCACGACAAAAAAGCTTGATTACGAAAATCTACGAGAGTAATATCTTAAGAAATGCCTTTTGAATGACGTGAAGCAACTTATAGGCTTTAAATTATGTTCTTAACAATGATATTTAGATATGCTGCGGATAGATTCTGCGAATTTCACAAATTCACGTTATCAATTTCGTGTGTTAAATGTATTAAATGTCTGGTATGCAAAATAAAAAAAATATATGTCGAGACCTCAAAAGTATTAGTCCTTAGAAAAATTAAGTAATGCTCATTATTGACTAAATTTGGTCCAGCCTCAATAAAACTGTTTAAAAAACCACGCGTAAAATTCGTTAAAACTCTTTGAAATGTTTAAATGACTTTTAAGTTATTTCATAAAAAATAACTAATGTTATAAATTTATGTTTACAAATATTCATTGAAAACTCAAATTTAATCAGCACAAACGTGTAGAAACAAGTACGATAAAAAAGTATAAAACGAAGTCAACGGAATAAGATACAAACTTGTTTTGTTAGTCCCGACAACTCTAATTTCCTCTCAAACACATACATACAAACAAACAAACAACAGCTGCTGAGTTACCTCAGAGCCAACATCGCCGTTATCTCTGCAGTGACTCTGACCAGTAGGTTCTATATCCGAATCCTGGAGGCGGTGGATTTTCGACGATAACTCTGTAGCTATGTCGAATTCAGCTGCTGTTTGGGGGCTAATTGTAAAGACCGCATGCTCTGATCAGTAGTTTTCCGAGGTATCCCAGTCATCATGATGCGTATTCCGAAGTATCGTAACATCAGGGCCAAGGACTGCGCGCAATCCTCCATCCTAATCCTTGATCCGTCTTCTCACCTAACGCACTCACAAATACACACTTACAGGCCCTACTCTATCGCTGTTGTGAGGAGAACCATCGGGAACTTAAACCTCGCCCCGGCTGGTGCGGTTCTTTGCGAGGCGATGGCTGGAATGGAAATCTCCGGCAAGCGAACGGCCGCCGGCTCCGGATGTCACCATCTAACGGGAGAAAACACTGTCTCCTCGCAGGATATAAACATTCACTACACTTTCGGATCTAATGACCATAGAAATGTACATGCTGAAAACAATCAATCAATAACACAAACAATTACAAATAAAATACAATTATAAAATTAATTATACAAAAATGCAATATTTTTTTGAATTTTATCATACATTTTACGCATTTGCTACTTTATTACTCAAAGTAAAAATTACAAAAATGTATGAAACCGGTAATGATAATATGATTTTGAAATCTTAATCGGGTAGGGAGAGGGGTTTACCTTTGGATGCACAGTGTAATTACTGATTGTACTTCTATTTTACTTTTCAAATGAAAAACAAATCAGTATTTTATATGAACTAAATTTAAAAACCAATATTTTCCAATAAAACAAAAAAGAATCATACAAACCAAAAAATATAAACTGAGTTGTTTTTAACCCCTTTTTTACCCTGTCACTTAACATATAGGTAGAATTACAAAACATATAGACATATAGAATATAGAATTACAAAACATATAGGATAGAATAGAATTACAAAACAATATCTCAAGATAAATTTTTAATACTTTATAATTCCCCTGTGGCGCACAATAAGACGATTAAATTTTGAAACTATTAAGTTATTGCTAAAATGCTACAACACAAAACATTAAAAAAGATTTTTTGAGAAGAGGCAACATCTATATCTAATGTGTTATACTGCAGTTGGCTAGAGCAGTACACAACATGGAAAAAAATTCACTAATTATGTTCTTTAAATGAAGTGCACATCACTTTCCAGCAGAAGGCATAGGTTGAACAAAACTCAGTTGGCTTGTAATTTAAAACCGCAAAACATTAGAACTGTTTCTTCCGTTAAATAAGCTCGTATAACAATGCCAATCTCTTACAATGAGATGAGATAAAACATTAACATGTCAGAAAGATATGTCAAGCTAACTCAACTTAATTTAGTGTTGTGTTTAGCAGTTCAGAATAAACTTTACCCAAAAACGAAGCGAGATCACTGAAACAGCCCAATATTTATTGTTGCAGAAAAAATCTACTTTTCAAAGAACGCAAAAAATTATTGTTTGCCCGCAGATTCCCATCTGTTCCAACCTTAAACTAAAAAATCAAAATTCACGAAACCAACGCTATTATCACAACCATACGCACAATACACAGTGCAGGGATCTGGTTCTTTGTGACTCGCAAGTCGCCCCAACACACGGCGGTCATGGCAGTGGTGAGAGGGACGGGCAGACGTCATCTAGTTCGTAAAGCCGCCAGCAGGGCGCCTTGATGGCGCGGCACCAGGGGTGCACAGTGGGCGGGGGGGCGGGGCGACATCTCCCAGGCAGCACGGGTGCGGGCGCGGGCAGGTTTACTGCGTCGTTTTACGACCCATAGCTTCGATTAAGTCGGCGGCAGCAGCGACGAAGACGGTGGAGCTGCCGGAGATGGCAGCTGGAAGAGGGGGGGGGGGAACACCGGTGTGACGGTGGATGCAGCGAAGTCTATGGACTCACCCATTTGCGGACCGTCATGTCGCGTTCCGTCGGAGTTGCTTTAAAATTATTCAAAGATTCTTTACTGTTACAAAGTTTTTCTGCCTCGCTCTTACCGGCTGTTTACTTAAACTCCTAAAATTTGATTCTTATGTGAGAGGTAATAAATTTTGTTCTTTTTCCGATAGCTTTGCTCTGCAGAACACCTTTATTACTTAAATACATCATTTCTTTAGGGGACACCTAAATCCAAATATCTTGATATTTTTAAAGTCCTTTATCGCTCATGCTTCATGTTTATATTGTTATACAAATAGAGAAAGATGCAGTTTTTCATCACTAATGATCGCAGATGGAAACCTCGCTAACTCCACAAGTAATGTATAAAAATAATCCAACGAGTAATAAAAAGTTCTGTAGGATTATTAGTTAAAATCGACGTGTAAGAGTTACTATTGTGGCGAGTAGATATAAAAAAATAAAATATTTATTAGAATTCATTCTCTAATCCTTATATATTTTAAGTAAAAAAATATATTGGAGTTTTATGAAAGCATACGTCGGTATTCATCATTAAATCTCATTGCTGAGGGGCAATATAACAGCTGTACTACCGCAAAAAAATGTTACGACAATCGATAGGGGGCCATTTTGTCGAACAAGCCAACTAGGTGTTCTGCTTTGCGGCCGTTTGATTTTGTCAGTATCCTTAGGGTGTTGTCCCCCCTTTCAACTGTCGCTTCCAACGTCATCACAGCAGCCGCCTTCGTTACTCTATGTTGACCCAACAAAGTGGTCAGAGAGCTTGTGTCTCGTGTGCCAAACGTCCTACGACGCCCAACGACGTCCATAACCCGTTGTCGTGTCAACGTAAATTTACAACAAACCACCAAAACCTTTAACGGTTTTATATCAATTTCCTTCAGTCTATTCTTAGTTGTATTCGACAAATGCACAAATCTACCTTAATGTATAATATTGTAGCATCCTATTTTTCTCGTTTGATGTGCTGTGATATTCATATATTTATTTGAAAACCATAAACGTTCTTACAAGTTTAAATGGCTGTGAATTAATTCACGTGATGTTTGTTAGTGGTTGCTTCACGTGACAATCGGCGGGCAATTTTTAGGGCAGCTATTACGTACACGCTTAACAAACTTAATCACTTTTCTCAGTTGTCTTAGGATCACTAGAAAAATATGTATGTATAATGTACGTAACATCATTCTTCATTCTGGAACATACTGATCTTTACACTTAATTCTATTGCATGTAAGCACTTATTTTCAGTTCTGTTACGTCTCTTACTGTGGTAAGTAAATTTTTTCTGCGGAAACAAAATCGCAATTATATCTTGGCTTCATAGGTGTTTTTATTGTTCGTCACAAAGCGTCCTTTCAATACGTACGCGTCTTCGCGAGC
Source organism: Acheta domesticus (assembly GCA_031308135.1). Classification (NCBI taxonomy): domain Eukaryota; kingdom Metazoa; phylum Arthropoda; class Insecta; order Orthoptera; family Gryllidae; genus Acheta; species Acheta domesticus. Next base: position 144,842,480 of record JAHLJT010002406.1, on the reverse strand, counting down.
GTTTTTCCATGTTCAACTGCGAATTATTACGATCTTAGCGATAGGAGTTGGATTCATCTACAATCTGATCGGGATTCAGCTTTAATGTCTGCAGCTCTCTGGCAACGGCGCGACTACTTTCTCCGGTGGTTGCGGCTTGGGGCTGGTTGCTGACAGCGGTGCGTAGGTCGCCGCTGCGAGGCTGATCTCCCGCTCTGGGTGCCGAAAACTGGGATGGCAGAACCCGTGGGGGCAAATCAATTCCTACAATACCATTGACTTAGACTCTAAACGTCAATATTCTCATGAAATAAATGTTACACGTATTTGTAAGTGCCCCACTACATGACTAGTAATATTATCCAATATATTGGTGTACTTTTCGTTAGCATTAACAAAAAAATATCTTCTTTCCATCCATCAGTCGTGCATGAACCCAAAACGTGAATGCCTGTCATTAGATTATTGCAATTAGAGAATGACCCACGAATCTGATAAAATCAAACTAATGAAGCAACATCAAGATGAAAGACTCAAAAAATTCCTGTGGAGATAATCTTCATAAAAAAGTAATATACTACAAAATGTATCATGTAACTAAATTTGTTTTAACGAAATAATCGCACACAACTCTTCCTCTTTTGGAAACTCGTTTACCATCCGACCTGCAGAGCTTCTTCAACGCGACGTCTGCAGAAACGCGATTCGATCCAATACCGTTGTCTCGCCGCTTTCCGCACCACTCCAGCTTTTTCGACAGCTTGACCGACTGCGAGGAAATTTGCTTAGTGCCAGGAGCAACCCAATAATTGAAACCCGCGTGGCCTAGTAGTGGGGATAAAGCGGGACTGAAAAGAAAGAACAGGGCATGAGAGGGAGGACGACGATGGAAGTGAATGTAGGGAAAGAACAAAAATGGGAGAATGTTAACAGCTGGTACAGGAACCAACTAACAAGCCTCATAGCAAAAATCGTATATCGTATCTCGCCAATAACTCAGTTGTCCCAATAGTAAGTCAATTACGGAGGATTACAGCTTCACGATACTCGTGAATTTTCTGCACTACCTGAACCCTGGTCAGAGGTTCTCTCTAATTCGTTTAAAAGTAATTATATTTGAATACAAAGTGTCATGACATAAAATTAAAATATTCTGTCAAATTTGTTGTTTAAAAGTAAGTATGACAGATTTTCATACACCTTCTTCTACTTTGGTTTACAATTACATATCACGCTTGACACTGGTTTGCAACTACACATTACATGTAAAATACTGTACCTTCCAATATATACAGGAAATGCATCAATAGAAATCACGTTTATTTTATTAAAAATATTATTTTATGAAAATATTATTATATTATAATATTTTATTTTAATTATTTTATTAAAGATAAACGTTTTTACAACTTCTATGTACTGATTGCCAAAGGGGAAATAATTCTTTAGATAAATAACAATTATTATTAGTGAGAGCGATTATGAGATTCTGGATATGCAAATTCATATATCTGATCTCACGTACAGAAAGTGTATTTACCCAAATCTCACGTACCGTAGAATGTGTGTAAGCACTTTAATTATGTTTTAGAAGCAAACAATTTATGTTTTAATTAAAAAATTATAAGACAGAAAGAAGAAAAATAGTAACACACATGAAAGCATCAACAGTCTTGTATAATGAGGATTTAAAAATACTTTTGAAAACCACTGTAATATCCAATAACAAGCAAATAAACGGACTGTATATTATTTTAATATAGAAAAGAGAAGAGAATGAGAATATTTATCATTGATTTCTTAATCCCTAAACCACAGTCTTGAAATCAAAATTCCAATAAACACGCAAAAATATAATTTTATGACACTTCACAATAATATTTTTGTGTTATTTACCTCCAAATGTGTTTAACAAACCAAAGTACAGTAGGAATACAAAGTAAAATAAAATTAGAAATATGAATTGGACGAGCAAAGTAGATATGTGCGAATTAGCGGGCGCGCTAAGCTCTTTGCGGTTGGGCGCAGGGCGGCGCGGGGCGGGGCAGAGCAGGGAGGCGCGGCGGCCCCACGCGTTGCATCGACTTGCAGTGACAGCGACGTGTCGCTAACGAGCAAGCGACCGGTCGGAGCGGAGCGAGTGGTGCGGGCGGTAACGAGGCCTTGCCGGTGACAGCACGTTGGACGTGATAAGGACCCAGAACCGATTGGGCAAGCTTGCGAAGAAAGCAAGAGTCGAGGAGAAGACGGGTGAGACGAAGTACGCGATTGATTGACTAGGGCTTCCGGGCGCGTCGACTGCTAAGGTAATGGTTCCCGTAAGTGTAGTGCACATTTTATCGCGGGCGGATGAAGGCGAGATCTGGCGGCAACCTACACGTCGGCTAGCGGGGTATTTCCCCAGCCGGGAGGAGCTCTAAGCTACCGTCCGGGCACGTGGGATAGTGCAGTTCACATGAGTGTGAGTTAGGGTGAGAAAAAGTCAAGAAAGAGGGAGATCCTTGCCCTGTTTGTTAGAGTCTGGGTCCGGCATTCGCCTCATGCTGATCGGAAAAACCACAAAAATCTACCAGAGCAGCTAGAAACTTACTCCAGACAGTTGCAGAATTTGTCCAAGCTATTGTCAAAGCTCCCGCCACCTTCGGAACTCGAAACCGGGTCAGAGGCACAGCAGGAAAGTCAGCTGATGCCGTGAGCCACTTAAGTCACTGAAAATACCCGAGTATTATGGAGGGGGTCATGGAAAAATGCACGAGTAACAAGTGAGTAAGGAATGAAGCGAAGGTTGGGTAAGGTAATATACCGAAAACTCAGAGTTGGGTGGGTACTGTCGGAAAAAGCAGCGAGAAAATGGAAGTTGGCTCAAACGACACACGTAGAAAATAGATAAAAAATGTATTAGGAGTATATTCTTTTATGGTAACCGAGTAACCTGCGTCTGTCTGTACATCATTCACGTCCTTTCATCATAATTGGATTACTTCCTGTTCATCAGTCGTTTGATGCGTCTTAGTTTAAAATTTATTTTAATATTTAAAATTTATTTTTTTATGAATTTGCAGAAGTCAAATTAAACATTTTAACATAAAAATACCCGCCGGAGGTGCCAAGCTAAGTAAGATTACCATTGAAAACGTTGAGAACTTACAGTGAATTAAAATTCTTTAATAAAGTTACTACTAATCGTATGTATTGAATATTTATACCCACTTATTGCAGCAAGCAATAAGTATTTGCATGAAAGTAACATATGAAGTGAAAACTATATTAACGGTAGATGAGCATTTCCATCAGAGACAAGTGGATCTGATGGCACCTGTTTTACAACTAATTTTACGGAGATACTTAGATCATTGAAGTAAATTCTTCACTCTTTCATTCAGTCTAACGAATAGGCATCATTATTCTTAATAAACGAATTCAGGGTGCACCACGTGTCAACTAGAATGTCTGCATGAACAAATTAATACACGAAACAACATGCAAGGAAACGTAAAAATCTGGAGAATTGAAAGAAAAAATACTAGTCACATAAGAGCAGAAAGAAACCACTAGTCGAAATAAGATCTCTAAAAGCTTCGACAAAAGTGTTGAATCGACAAACTTTGTTAAAACATACATTTATAAATAGCTAACAAAATATACAGTGAAAGGACACAAATGAGCAAATGGTTCGTTGGTTAGAAACCTGTGACATGGAAAGAACGTAAACTAGAAGTCGAGTGAGAGCCATCGTGAAAGCGTGAAATGAGGAAAGATGCAAAGCCAGCTACAGCAGAGACCGTCTTGAAAGACTCAGAGCGTTTGTGACGACACCCCACCCGGCGATTGCCGCAGCCTTAATGAGAAGCCTCTTTTATTTTCAGAGAAGACGCTAACCAACACAACTCAGCCAGCTTTCTGAGGGAATAATGAATTGAGGAAGATTGCAATTGTGTTCATGTTCCTTTGTACGTTACCTGTCCCCACCTACCGTTAAGGTGTCAGAAAAGAGATGAACAAAAGGACTATAATGAAACAGGCGTCATTAGATGAATATTTAATTTCAGACAACGGAATCCCCTTACACCTCAAATGCTACCATTCCCAATTAATTAATGAAAATGATATTCTTTGGGGTTTTGATACTGTGAAATTGTATGTCGGTGTGATGGTGTTTGTACTGAACGTGCAAGAAAATAGTGCGTTTCATCATTTTACCAACCTAATACAAATTCATCATATGGTTTCACGTTTTATCTTACCTTTATTGTCTTTTGTCATATTCTTACCAAATTGTAAGATAAAGTTCACATAGAACAAATACAAAAATAATAGATAATACATAATAGAACTTAAGTGTATCTATTATACGTATTGCACGTCTAAGTCTAAGAAGAAATAATATAATTTTCAGTTTTAATTTTCAATAGAATGTATCTAGTAAGATATTTTTATATGTTCCTGAGTCTGTACGCAATAGTAAGAAACTTACATCATCCTAAGAATACCAATCTCTCAGGCTTTCTGTGGTAATGTCAGAGGTTTGCATATAACAATTTGTACTCTACACAAAGAAAACAGTTTATTGTCAAACATAAAATACTCGGAAGTATGAGGATCTACGGGCGAAAAACAGAGCACAACAAGAGAGAAGAGACCACCCACGCTACATCGTCAACAGCCGCCCTTCCACGTCGGACAGGGACAAACGGCGGGCCGCTATACCCGTGCGGGCCGCCGCCAGCACCGCACTCTCCCACCCACCCCCGCCTCGCCCCGCCCCTACGACCAGCGGCGCCGTCCATTCACAGCGCCCCGGGCAGTGGCGGCGGCGGCGGCGGCGGCGCGACGAGCGCGTGATAGATGAATACATAACGCGCATATCGACCGCGCGCGGCGCCACCGGCGACCCCCGCGAGCAGCAGGAGATGGATCGCATCTCCTCGCGCGTCACGCCTCGCCGCCCTGGCCCTCGCGTATGACCGCTCCGCCCAGGAACGCCGCCCACGCCCACGCCCCGTCATACCCCGCCCAGGATCCACAACGAGGCCTCCAAATAGGGTCACCAACAACATTTCACAATTACATTTCTTCGATCAGAGGAATTTCCTAAAGATGTTCCCCTATGAGATTTCTAAAACAGTTTACCCAACCAGGTTTCCCACCCAGAATTCTCATATTTCCGATGAGGATCATCTTCGACAATTCAGAACAGACCAGATCTCTGCACACACCAGAATACCGCACAACCAGATCCCCGCACACACCAGACCTGCGCACGCCCCAAGCCTCCACTCACACTAGACCTCCGCACATACTTGACTCCGCATACATCAGCGCTCTGCACACACCAGACCTCCGCACACTCCAGACCCCGGCACATACAGATCTCCGCACACACACACAGACCTCCGCCACACAGACCTCCGCACACACCAGTCCACCGCGCACTCCAGCCCATCGCACTCATCAAACCACCTACACACCTGACCTCCCCACACACCAGTCATCCGCTTACACTAGACATCCGCATATACGACTCCTCATACATGAAACTTCCGTACAGGCAACACTTCCGCTCAGAACCCACACATCGCCTAGCGCGTTCGCTTTTCGAATGTGGTCACAGAAGTGCAAATCCCACTAGTGTGGAATTTATGGTAAAATAAATGGTTCCAATGCAGGTTTCTAGCTTTTTGACTCATGGTCTCGTCAGAGAAAACTGGCCTTTAATGACGTAAGAAAAGACGAAAAAATAAATGAAACATCTTACTAACGTAGGCACAACAAATTTCTGGGATTGAAATCCCTAGCAGGACCTCGGTTGATTTAGGGATAATTTCCTATTTCCGGGCTCGTCAACTGCCATAGTCATTATTTCTGTAAGTGCAGTGAATGTTTTATCATGGGAGGTGGCGGTGACCTGCTTCCGCTTGATTATGAAACACGATAACCGTCAGCTTGCGGGGTTTCTACATCCAGGTATCATCCATCCACTTGCGGTATTTCGCGTCAGCCGGGAAAAGCGCTATGCTCCCAACCGGTCTCCCGAGTGCATATACGATTTTGGTTGAGTAAGGGGTGAGAATAAGACGAGGAAGAGGAAGGAAAGATCGCGCGCGGGCCTTGGCCCATTTGTTGAGGTTCAGCCTAATGTTAATTAGAGAAACCAAGAAAAACTACCTATGACAGCAGCCGGCCACTCGAGTTCTCCAGAATTCTCGCCCAGACAGCAACTGAATTCAACCTAGCTACGTAACTAACGTTGCAAAGTCTGTCCCAGTTGAGACTCGAACCCTAGGACCTCCCGATCAGAGGTACCGCACTGACATTACTTGACGCCATGAAACATCTAAGACGGCAGAACTCGCACTGGGCTACCCGATGTTGTGTGAACAGCGAGTGTGAAAATACTGTACTGTGCACACGCAGTGGCCCCATTCTCGTTTGTTTCGCTCGCACTGTAACGGTCGGTTGAGTGCGCAGGTATCTTGTGCACACACTATCAACGTCACTGCACTCACACTATTCCATCGATCGAGTTCCATCGATCCCTATCTAATTTAGTTTATTTCAGTTCTCAATTCCTAGGCATCTTTGGAGCTTTCTTTCCCTCTTACTACAGCTTGCTCTTCCACTTCTTCTGCCTCCGTTCCGTCTGCCTCATCTCTTGTGATGCTAATGGCATCTTCCATTTCTATATTAGTTTTCATTTTATGAGCTCGTAAAACCCTTTACTTTACAATAAATTTAGTGTTGAATTACTCGGTACTCTCATATAGATCTTCATGTAAACATTGACAATATCCATAGAGGTGACGAAAAATGGGATAGCATTAATCAAATATACGGATGGCAGTACTATCGTGCACTTGTTTTGGAAGAGCAGTTCATTGGCAGAGCTTTCACTTGCGCTCATGAGATTTATGTTAAATACTTTCTGACGTTATTTCATTCTCCTAGCCGTTTCCACCTTATTTCTTATGTTCTTCTATTATGTATAATTTATTGTGTTTAAGTGTGATCCACTTGCTTGCGCAGGAAGTAATTTTTAATTTTTATTTATTTGTTATTTTTATGTAGTCATTTTTAGCTCGTATTTCGCTACACCAACGTATTTCTTTTATGTTCCCAAACTCTAAATAATTTTCTTATTTTTCCTTCTCCACTTTATAGATCCTCTGAAGATGAGAAAGGCCTTTCCCGAATGCTAAATTTGAGATGTAATAAATGTTATAACTGTTGTTGTTGTTGTAGTTGATTATTTCCTAACTTACATTACGGAGTACTACAAGACATCTGCTACCACCACGGAATTTTGTCACATGGTTTGTAGCATGATCCTTGCAAAGTATGAATGTTAGGCAACCCGCAGGAAGGATGTGCCCAGCGAGGTGCCTATCCATGTCAGAACTTTCATGACCATGTCAATTGAGGTGTACGTACTATAATACTCAGAATTACTATCAACCTAATTATTATGTTAACAACTTGACGAAAGTGGATTGGAATAATTGAATTACGGTTGTTAACACGTACAGTTATCTCATCTTCAAGTGCTTTATGTCAATATCTCTCTCTTCACTGTTTTGAAGTGAAGGATCAGAACAAATAGAAATGCTCAGCCGATATACTTATTTTGTTTTCGCTTCACTCATGTTTTATTAAAGAGAAAATGTCTCCTGAACGCTACATTACGCATTACGCTACATCACGTAATGGTCTTTCAGGCTATCAAAACAAACACTACTTCGTCCTCCCTCAAATATTCCGGGCGACTCTTCCAGTTTCTTCTGGAAGCGAAGAACTTCTTAGCAGTGGCTCGAGCGCCTTTTGAATGGAAGACTGAATGGACGTCAAAATTTTGGAATAATTTCATTGAAACATTTTTGAACGTGAGACGAACTTCAAAAATAAGTCAAAAATGACCTGTGAAAACCAAAAATTAAAAAGATCTGGGAAAATATGCAATCATTAGAATATTATGTTAATATGCAAATTTTTGAAATGTAATCATGTGTATTTTTAAACAGTAAAATTAAAAATTCCATCACCATTTATACCCCATATATTCATAAAGAAATAAAATATTTTCTTTTAGAAAATTAAAAAAAAATACTACTACCTGAACTATAAGAGCCATCTCTTTCTGCCATTTCTGAGAGAAAATTAAGACGCCACTGCACAGAGAATACTGTATACTTTCATGAAAAAGTATAAACATTGTACTGCAAGGAAAATATTGATGTAAGAGTAAACACGGCCGATTAAAACAAATTCCGATTCTTTAAAAAATGTTCTGGCAATCAAGCCATAACGGGAATGATTCCTCAGAAAGAAGGAAACATTGCCCACGAGTTGCAAGTAGAAAGTAGACACTTCCCGCGAGAGGGAGAGTTTGCGAAGAGAATCAGGGGAAGCCTGAGGAGCAGCCTATATCCGCCTCTGAGGAAGGGGGGCTTTAAAACGAGAGCGCACGGACCGCGCCGCCGCGGCCGCCGCCGCCACCCCGCCTTCGAAATAAACCCCGGAATTGTTCCAATTTTTATGGAGCCTCGTAAATTTTACAGCGGCCGGCGAGATATGCAAATGGCACGGCAGCGGGCTAGTAAAACTATGCACGTCACTGGGCTTCAAAGTAGCGTGCAAACACCCGCGTTGTCACTAAACTGCTACACAAGTAGTAAACGGACGGGTGGCTTTCAATTTCGAGGGATCAGCGACCGCAACCGCCCGCGCGCCGCCGCCTGCTGACCCGCCCTTGCCCTACTCCGCGCCCGCGCCGCCGCACCTCGGCGCGGGCGAAGGACGCCGGCTGGCTCCAAGTGCTGCGCGGAGACGCGAGGGACGGAGAACGCGTGGCGTTGTTGGATGAAACGAGTATAAATTACTCTCCATTAGATATCTTTTAAATTAGAAGGGCTCTTCTTTGCTTATTCCTTGCATGTAAACGATATAATTCATTGACTAAATGATTTAGAATGTATTCTTCATTAGTCATAATTAATAAATAGAAACAGAACTTTCAAACCTTTTCAATAAGTGTGTTAAGATTTCGGACACATGAATTTCAAATCACGTAAGAAAGAGAATATGACCCGATTGCGAACGGAAAATTGCAGCTCGTAACATCTTCCTACCTCGTATTTTTATAAAGTCAGAATTTACAAACTGTTTTGGTGATTTGAAAAGCTTTATACGAAATGGAAACTTGCTCCTTGATTTTTTTTCCAAAATGCGGAGAAAGAATTTCATGCATTCAGAAAGATCAACGAAAATGAGATTTGCGGCATTCCTTACGCCTTCTTTGCTGCATCTTTGAAAATGTTTTAAGGAAAAATGTTGACTTGTTTGTGATTTTTTTATTAAAATGCATTAACTTTGAACAGGTTTTACATGAAAATTTCCCGCTTTTCAAAAAATTGTTCAGGGTATTTTTTAAAGATCTAATTTTCTAAAACCGATTTAATTTTAAGAAAACTTTCATAAACATTATACGTTTTCAATGTTATTTTGTTTTAATTTTCAAAAATTCTAAGAGTTTGCCGAAAATGGGACCAACCCAAATTTTTTATCGTCCTTCGCTACATACGAGGTTAAAATTTAAAGGAAAAGTTTGATTATTGAGAAAATATTGTTTAAAAATGGCCTATATTTCACGCAAAATTAAATGAGAAATACCGAGAATTTCGGAAAATTGTACATGACCTTATTTCAAGATCTATCTTTGAATAACATATATCATTAAGAATAAATCACTCTCTTGAATATTGTAATTGTAGGAAATTCCCGAAAACGTTTTATCTCTTGCAATTTTTGCAAATAAAATTTGAACTAAAATGATATCTTTTTAATGAGTAATTTACAGTTTTATACAAAAATTTGGAGTCATTTTTGATAAAATTTTGAAAATCTTATAGTTTCATATAAAGTATCCTCTAAAAATCTAAATAACCTTTTCAAATTCGCAGCATATTCAGTTCGTTCAGATTCTTTGGAAAAAATCAATTTTTGAAAAAATCGCATTACGGTATAGGCACTCTTTGAATTCAAAAAAACAAATGCCGAAAGACAAGGGGAAGCTGACAAATATGTTGTAAAAATCTCAAAACAGAAGATAAAATTCCGTGACACGTTAGATGGGAAGGTAAAAATTTGGAAGCAATTATTAAAAATTCGAGGGAAAACCTCTTTATACAGATTTAACCACACGGATACAGCAAAGAAATATATCATAATTTTGTTTCACGCTATTTAACTCTGAGGAGGTAACTTGAAATATAAGTTTGTATGTAATGTAACAAAATATTTCGCAAATATGATTCAACATTGAATTCTAACTGAACTAAAACTTTATTACACTGTGTATAAGAATTACAGTGTAAATAAATCTAACGAACACATAGAGAGATTTTAACATCAAAGATAAAACGAATGCAACGTTTGCGAAATTACGCGGGAAGTCTGAACGCAACTTCGCCGCGATTCGATCAGTCAGGAGTATAAGCACCCTCTGAGAATGAGTGATGTGCGGATGACAGCCCCGCAAGCGGAAGGAGGCACTAAACGTAAGCGGGCGCGACAAGTGGGCGTCACGCCGATGGCAACAAGCGATGGTTAGCGGGAGGAAGGCTGCCGTTGGGGCAGAGCTGCCAGAGACGGAGAGGGCTGCAAGAGCGGAGGGCGGGGCGTGCTAGTGAAAACAAGCACCAAGCAACGCATTTCAGCGGGAGAAATTTCCTGATGCGCGCGAGCGGAGTGACGAAATGGGCAACGGAGACCAAATATGGAAGAATGAGGTGCGGAAAGAAAGCACCATGTAGCTATAAATAACATTAGTTGATAAATAAAAGGCAATAATGTAGTGAAAATACAGAAGAGAGGCCAACGATAGTAGAATGACAATTGTGGTTGGGAGGCGGCTTTTAGGAAGAGGGTAAGAGAAGGAAGACAAGCAGAGAAGAGAGTGAAAAAAATAGGTGAAAAGAGGGAGGTGTGAGGAAGAGTTTGGAAAGAGGCAAAGTCTGGCTGTGGAATTCGTGTAGTGGGAGACTGAAAACTAACGGCGGACAGGAGCCGTATGCGGGAGAAGGGAGACACGAGGAAGGTTTTGTAGGAAAAGCCTGAAGGTGGAAGTCGTGAAGTGGATGCCGGGCAGAGGTGGGCGGGAGAGGATAAATATGCGGGACGAGGGAGGTACAAGGCAGAATTCGTGAGGAGGGGAAGCCTAGTGGTGGAAGTCATGAAGTGGGAGGCGGACAGCGGGCGGCGGGTAGTGGGAGGGATGGAGTGGCGGGAGGGGGCGGGGCCGTGTGGCCGCCGAGTGGGCACTATTTTTAGCGTGTCGCGACCGGCGGCACGTACGTACGCTCGTTGCCATCGATTGAACGCCGCAGGAGGTCGCCCCGCTGCCACTTGCCGCTAGGGCAGTCCAAAGCACCCGCGCCTGCGGTCGCGCAACAGCCACACAACGTAAACAAGAGTGCCATCCAAAGGGCTCCTTCAACGGTTCGAAAGAGCTTCCAATAACGATGGATATTTTTACTGTTGAAACACTTCATTTGAAACACAGCGCGCAGTGTATTTGAAAACATTTTCGAAATTACCTTATGTGTTTCAACTACCAGTATTGTCATGTCGAAATTTGGATATGATATTTTTATTCCGTAACAATAATAATTACGAACATTAAATTATCCATTAAAACGCTTGGTCAATTTCGTTGCAAAATAAAATAGACTTTTCAAAATTATTCCAGTTTAAATTCTTATTATTACATGGATATATTTTTCAGGAAATGAGACAAATTCACGTAGTTTGTTTTTGTTTTGAAACTCCTTTAGGATTTTGATCCAGTTCTCTTTGCTAGCAATTGTCCACTCCTCGAACTTCGTTTTGAGACACTGTACTTTCCTTTGACAAACTTTTTGTCGTTTACTATCACATTTATTTTCTAATTAAACTTTGTTTGGATTAAGCATGTTAATCTCGGGAATAATAATTCTATTTTCTCTTATCTCATTACATTTTGAAATAATGTTTAATCATACAATTCATTATATTTTCTCACCAAATATGTATTTACATATTAAATAAAGCGAATTGTATTGTTGCAGCGAAAGGAGACGATCTTTCCTTAGAAAAACTCGTATTGTGAGGTCCTGATAGCCAAAAATCTTGTTTCCATATGTACTCCTCTAAAACGTTGTATAATCAGAACTCACGTTTTGGGGATTCTCGCTACCGAAGTATTGATGTAAGTCAAAAGCGTCTGCCTGTCTCGCTATCGGCCTGTCCGTTTGTCTAAGTAACTGTGTCTGTTTGTCTGTATGTATGTCTCAGTGACCTTTTCAGTGTGCCTGTGCCTGTCTATCCGTCAGTAGATGGTCAATACTAGCACCTAAACCGTTGAAACGAATTTCTCCATTGCTGACATTCCCCGAGCGATGTGTTCGAACTCGGGTCTTTGGGAATTTGAAATGATTTTTTTGATTTTTCGGGGTACTTTACTCTAGTATTAACATTTTCAAAATTTCTTTTAAATGGTTCCAAAGTTTTTTCACATCTAGAGCAAAGCACGCTTAAAATTTTGCGCAAGTCCCATTTTTGTAGAAGACTGAAGTATCTAAAATTCCTAATGTTCAAATTGTTTTCAGAGTGTTCCTAAAACTACAATATTGAAGATGTAGATGATTCTCAAGTAAATAGAAAATAAAATGTTCTTCTAATGTAAAAGGACAGATCATTTAAAAAGATCATGAACAATTTTTCGAGAATAGTTTTCGCGTAATTTTACGTGGAATATAGGCAATTAAAAATATTTTTTGAAAGACGTCTTCAAAATTTTTCTTCAATTTTTTTCTTGATTAAAGAAAAGTTTGCTTACAAAATGGCACAGTTTTTATTTTTGATAAACGCCCTGTATATTCCAAAAATGCAAAAAAAATAGCATTGCAAAACTACAATACGGGTGATAGCATTTCCTTTACTAATGAAACCGTTTATAAAAAATTGATTTTTAAATATTTTGATGTACAATGTTTCAAAAATATGATGTTTTGCGTAATTTTTGCTTTAAGTAAAGGCAAGTAACAAAATGTTTTTCATAAACGGCTAAGTATTTTTTCTTTAATAGTTTCTGTAATAAGCAGAGAACGTTTCTAAAAATAGCACTCTCAATTTCTTTGAATTTAAAAATTGCAAATTGTAAAAGTAATGTGAGAAAGTATGTGTTATAGTCCAACTAGTTTAATGCTTTCTATTACATATACCGATAGATTTTTTTAATCAAACGAGAGCAATTTGCTTATTTGGTTTTTGTTCGAAGCGAACTCTTACAAAAATTAATCCAACACAAAACACGTCTTTTCTTAATTCATTAAGACCCCTTTCCGCAGAGCGAAATTACAAATTCCGTTCACGTCATTCCGGTATGAATAAAGGAGATTATTTTTCGACCTACGTCTACTGTATCCGGACGGGCACTTTCAATATTAACTTCCTTGCAGAATTAAAAGGCAAGCTACGGAAGGAGGATAAACATCTCGCAAAAGAGATATTTTTTACCGAGTGTTTACCTTCACTTGATTTAACACCACGCAAAAGAGGCGAGAGGCTGCCCCCTTCGGCCCCCGGGTAAACACTGTTGAGTGTCCGCCGCCTGTGGAGCCTCCCAGGCCGCTTGTCCTACCGCAGCCCTTTGCCCTTAGCTGTCCTTTAGCGCTTCTCCGTCGTCATCGCTTCCGCTCTCTAGCTTACCCTCTCGGGAACGACGAAGCAAATTATATACGGACGTAGAATCTGGCAATTTTGTTTTGTATTATTCATTCTCTTCAAATACTTTTTAATCATTGAAGGTTATCGACATGTCGTAACCTCAGAATGACCAGGTCGTATCTATCTCAGAGAAAATTTTGAAAGTTAAGGGGCGTCTAATAAAGATATATAAAATGTAATTGAACCTGTATTATTTTCTTCATGTAAGGTTTTCTACAATATTTTTTTTAAATTTACTTCTCCTTGTGCAACAGTCTTTCAAGGTCTTTAAATTTATATGAGAAGTTAGTCTCTTTATTGGAAATGTCATCTGTAATATATGAGATTGTTCTAGTTGATTTTTAATTTTCGATTGAAAGAAAAGTTAAATGAAGGTGAGGACTTGATTTTATGGAAGAAGGTTTTGTTTAAGGGGGTTTGCTTTGGAATCTGTTTCAACCTATAAACATCCAAAGTAATATCTCCGCACATTGCGCGCGATCATTTTCATAGCGAGGTTGCGATCGGAGCCTGTGTTGAAGCTCTCTGGTAGAATCTGTAATTTCTATCTCTAACCTTCATTCGCCGATGGTGCTAAATTACATACCTACCATCAGACGTGGGGTAAATGTGCCAGATTTTAAGCTTTTCTAAGTCATAAACTCACTAAAGCAACTAAAACAATTCAATTTAGCCTCAACGAACAACACACATATCCAGAATAAACAATAGATACCCGTTCGATTCCTGTCTCAAAATATTCTCAAGCAGTAGTGAACAGTAGGTACTCTCATGAGGAATCTACCCCACTGTAGTAGCAATAGTCGAACTAGAATAAGAATAGTTTAAGTTAGTTGTAAACCAACAAAACATGTGAAAGTGTGTTAACTGATCTATGTACAACCCAACAAGCAACAATAAATGTAAAGCATGTATGAAATGTAAAAGCAATAAATGTAAAGAGTTTTACTAAGTCTGGAAGCCAAAGGCATTGAAGAATTGCCTCTAAATTTACATATCATTGCTTAAAACATATTTTGAGTGAATAAAGAATTCAACGTATTACATCTTCTCACTACAAAATAATTTTAAACTGAATCTGTATGTAGTTAAGGGATGGATCCAAAAGCAAATCAATCACTTTAAACCAACATTTATTAATACAATGTCATATCCATAGAAGAATGTTAGATTTGCCAATTCTTTAATGTAGAGTAAATTTTGTCTTGAACATAATTTCAGTTTGACCGAATTTCATCTGGTTCCAAAGGCCGTAAGAAATGGTTTCTTATTGCTTTTTGCCTTTCCTTATTGCAGCAATGTTCGCCTCACTTGTTTCCTAAACACTTGCGTGCATTTTGGCATGATAGAATCATATACTGTATTCACCACTCACAAGATCACCAACCTCAGGTTGACGAGATTAAGGTTTGTTACACTTGAGACATGAGATTGATTGATTGGTTGGTTGATTGTTCGTGATTCCGGGTACGTCAACTACAGAAGTCATTAGTCCCGTAAATGTAAAGCGTGGTTTTTCCTCGGGAGGTGGCGGTGATCTTTTCCCCGCTGGATGGCGTAATCCGGCGCCGACCTACCGTCGACTAGAAGGGTTTTCCCCTCAACCAGGTACCTCTCACCAGCGGGACAACGCCACAGCCGGGACAAGCTTTAAGCTACCGACTGATCTCCCGGCATGTGTGGTAGTGTAGTGCCTGTTAGTGTGTGTGTGTGTGTGAAAGGGGTGAGGATAGAACAAGGAAGAGGAAGGAAAGATCGCGCGCGGTCCATTTGTTAGGATACTGCTCCGAGATTCGCCTGGTGTTGATCGGAGAAACCACGGAAAACTACCGATCAGAGCAGCCGGCCGCTAGAATTCTCCTCCAGACAGCGACTGCTCTCGACCTAGCTGAAAAACTAGTCGAAAACACTGCCGCCGTCGGGACTCGTACCTAGGACCTCCTGGTCAGAGGGACTGCTGTGACATCAGTTGATGCACTGAGACATCTCTCCCGGTGTGTGACATGAGAGAATGATATGTCTACGAGAGAACATACTCTAGGATATTTTAAAGCAAACCGAAGTGTTCGTCTCTCGTTTCATATGGGGTCTCAAAATCTTCGTCATCTGATGACAACGCCTAGTTTCGATTTGAATCACTGAGCTTTTTAACAGATCTCTTCTTTTACTGCAAATAATTCGTGTGGTTTTCCTCTGTAACGTGGAGGATTGAGTGTGGTTTGATAATTCGTGGTCTTCAAACTCCTCAGAAGTTATGCCTTTAACTGAGGCCACATGTACCTTTCTCTTCCTCTTTATTGGTATAGAGCAGACCGTCTACTACAAGCTGTAGTAAAATTTTCTTTCTTACATAGTTTACGAAAGATCAAAAAGACAACAAAATGTTCATTGCATTTTCTTAATTTCTTCTTTCTTCCGTAATTCTAATTTTCTATTCCTGAATTTCTTTCAAGACGTTCCTCATTGTCTCTTCTAAGAACATTTTGAGGTCTCCCGTGAAGTTTTCCGACAGAAACAAGAACCACGGCTGTAAAATGCAAAATACACAGATTAAATCACTAGCGATTGCTCACTCTCACCTCGTCAGGTGCTATTGTTGTAATCATTGCATCACAATTCATATAGGCAGTAAGTAATACAATCGCCAATTTCGTCACAGTCATACAAACGTCAAAACATAATTTTCCTAAAAAAATTTCAAATAGAAGCTTGTCATTCTGAGTCAACAATATACCTCACATAACACTTATTTCTCATGCTTTTATACCTATTATTTGAATTGCCATTGATTTAATATTTAATTTTGTGTAAGGTAATGAGTGAAAGCTTGCACTCCTCGTTTAAAATGCTTAGCGGTTGGTCGAGAAGTTGCGACAGTTTTCTGGTCCAAAATTTACAGTCGTAGCTGCAAACTTTATAGACATTGTCCAACATAATTAACTTTAAAATTATTTATCTGTAATAGATCTTAATTCTTATGCTTACAATTACTTAATAATTGTTTTGATACTATCAATTATTGTATTTATTATAATTCTGAAAATTAGTGAGAAAGAATATATATGGTCAACAAATATGCAAAAATAAATCAAATATCTAAAGAATAAAATTAGTTTTTGGCTTTGCAAACATATTTTTAATTGATCATATTCCACGCCATTTGTGAGTTTCTCCTCTCCATGTTTTTGAAAACGCAGTCTCCAATACCTTGTCCTGTTACATATTCCCCGTCCCTCCCTTCCATCTTCCCACACTACCCGACACAGGGTTTTTCTCTTCGAAACCACCCTTCATGTATTATTCACTGCAGCTTAGCTCGATGCGGGGCCTTCTAAACTCGTCTCTTTTAGCGCTATTCTCCCCATTAGCGCCGGGCCACCAGGGGGACCGCGAGCCGGCCCCAAAAGGGTCGGCCCTATTTCTCCGGCCAGGGGACACACAGCTCTATCTATCGAGCAAGTTCGAGATCGATAATCGCCCAACGCCGAATAACTAACGAGCAACGAGGAAATATAAACCTGTGGCCGTAACGAGGAGTAGAATACTAAATGAGCGAGTTACGCGTACAAGAGGTGCTCGCCTGTTCCGACTTGTTATTTAAGACACCCGTGGGCAGACACGACGCCATCCTGTGCCGCCTCTCGCAATTTCTCCTAACAAGTTCTTATGCAACATTCATGCACGGTAGTGTCCACGGTGGGCACAAGGAAATGACGCGACTGGGCGAAATAGCGATGAGACCGGCAGAATAGTGATGAAAGTAAATAGTGAGGAAATAGTAATAGCTTGCGCGTGTTAAGGCATATGGCGGACATAAACGAAAGGGCACTATCTCTTCCTGATTACCGACGCGAATTAAGTGTTGGCGACAAAATAATTTCATTAAGACATGAAGTGTCAAACTATAGTAGAAGATACATACAATGCAGCAGCTGGAACAAAATGGGGTGGTCTGGTGATGACGAGATGGTGGTCCAAACCAAACGTTGGGAATAGATACAAATTTGATTAAAATCGTGATTGTAAACTGCAATTTGACGATAAGATTAAATTTGTGTTTGTATGTAAAGAGCGCTCAAAATTCTGTTTAAGAGGGAAAAGACAAATAGAAAATGGAAGGAAAACAGGGTTAAGGCTGAAAATGTGGGTGAAAGAGTTACTAATAAACAAACAAATTTGAAAAAAATAAAAATCGAGGATTTGGCTAAACTTTGTTTACAACAACCTATTTACTCATTTTGTATGTCAAAAAAATGTTATCCAGTAAAAAGACATGAGCAGTTAACTGTAACCTCCCTACATTCACCTACTCTCTTTCCACTGTCAATTGTTGCACAACTCTCAGTCCGGAGGGCGCCGCGAGCTGATCAGCGCTCCAGAGATCCCGTAATCGACCATCGCGGAGAGCGGAGGCTCTTCAATAGGTAAATTAATAGAGTCTTTTGCTGCTTGATCAACTAATATATTACTGGCAATGCCTCGATGCGATGGGATCCAAATAAAAATTATTTCCTTGTTGTTATATAATAAGTCATGTATAGGTTAGCTATTTCATTGACTATGGCTTCCTGGTTTTCAGTATTACTTAAACTTACTAACACATTTTTGGAATCTGTAAAAATAACAAATTTGGATTCGGTTTGTTCTTGGATATATTTAAAAGCGAGAACAATGGCATATGCTGCACAGTAAAAAATGGAGCAATAGTCATTTAA
This sequence comes from Acheta domesticus, assembly GCA_031308135.1. Classification (NCBI taxonomy): domain Eukaryota; kingdom Metazoa; phylum Arthropoda; class Insecta; order Orthoptera; family Gryllidae; genus Acheta; species Acheta domesticus. Next base: position 144,824,028 of record JAHLJT010002406.1, on the reverse strand, counting down.
CCCTGACTGAAGTAATGTCTCTTTTATTTGTACAGCACATTCAGCTCGAATTTCTTTACGGGAACCATTAGTGAAGATGTTTGTATATCCAATGTATTTGTTGCGGATTTCGTTGAAGTAAGCTTGGTAAATTAATCTATTAATTTATTTTTTGGAAGATAATTGAGGCTAATGTTTATATTCATTAGCGAAAGAATCCATGCAGGTCTTTTTCTATCAAGGTAGTTCGAACTATAGGAAATGTAAAGTGTATTTCATCAAGATACTGGTTCAGAAGAAGATAAACTTTTTCTGTGTGTATTATCGTAATATTTGTTTGGAGAAAACATTCTTATAAACAGGGTTATTACGAGTGGATGATATTTTACTATGAAAAATATAATTTTCTTCTTCTAATATGAAGAGGTTCTTCATCGGATTCCACAAGAATGCTGGAAATAGGACTCGTTCGATATGCGCTAATGGCTAATCTTAATCCGGCTGAGTGGATTGGGTTAAGACTATTTAATATTGTTGGTTTAGCTGACTGGTAATTAATAGCCCCATTATACTATCTTGGAACGAATGAGGGCTTTATATGTTGAAAGTTTAACATTTCTGTCGGCTCCCCACGATGTTGATGAAATGGCTTTTATTATATTCATTCTTTGAAGGCATTCAGCTTTTAAATTCTTGATATGTGGTATCCATGTTAATTTACTATCAAATAATATTCCTAGAATTTTGATTAGGTTAGTTAATTTTAGTTGTTGTGGTCCTATTTTAAGTTTTAACTGATCAGATAAGTTACCCCTTTTTTAAAAACTATTCATTCAGATTTGGTTTAGATATCTTGAACCTGTCGTATTGGACCAATCTTGAATTTCGTTTCAAGTGATTTGGAGCAATTCTCGTATCTCAAGTTTTATTCCTGACATTAGTTGTTTCTTTCACAATTTCATACCTAATACTTCCCGGTGTCCAGAGAACATCAAGGGAGAGAAGTCAACAATCACAGCTTTGTGTATTTAAGAACTAATGACACCAGAATTTTGCAATATATTTTCCGTAACTGTGTTAAAACATTTCCTGTTTTAATGGGTATGGCAAGGAAATAAAATCAGAGCTCCAGGAAAAAGGAGCTAACCCAGAATAGTTCCTTTCAAAAAAAGCCATTTAACATTTCAAAAATAAAATTCAGATTAAGTTAGTAATATATTCAGAACACTATTGAAATCTCCTCTCAAGTGTTTAAATTTCTTTACAATGAAGATGAACATTCATTATTGTATTCAAGTAAAGAATTTAACATTTAAAGGCGAAGAGGTAAGGGAAAATGAGTTAACTCCTTTCCCTACACGGAATCTCAAAATGATGTTTCTATACAAAGTGTATTAAATCTTGAGATTTAAAACATTAATGTATATCTCATGTTTATTCCTGATTTTTCATATTTTGTCAATTAATCCCTGGAGATGTGGCGGTTACCGGAGTTACGTTTCGAGGTGGCGCGGGGTCCTTTCTGACCCCTTTAAGTTATTTCTTTATAATATTGTATTTAGCAGCAAAAAAGTGTGAAATTAGTTACTTTAATAATTATCAATCATTAGTATTCGTATTAACATAATGCACTATTATAAGCCAGCATACAAGTAAGAAATTGAAAAAATAAAAGGACAAAATTATCATTTACATTTAATTTTATGTAATGACCCCATTTACATTTTCCTGATTATTTTAATGACAAAGGGTCAGAAAATTCAATAAGTTTCATTTTCTAACATTGTCTCACGCAAAAATAAGTAAACAATTAATTGAAAATGGTTCTCTGTGAAACAACCCAACTTAGAAAAAGTACAAAATTGAAGATGTTTGTATTGGTTCACAAATATTTATAAATGAATTATTGCATCTAAAATTTGGGAAGGAACATGTTGCATGTCAACAATTTATTACTCTTCTCACTGAACTACATTGTTTACACAAAACATCGCGATGATCTTTACAAACTTGTTTTCTGCATTTATCACAAAAGTTTAGTTTTCCTCAAACTTATTTGTAATGTCAAATAAATAAACAATACACTTCACGCTGACACATTCAACCGGCAATCAATCATGCCCTTGTATCAATGTACCGGCACGGCTGAAGCACTGCTGCAAGCTCGTCGCACTGCCGACGGAAGTGGTGGCGCGGGGTCAGACAGGTCATTTTGCACGACGGCTCGACTTTTATCGCTCTTCAAGGAACCTGTCGCGCTGTCGAGAGTTGCTTATATCTTTCAAACAAAAGCTACAGAATGTTGTGAAAGGTATGTGCAATGTAAAGCTTCTGACTCGCAAAATTAGGCAACTGCAGCTGAGCAAAGATATGTGGGGTCACAAGGGACCCCGCGCCACCTCTCTCGGGTTAATTCAACTTCGTGATCACGATAGCTATTTCATAAGACGAAATAGAGTATATAATATTCTGCTGAGATCCTTCCTATGAGTGGCAGTAACCCAATATTGTTTCTATTTTCAATAACAGAGGCTATAAATATCTTCGTGGCATCAGGAATGGTAAATAACTTGATCCGGTCGTCCTCTCATGTTTATGTCGACTGCTCTGAGTTTGAGTTTACTTTTTTGAGACTGATGTGAGTTTACTTTTTTCTTAGATGTCATATTGTTGTCCTTTCTTTTTTGTTAATTCATCTGGCAAGTTACGCTTTCCTTTTCGATTTATGTGATATATTGCTGAACTTCCTTTCATACTTCGTGAAATATAGATTTGATCCCGCAAAATTGATGAGAAAATTAAACCTGAAAAGTGAAAATAAATTACCATCATTTGCACATTCCAGACAACATTCTAGTAAATATACGTTATTTAAACATATTTCTGGCAATTAAATTTCTAAATAAAAACATACACGCAAGGTAAAGTTAATGCTTAAAAGATCAGTATTAGATTACTTAAAACAGAATTGAAAGGTCCTGCTGGTATTTCTGTTGCAAGAAGGTGATAAATCACAGAAGGCAATTAATTAAAATAATTTTATTGCACATACTTCAAAGGAATTTCCTTTACTCTGAAGTAAATCCATAACATATTGTAAACCCTTTAAACTATCGTCAGAGATGAAATCATGTGACCAATGAAAACCACTAGAATATCATTGGTCATTTCACGTGGTGTAGTGTTCATACTTGCAGGGCCTCGAGTTTGACCAGATCAATCGGGGAATAATATCGAGGAAAATCTTGAGAACTGTATAGGCGTTACAGTTGTTTACAGGTAGTCGCACAAAGACACAGGTATATTTTTTGATCAACAATTTTCGACATTAGAGTCCTTCCAAAACCTCTATTTTCTTCAAAACTTCATCAGTTTTTTGTATTACATTGATGAAAAAGTGAAAGATGAAGAGAGACCTTAATCTCGGGATTTTAAAAGCTGCTTTCTCCGATGATCCGAGAAACTACATAAAGATATATTACATTTTTACGTAATATATCTTTATGTAGTTTACGATCCTACATCATGTTTTGTAACGTTTATTGTTTAAAATAAATACGATTAAACATTTTCTTTCCTCTATTCTTCCCAATGATTGTAGAGATGTAATTATGATTCTATTGCATTTGCCTGTAGAAAGTGCATTGGTTAACTTACTACAATTTAATATTGAAGGTCCATTGAAATAAAACAAGTTCACATTAACAGATCACTATAACCTGCTCAGTTATCACTCTGTGTTCCCTGTGATTAAAATCCCATTTATCAACAAATGTACCTAATAGAAAATAAATGAACCGGTTTATTACAGATCATGACAAAAATACAACTGTTTGATATAACAGTTGCATTTAAAGCAAACCAAACCACTATAAGTAAATTGTTTAGCCTTCCAAACAATTCTTGCGAACGAATCAATCTCCGATCACAGTGCTCTCTAATGAAGGTTTGAATGTCAACGGGCGATCGCATTGCAAGCAATTGCACGCGCAGCCGACAGCTCCCAGCGCCGCGCCCAGATTCGCCAGGGGCCTTCTCCAGAGATTCCATCCGCGCTGGAAACTCCGCGCGACCTCCCCAGACCGCGCCTTGCTCGCCTGTTTCCCGGGGCTTCGCAACTGGCTCGCGCACTCGGTTGGCTTTGGATCCGCCGTAACACAGCGCGAATCACAACGACCGCTTTCTCCATTTTCGCTGGTTAGCTTCTGTTCCACGTGGTGCCGTATTACTGACCAGGATGGTTCAAGACCCGACCGTGACGGATTTTGGATAAATGCTATTTAGATCAAATTCAGTTTCTGTACTGGAGGAGACGTTTAGCGGATGATAGCTTCGATCAGTAGTTTTCCTTGGTTTCTCCCAATCAATATCAGGTGAATGCCGGAGCAGCACAATACCAAACGGGTACGGAACCTCACGCGATCTTTCCTTCCACATCTTTGTCCTCTCCTTATTCACACATACGAAAGAGGCAGTTCACTACCACACGTGTCGCGATACCATTCGGGAGTCGAAAGCTTGTCTTGGGTGGAGCAGAGCCCCGTTTGGGAAGATATTTAGAGATGGAAGCGGAAGTGTAAGTTGGAACAAAATTTCACATAGAATGAGTATCGTAGTTGACGCGTCCAGAAGCACGAATTAATGAATCGACTTTCGCTTCCTCCTCTACCGCAATAGAGAGTGTAAAAGAGTCTGTCATCAATGCCTAGAGGGAAACCAACTCTTTGAGGGAGGAGGATATTGCTGTAGAGAAGCGATAACCGTAGCACCACATGTTGAACCCCGCTTCCTTCGAGGACGAAGAATTACAAGCTGCAGCACGAGAACGATCTAGCATTTTGATAACCTGTGGCACGCCCATTTTCACTATTGTAATTGGTGCTCTGGTTAGTCTCTTATTTGAGTATATGCCTCTGGTTAACTTATGGTGCTCACATTTAGACTCCAAATAGTTTGCTATTAGTGCTATTTTTGGTGTTCGAAATTTGCGTTGTGCTCGACTTTAAATATAAATTATTCGTTAAATTATTTCCTCTTGTGCGCATTTTGCAACAGGTTTTCATCACATTCCATCATTTTCACCATCTTTTATCGCAACTACCGTAGCTGTTAACATCTTCAGAACAAGAATTCCAATTCACGTTGCTCTTTTTTTTAACAATGCTTATTGCGCATGTTTGTAGCACTTTTGTTACAGCCATTTCACATACATGACCATTAGTTTAGCAATTGTTCCTTCTGTTACATCATGCGAGTGTCCGTGTTTATGAACTTGGCCACCTTATCATAATCAAAGCCGAGGCAATTATGAGCCCCGGCGCTTGTCGCTCTCCCGCCGCCAAGTCCATTGAGCGCGCGCGGGGTCCCGTGGAGCAGGGCGGGGCGGCACGAGCGGGGTAGGTCCGGGCGCCGCACATCTCAATGAGCTGTGGCACCGGGTGCGGGCGGCCGCGGGCCCGGGTGGCGCGGGGTGCGGGGCGCGGGGCGCGGGGCGCGGGGCCGGGCTCGCGGCTCCGCCACCGCCGCCGCCCGCGGGAGGAGGCGCTTATTGACCCAGGGACGACCCTTGACCTTTGCTCAAGTGTCCACCGCGGGCGGGGCGGAGCGGAGCGGCAGTCGCTTTCTGGACAGGGACGGCGCTCAGCGGAGCGGGGCGAGGAGTCTCTCGTGGGGGCGCCAGTGCACGACCAGGCAGACGGAGGGGATGGCGGCTGGGGTGGGGAAGGGCGGCGGAGGGTGCGGGCATGAGCGCAGGCGAAGGCAGCCATAAGGCCGAGGCGCGGAGGCGACGCACGAAATACGGCGTGCGGGTGTCAGCAATGCGGACATTACGGGACACAATCTCGGTGGGCGCCACGCGAAATCCAGCGTATTTGGACCGGGGGACGTATGGAGAGAAAAATATACATTCTGTTTCTTCACACGGTTTTTGAATTTCTCATCTATTAAGTTTTATCTTAGATCTTCCAGCTTTTCACATTCTCCTTACTTTTTTTCTTATTCCAAAAAAATATAGCATTTCTTTTCATCCACCCACACCAATTTCTGTTGGATATCAAATGGTTTTTAGGTCCCTATTAACATACCTACACAATTTTTAAAAACATTGATTTTATCAATTCCTACTATTTTAAATGCATTATTTTAAATCATTCATCATCTTTTTTTAAATAATGGAAACTACTTTTTAATAAATGAATTATTGAAGAATTCTTCAGAGTCGCATATTTTGTTTACTTATCGCACAATTTCAAGCTCCAATTATAAGATTTTAAACCAGTAGGAATTGTAATGTGTCAAGGTGTATTATAATCACGGCTGAGACGCATCACTGTCATCGGCATTTCCTGAACCTTCATTGACTGAAATGTAAAAATAAAAGAGAGTGGATTCTGCAATTACTTTCGATATAATCATTAAATTCATTCGACTGTTTGTTTTATATTTAGAAAAGTTAAATGCCTACCGGAAAAATGCAACCCTCACTTTTCTGGAATGCTGAGTTTCCTCGCATAAAGGTCGTATGTGGTTTGAGTGAGTCATGTAGGAATTTATGTTGGCAAACATGAACATTAAGCGCCCTTTATCTTCTGTTTTAATTTTGCTACGAATCGCACGGATGCATAAAACTTGTAACAATAGAGTAGGAAAGTTGTGTGTCGCTAATTTTGCATTTTGAGGGTTACAACGTTTTGGTCGGAAGATTTTCAGTTAACAGTTATTTTAACTTCCCTCACGGTAAACATCTCAACTCCACATTTGTCACCCTCCCACACATTTATTTGCACATTTCCCTGCTTGCACGCTGCCTAGTCCTGTCCATACGTGGTACCGGATATTAGCTCTAAAGCAACAGCGTTAGGGAAGCTACATCGGCATAATAGTCTCTTTGCTGATCCCCGTCGTATAGGCAGTGCTGTCGGGATTGGAGTTATGCTGCATCCAGGATCAGCCCTATTCCAAGGGCATGATATAATTAATTAAGCTTCACGATCTATTTTTAATCATTTCAGTAGCCTCGTTTGTTCCTTGAGTACATAATCAATATAGATTTCACACGAAAGAATGAGAATGTGGAGAAAAAATAATGTTCATTACGCTGCCGCTTAATGGAAACCCTACTAATTGAAGTGGAGCCAAGCATTTGCACCATAGAAGTCAATAGATGTGCATGGAACTAAAAATAAAATAATCAATAAGTGTTACAGTACGTTTTTTTATTTTTATATATTCTAACAATAGCATACTTAGAAAGAAGTTAATTTTAAATGCGTTCCTCTTTCTAATGTGTGAAAAAAGGGTTATATAAATTTATAAAGGGCTCTCCTATTGGAATGAAAGATGCCGCGTCGACCTATATGGTGCTTTGCGGGTTTACCTTTCAAGGTATCTCCCACAGAGAGGCATATATCAAGCCGAAATAATCCCTATCAACTAGGCAGATGACTAGGCAGTGTGTTTAAGGGAGTAGTAGGGGTCAAGGATGAGGAAGGAAAGATTGCACAGTGTCGCCCAGTTGTTAGGGTACTGCTCCGTTTTTCGCTTGGAATTTATTGGAGAAACCACGGAAGACTAACGATAAGAGTAATCGGTGGCTACAATTCTCCTCCAGGCAATGGTTGCACTCAATCCACCTACGTACCTCGTGTTGAAAATCTGCCACTTCTGGAAGTCGAGCATCAGGATATTCCCGTCAACGGCGTTGCAGGGGCAACGGTGTTGTCGCTCAGCGTCCGCATCCGGTCAACGGGACGGCAATGGGCGAGCGGAAGTGGCAGCGGCTAAATTATACTACATTGGGTGAACTCGGAAGTTGATTGTATGAACGAAAACGTGGAAACTGTACAGAATGAGCTGATTCAAATGAAAAGACTGCGCAAAGTAAGCCGGGGAGGTAAAAAGAAAAGGAGCGTGCAGAAGGGAAAAAGGCTGTAGAGGGTATTTTAAAAGTACGTGAGTGTTCAAACTTTAAGGGACAGTAACCAATGGGAAACAAGGAGTATGGACGTGTAATGTGAGTCGGCGAAAGACTTAATAGGAAGGAGAGGAATGAGAAGTAAAAAAAGATCGAGAGGATGACCATGTGCATAAAAAATAAGAGCGGTACACAGATAAAATTTCGAACGAGATTTAGTGTATTGATCTGCAGGTGTTTTTTTTTTTACTGAAAGTAATGAGAAATTTCGTCTTTACGAACAATAGAAATGATAGTAAAGACTTTATGGAATTGTAAGTTAGTTTGCAACTGGAGAGAGAGTGAGAGAGGGAGGAGCAAGAAAGAGAGGGGAGAGAGAGAGAGAGACGGTTACGAGAAATGACAGCATTGTGGAATTAGAACGTGTGGAATTAGAACTCCGTACAAAATACGGAGCGGAAAATCAGTGAGGCAGGGGACAGAGAAGGCAGAGGGTGCAGAGCAACGCGGCAACTAGCGCACAGCAGAGCAGCGGCGCGTGCGTCTGGGAGAGAGCGCGGTGAATGGCTCAGCGCAGCCCTGGGGGGTGGGGTGGGGCGGCTGAGCGGTCTCTGGGGCCCGGAGCGTCAGTGGAGGCGGGCCGGGCGCTGGCCGAACTTAATGGGCCGCCGGGGCGCCAGCGCAGGGCCAACAACCCGGCGGGCGATGGCCAGGCAGCGCCCGGGCGCGACCCTGTCACGCGCCCACCAGATGGCGCGGCGGCCAGGCGCCTCCGGGCACACCTGCGTTAAGCCACCCTTCACACGTCACTCTCACACTTTTGTTTACAGTGGCGCAACCGGGATTTTTCTATCTATGGGGGGGGGGAGCTGTGGAGTAGAACTGACTGAAGATGGAGTATCGTACAATTTGATTTAGGAAAGAAGGGTTTGCTGAATTGGAACAATGAAATGTTTACATCACACTGTGTTTAAAATGTGTGTGTATAAAACGGGAATATACTCAGTGGAAAGGGTGTCGTTTGGAGGAAGGAAACTATAACAAAATTAGACTGTATTACAAACTTTAAATTGACTTTTCTATTATATATTTTTACTTTGCAGCCTTAGGATTGGTGTTGTGCATTGAAATCACCGACTGACATATTTAAGATAGAGTTGCAGAAATAAGTTTCAATATGTTGAATTAGCGAAATCTATGGGAATGTATGATACTAATCGTTTCAAATTTTAATTTGCATTTTATATTCATCTCGAGCAGCAGTAGATCTTGAAATCAAATTTTATGATTTGGTCTGTGTCTTCACTTTCTGAAACAGTACAGTTGATTTGGACGCGGGATTAACTGACAGGTATCGTGTTGAGTCAGCCATAACTTCGGTTACGTTATTTTCAAATTACTTTCTATTACATAAACACGCTGTTTGTTTCTTTGTATTTCCCTTTTCCTATCTTGCTACTGCTTATGCAGTGTAGACAAAATATTGTATTGTTACGGGGGAAAACGGCAAATTTTCGACAGAAAAAACTCTCTTTTCTGGGCCCGGGTAACAAAAATGTGTATGTATTTCCTTCCTAAATATATTGTAAATTAAAAGTTCAAAAAGATTTCGGACAGTCATATTTATAAAATTAACAACTTTTATTTATGGCAACATTTCGAATGTTTGATGTACATTCATCTTCATGTACATCAAACATTCGAAACGTTGCCATAAATAAAAGTTGTTAATTTTATAAATATGACTGTCCGAAATCTTTTTGGATCTTTTTGAACTTTTACATCAATCTAAGTGACAGCCTTGCAAAAGAATTTCAAGATATTGTAAATTACTTCTAACACGTTGTGTTGTCAAAAATCCATGCTTTTGTTTCTTTGATGTTGTAACCGCTTTCTCTACTTGGTTACAAAAGTAAATCTTTAATTTACTTATTCCGTGACAATCTTCTGCACCGTCACGCAAACCTGGGATTATTTCTAATGAAAGGTAAAATTCCCTGTCAGGGGTGGGTTCGTCATGGTTCAACTAATTACCAATTAGCAAGTAAACACAGTTTATTAGTTTGAAACAAAATTGAACGTATATTCTAATGAATGAAATATGATCTACAACTGTATTTACAAATTTTACCTATGTTCTCAATATTTTTCCCATTAAATCCTGGTAGCTACCTTTCCTACCTAAACTGCAGTTATGATTTTCTAATGTAATCTTAACTTTGATCTCTTGTTTTCTAATAATAACTTATACACACAGAGATACACTTTACATAACAAAAATCACTAATAAAACACACGAAATACGATTCAAATAATGATCCTGAAAAAGAAATACATGCACACACAATGTTCCAAATTTTTTAACACCTTTGAATCAATTAATAATAAAACACTTAATTCTTATAATTGAAATTTGGCTCATGCTTAGCCTTTCAGTATAAAAAAATTTCGTTTAACAAAGTCTTTAGCCAGTCCTTCAAATGCTATTATGAAATAAATAATCGGACGGCTTTCCTCCCATTCAGTATTTCATACAGCTCACTTTTGCTAAGTGCTATTTATACTCTTAAATCAATTATACGTGCATTCAGTTAAATAGTGTTACGTAAGAACACAATTTTTACATTATTCACAAGAAATATATGAATCTGATTCTAATTACGACCTTATGAGAAAAAGAAATGACTCGATTAGTTACCAAGACAACTGTTCGGTGAAATTCTAATTTGAAATTTCGTGAAAGTTCTTTCGGTATTTGTTTAACTCACGACCGATGACCTCCCGAAGAATACTCTGCGCTGCGTAGCCGGCTGCAAAACGGCGTCCACGCCTCCAAGGTCGCTGGATTTCTGCACCGCTCCGTGTTGCCTGCCGCGTTGAAAAGTGGGATGCCTCCGATCGCCGTCTCTCATTGCTTAGCGACGTTTTACCATCGATCACTCCAAGATGATGGTCGCATAAGAATGCAAGTTGAGAGCTTCCAATTATGACTTCGTAATGGTAATGAGCCAAACTAGTTGTAATATCAAACAGAGTTCTTATAATTCTTGAGATTCAATAAGTACATTTCAAGAATGAGATTTCCGAAAATAATACAGACTTTCTTATACGTCGTAGCCTACTACGTGACGCTCGTCGTCTACGCCGTGCACAAAAAAATTAACTGTTCACCTCGGCGGCTCAAACACGATAAGAAGCGAATTCTTTTGACTGCTCACCTCGGCGACTCGAACTAGAATAGGGATGAATTCTCTCTACATCAGTTCATGCCGTTTCCGTTTGTTCCCCAAAAGTTTCTGATTGGTTACTATCAGTGTGCGTTCTGAAATGAATCTCCTGGCTGTCGCCATCTCTACGCCACCAGAGAAACTATTAGTTAATAATATGGTGTCGAGTTTTCTCTTCTATTTTTCTCCTCGGTTTAAAATGTAATCGACAATTTGCGGTTACAATGTCGATAAATCGATTGACGTCAAAACATCTGTCCGTCCGTCCCTCTGTCTGTTCATCTATGGTCAACGCTGGCGCCAACAATAATTCTAACCAAGTCGAAGGGCACTATATTTATCTTTTTTTCTCTTGTTTTTGCAAAGTTCTTATCGCAACTCTTGTATGAATGTCTTTATACCAAATAATTATGATTAGTTTCATTGAATGTGCCATTAGCATCAAGATAAAGCCACACAAATAAAATAATTTTTGTGCTATAAAATAATAACTTCACATTTTTTAAATTCTTACCACAATTCTTACCACAATTTTCAAATTGATTTTACCTATTGGTTCGGTGGAACTCGTCTTTGGACATGCTTTCCGCTCTTATACATGTACGGCAGACCGTCACATCTTTTCATATTTCTCTCCACTTGCGCGCGGTCTTCTTCACGTTTACGCCCTCTTCCTCTGTGTAGGTCCATTCATTTAAATGACTTTTTACCTCTTCACACGCGACACATATGAATGCCATGAAATATCAACAATACTCAGCAAAATCAGGAAATGCCACCACCATGCGTCTCAGGCTTCGAATGTCACCTATGCCACTTTTCATTAAACAACTCTTGGCTTATAATGCAGCTGCCATTTAGCGGTGAGGTATCTAACTACTTGTAATGGCGAAAAGAGGTAGCCCATTTTATTCATTATAGGCAAGGGTTCTAATAATCACATTTCTAATATTAACTCAATTTGTCCTTTTTTCCACTTAGACCTCTATTTGTTTCAACAATGCAGTTGGTGTGCAAAACAACAGCATAGAGTAAGCTTATGGTATATTCATAACCCAAACAATTCATACGTATTCATACAATCAATGTCTTACCCACAGCTGCGATTTATCACCGCCTAAAGTAGATGTAAGACTGATGAAGCACGGCCATCCACCGCCCAAGACCTCCGGGATGTTGTACGTTTGCCTTCATTTCTCCACTTCTGAGAAATTACAGAAAACTAACGATCAGAGCTGCCGCCCGCTACAGTTCTGAGGAGACAACGGCAATGCTGGGTCAGAGCTTATCTCAACCGTTTTCATTAAATAAAGGTAATAATTGTACCACGGAGTCTGATTTCGGTTTCCTGAAATGCTCATGTTTTTTTAAATTATTGATTGTTTATCAATTGACAAGACATGAATTCATATTTGAATTTTTAGACTATAAGCGCCTGCTAAACTGAAATAGCGTTTATCATATTTTACTAATTTACATTTCCCTGCTGTTTAACACGCAAAAAAGAGATCAGTCAGAACTATAATGCAACAAGTGTTAATCACAACAATCACAGGCGTTAATTCCTCTGAAACGAGTATGCGTCCAGATCCCATCCGCTTTAACGGCATCATCTCGTCCCTCCCGAATCGATGTATTTTTACCACGCTAGTCGTCTCGGAGTAGGAACGCATGGAAAGTGGGCGGGCGCCCTGCGGCGGGGAGGGGGTCGTTGGAGGGGGAGGGGCGCGGCGGGGTGTTTGCTACCGCCTTGCAAAACCGCCCGCCCCCGCTTCCTGCCCTCCTCGCACCCCCCCTAACCGTGCGCGCCGCCGCGTCCACCACCTCCGGATGGGGCATTGTCGGATCGATCGCCCACGCTCCGACTTATTTATGAGCCCTGTTTGCCCACCCCGGTTTAGGAGACACGGCAAGAGGTGATGGAAAGAAGGAAGAAACAGAAAGAAGATAAGAAAGTGTAAAACTTGAAATAAAGAAAAAACATAGAGAAAATCAAGAAACCAGTTTTCTAAATATATTGCAGTCTTTAGTAAGTAATGTCAAAACTGTTTCAAATTCATACCCACGCAAAGAACATAATATTTTTACACAAACTATAATACATAATTAAGTTATAATAAAATAATATATATACATACATGATATAACTTATAAACATATATGACAAATTAAGATAATGTCAAGGAGAATATGAATTTTTAAATATAATTAAAATTAATATAATGCGATAATAATTATGTATGTCTATTTCAACAGCAGTTCATGTTTTATTCAACTACGATTATTCTGTACCTGGTAAAGTGTTTGGCTGAATGAAATTACCGGGAAAATAGTAAAATAATTAGTTAAATTTATCCTATACAGTATCACATTAGCAGTTGTGTGCCATCAAACATATTTTACCTACAAAGAAGAGTATATTGGTGTCATGGGTGAATATGAAAACTTCAAGTATTTAGAGCTTATTTGAGACAGTTATAATTGAATATATGGAAAAATTATTCAAGGATATAAATCTAATTCACTACAAAATGGACGACTAGGATTTTAGCCAAGGAAGAGAAGAGCATGAAAAAAAATCAGATATGGGGCTAAGAAACAATCACCAAGCTCTTGTAGGTTCGCCATTACTCGGGAATAATGTGCGTGTTATTCGTAAACTGAATGATCTTGGCAGCATTACTGATCGAGCAGCTCTAAAGGCCGCGACGAAAAATTCATTTCTTATAACTTCTTGTTTTTGTTGATAGAGCGTTCAATAAGTGTCTTCTAGAAAGACTTCAAAATAATGATTCCTGAATACTCAAGATCTTTCAAAAGCATACTAATCAATTATGAATTAATTAATTAATCATATTGAGACATTAATATTAAACAAATTATCATTTAATATTTAATAAAAGTTGGTTAAAAGAGCAATACTTAGAGCATTATAAGTTGCAAAGCACAAAAACACATGAGCCCAAAATGTATACAAAATAGCTGTATCGTCAATATCAACACTTTTCATATTGATAATTAACATTTTATTATTCAGTCATGAATCTATAAAAATAAATATTGTTTACGAAATAATGTAATTCTATTATGGTGAAGGAAGCATAACTTGTCCGCTTTCCTCGATATCCATAAATCTTCCTTTATCTGCTAGCAATGATTCCGCCAATGCTGTACGTACCAACGAAATACTCCCCCCGTCCCCAGAATCAGCACCAGCTGGACAACGTTTATTAATCCTCATGTATTAAACCCCGATTCAGTTCCCAGGCCCAATTCCCTGCCACTTAACGAGAATGTACCAGAGACTACATCAGACTAGGCCAGAATGCCCTGAATGTAGTTCCAGCTTCTGCTTCTGACAAAATCGACTCCTGTCTTTGAAGTTTGGTCTTTCTATTGACCTCATTTCGACATTGCTCATGGCTTTCCAGTATGATTTCAATGTTTTTAACAATATGTTCGTTCTCAGTGATTTTGAATATGTTTCGAAATTTCACTTGAAACACCTAGATTCATCTCCGATACGAGAAATTTACAAAAATCTTGACAGAATATAAATCATTCTGTTAACGTGGGGAGCATGTAACGAAAATATTCATATCTGTAGTCAGTTAATCCTGCATAGTGAAAAATATAATTGATAAAGGAATTAAATACTTATATTTTATTATTTCAGAAATGTATTTCAACATGAAAGATTTAGAATTTTCAAAGAAATTTCGCTTACTACTCGTTAATAATAGTATAAAAAGTTGTATACTACAACAAGTAAATCTTCATAGTATTGAAAACAAACTATTTGGAGAAAATATGAAATTAATTATTTCCGAAAAAGCACAAAATCATACGCTTATTTCAATGTCCTGAGAGCTAAAAGTTGTTTCATCACCTTTCAAATTATAAGATCTGGAAAATTTAAAAGCTAATAATTTTAGTAACATTAATATTAAACTGAATATTGAATGTAATCGTTAGTGAGGTTGCATAGCGTGCAATAATATTGAAAACACATATCTATTCCAAAATTCTGCACGTTCACGTTGGACTGCAACACATGCAGTTTAGAACTGCAATGATATTAATTTTGTATGACTACTACGAGAGGTAACACTAGTCAAACGGCTTTTTCCAAACTAACGTCTTTCCCACGAACTTTCGAAAATTCGCCTCTCATCAGCATGCCCTTAGGGGCGCTCCGGTGCTGCTGCAGCCCCTTGAAGCAGCACGGGTGGCGGGTGGGAGGCCCGCGTGCGGGCTCTTCTGACGTCACAAGGGAACCTCATTTATTGAACACCGGTCCGCCGCCGCCGCCGCTACAGCCTTCGCCTGGCCGCCGCGCCGGTGGCGAGCCCGTAGTGCCGGGGAGGGAAAATGACCGCTGTCTAATTTATTGAATCCATGCCCGGCCGTACGCCGTCATGGCGTGTGCCCACGGTTCCGTTCAAAGTTCCTTGCTCCGAAGCGTGACTTCGGAACAATCGCTGCTTACCAAAACTCAGCCCACTTCAGGATACAATATGCAATTTCTCCCTTCATTTTCTGAGTACTTTATTAAGACGATTTTCCTATTTTGGACACTGTGCCACTTGTATTTCCTTCCGAATCGTAAGGAATACACGTTCCGTTCAAAACGCTACACATACAATACACACTGAATGAAAATGGAAGCTATTGTGATCGACAAAAATGCTAAGTAAAACTAAGGAGTTTCTCGTCAAATGCTATAATTGCAAAATGATTGTATTTTCACCTTCAAATTATATTCAAAATTTATTCTATGAAATAGAAATAAGATAGAAAAATTAAATGATCGAAAAGATTACAAAATGAAGGAATGAATTTTAAAGAAAATTAAGAAGCGAATAAAATATTAATTGAAGTAGAGAATACGTATCGTGAAGAAGGGAAGATGAAACGGGATACTAATATTACAAAAGAATTTGCCACAGTATCCTTGGCTCGTCAGCCGTTCTTTGAATATGTGAACCTATTTCTCTTGCTCCCCTGGCCGTCCATCTGTTCGAGAGCAGTGATCGGTTTGCTCGTTGGCAAAACAAACGACTGCGGCTAACGGTGCCCGATTGTGGAGATGATCCAGACAGCCGCCAGGTCGGAGAGACAATGGAGGGTTCGGGTTCCGTTTGTTATTGATACCGCCATAATTGGAACGATTTCGGCGGCCTCCCTCTCTGGCTCCGCCAGCGGCAACGATTCACCAGAGGCCTCGTCAATGATCCGCTGGCGGCAGCAGGAAATCTGCTCCGATCCTATATCAGCACCTGAATGGATATCGTATGTCGTTCAAAGTATTCATTTTTTTCTAATACTTTTTTCCATAACTGACAGTAGTTTTTTGGTAACATTCCATAGATTTTGTTGAACATTATTTTGTTGTTTGTTGCCGCCTCACTGTGAAACATTTATATTGCCAAAAATATGTAGTAAGGAAAAATCTTAAAAATAATTAACTTTCAGCATTATCAAATAAAATATTGTACACGAAATGTTTAGCATGAAGCTGAAATAAAATGAATATTGCACTTAATAAATTCGGTAATTAACATAAATAAATTGTTTCAATTTATGAGATTTTGTGCATAAAAATATTTATCCTTCGTTAAAGTTAGTTCACAGGCTAGATTAGCTACAATTACCGTTCACTCTGCAGCTAATCTGCCACGGAGACTGCAGGGTTCATGTGCCGACATTGGCGGATTCATAACACTAGCTGCATAACTGGGTTCAATTCAGCCACTGCCTGGAGGAGAGTTTTAGCGGTCGGCTGCTCAGATCGGTATTTTTCCATGATTTCTCCGATCAATTCCAGGCGAATACGGAAGCAGTACCCTAACATACACACCTTAACAACATCAGGTACCGAATGCAATCTGCCCTTCCTCTTCCTTATTGTATCAATCAACTTACTTGATAGATATCCAATAAATAAAGTAAAATACACTTATGAGGGTGGCTTAGGTCCGATTTTCACGGTTAACTCTGAATTTTCGAAAATTGCAAAAGTTAATATTTACAATAGCGGCCATTTGTTCACATTATTGTGTATGAGTACATGCGCTTTAAATAAGGTCATACGAAGGTTCTCGAGAACTCAAGTTTTTTGTGAAAACTAGCTCAATATTCCGCATTTTAAGAAACGCTCAAACGCCTTTTCTCACAAATGGCTCCAAATTTTTTCTTTAAATTTTTCGAACGGGTAGTGCTAATTGCACTCTTTAATATGACGTAAAGTTCTATATGGGGTGTTTGTTTTCTCAAAAATTACACAAATGTAACTTTTTAAAAGATCTCTCACATCTTTAATATGCACATTACCAGCAATTTGTAAACACTATTTTATTTGTGAGTTGATGTACTTTAAATGATTTCTATTGATGTTTTTCGAAAATTCAAAAATTTTCTGTGAAAATGACTTTCAAATTTTGCATTTACAGTAGAGCATAAACGCCATTTTCTTGAAAAGGGCTTCAATTTTTTTTTAAATGTTGCCATTTAGGACGAGGTTTTACTGTTATTCAATGTTCTGAAATTAATATTTCCGTTACAGCGTTAGGAAAGCGAAAAATTAATAAACGTAAAAAAACTTGGGCGGCGATAGATGGTAGCTGGGAAGAGAATGTGGCAATTCCCACTAGGTAGCCCAGACCCAAGGAAATAGAAAACTAACACCGGAAAGTCGGTGCCATTCTGTAACACCCCTAGTTTAGAAAACGGCATTTATACGTTTTTGAAAAAGCGGAAATTTCAGCTTATTTTCACACAAAATTTTGGAAATTTCGAGAAACTTTTTTAGACATACTTTAAAGCGTAAATAAAGCATAAACAAAGAAGCACGCATAAAAGTCGTAATGTGAACAAATCGTCGGTAATATAAATATTAATGACGTGAAAGACAAGTAAAACAATGCATACAGTTTAGGCTCTTGTATTGTTTACATACACCAGACCGACGTACGGACGTTTGGGAAAATAATCACTTTTTCGCTATCGACCCACAATTTCTGAAATCCGAATACACAGTCTTCAAGGGAATAATTTACTACGTATTAGAACGGGATTTATTTACTTATCTTATATATACATTTAGCATTACTTATCTCTCTGTAAACTACGCATTATACTCCGTATATACATACGTATACGAAAAAGTAAAAATTGCATTACTACTAGAGTTACAAATTTAGTGACAACGAAATTACGACATACAAAAAACGATTTTGTTAAGACTATTAGAGAAACTACAATGTATTCCTTACATTACATTAGAGACGACGTTCTTAAACTTCTAGCAAATGTGAAAATATGTGACATCCATAGAATGTTTTCAACAAGAATGTTTCGTTTGAGCTTAGGGGTAGAACATTTTGGAGAAAATGATAAAATATTGGAAAACCATATGAAATTAAGAGATTGTCCTGAAATTTAAAGAACAAATCAACGTCACAAGACATGTCAGAACTTGTGATGCTACAAATTGGCACAGACCTCCTCGTCATTATCTAATTTCTTTGGTCTGGTCTAACTTTCCGTTCTCACCCCATCCTTCTTTCAGCTGCCATCTATGGCCTTCAGAAGTTTTTTTATTTTCTCAATTTTTCAGTTGTCTAAAGGTAGAAGCGAAATATTAGTTTAAGAATACTGTAGAACAGTAAAACCTTGTCCCGTGTACAAATGTTCATTGGAAAATATGGATTCTTTTAACAACAATGTCGTATAAATTACCGTAAAAGCAAACTTTGAAGTTCTTTATCACAGAAAACGTTTTAAATTTGTGAAACTTCTTAGGAAAGTATTTGAAGAACTTTCAATTACAAATTCAACAATGTATACAAAACGGTGTAAATGTACATATTAACGTCGGGAGAGATATTTCACAAAAAGCACATTTGTGTAATTTCTGAATAACAAAACAATACAGCAAAATATATTTCATAGCTTATTAAACAATTCAATTAGCACTATCTTCAAGAAAATTTTGAATCAATTACAAATCCGTTGGAAAATTTAAAGAAAAAATATTTGTAGTCTTTCTTGAAAAAAATGCGTTTGATGGTTTTTGAAAGTGGAGAAATTTGAGCTCATTTTCACAGGACATTTTTGAGTTTTCAAGAACCTATATAAAACATAATTTAAAGTACGTGTACTCAAAAATTCAATAATGGAAACAAATCGCAGCTATTTTAAATATTAACTACGTGAGAGAAATATTAAAAAATTACATTTGTGTAATTTTTGAAATAACAAGAGAATAGAGCAATAAGGAGTTTATGCCATTTTATAAATACATTTACCACTATCCTTACTGAATGTTTACCAAAATATTGGAGCCGTTGTCGAGAAATTTTTAATTTTGTTTTTTTCTAATATTGCACATATTTAACTCAACATGGTGCAACAACTATTAAAATTTTCAAAAAAGTACAGGATCTTAATGAAAGAACTATTTATTTAGAATGATTATTATGTGCAGGGAAAACTCTATCTTCGTTTTTGTGTTTGTAAGAAGCCGCCAAAATAATTTTAAACTATTGAAAATATCGAAAATTCACAGGTAACTGTGAAAACCGAACCTATGCGACCTCCTAAAGTGTACTTTATTATTACCAGAAAATTGAAGAAACAATTGGGAGCCATTTTCGAAAAAAAAATTGAATATGTCGCAGAGGCTTTAAGTAAAATACCCCGAAAAATTATGAATGTTTTTCAAAATAGCAGAATTCTGAGTGAGGCTAGATTGACAGGGGCTTATTTAGTTTGGAAACAAAAGCACAAACTAAAACTGTGCTACAAAATTTGGAAACTAAATGGACTACAAACGCACATACTTTCTCGCAATATTAAAAATTTATTGTTACGGAATATTGTCCCAATTTCGGTCTTTTTGCTCCTCAAATTTCACTTTATATTGTGCGAGGAGAGAAATTTACAAAATTTAAAAAAACTCAAAATTTTTGAAAAATTGGTGATTATAAAATGCTACAACAATGGAACTTTGTGAAATTTTTTAATAATAAAATAGCTTATTTAATATAGTAAAACAGATCAACATTTGTGCTGTGTACGCACACTAAGGAACTTTTATGCGTGAATAAGCGTAAACATACACACATCCTGGAAACGCCAACCTGAGTGGGGTCCTGGTCAGAGCGTGTAGTGATGAATGAAGGGTGGTTGCGCGCTGAGTTCTCAGATCGATATCTCTGATCAGTAATTCCCATGGTTTTACTCATCCGTTCAAAGCTGAGGCCAAAGCAACACCCCGCACAGTGGGCCATGGACTACGCGTGCTCCTTCCATCATCCTGCGCTCATCCCAAACCGCAAGACCAATACATGAGTGTATTTCCCTAGTCTTAAACAGTATATTCTTCATTGATCCAAAATGAATGTCTAATGATCATCGGAGGTATGGAATACAGCTATAAGTTGGGAGATCAGCCGAGGGTTTCTTCGGCGAGTATTGCCCCAAAATAAATATAAAGATTACAGAGTAAAGTACTGAAATGAAGGTAAAGCTTAATTATTATTATTCTGCAAGAAGTACTGTGATCTGTTTGAAACATTTAAATTTAACGTTATAAACATTGTTTATTTCCTTAAAGTCAACATTATTCAAACCAGAACTATTAAAATTTACAAAACAACATAATCCTCGCAAATATTTGCAGAAAAGCATATCAAACATTAAAAATAGGAGTAGTAACCAGAAAATCCATACATATGCGATCACTATCGATCGTACAAACGATAAAAGGGCGAGTAAAAGAGCCAGCAGAACTGTCAGTGGGTTGGTTCCCCGCCGCACCTGCGCGGCAGCGGCGGCGGCGAGGTGTTCAACAGGTGCCCCGAGGGCGAAATGCCTCCCGCGCGAGGCGGGGCGGGCGGGGCGGGGCGGGGCGGGGCGGGGCGGGGCGCGGACGAGTTCATCGGCGTACAAATGAGCGCGGTGGCGGCGCGGCACGGCGCGTCGAACGAGGCACCGCAGTCATCAGGCACAGCTGCTGCCACCGCTTGCTATTCCCCCGCCACCTCCGCACGGCCCTCCGCCTACGCCGCCCCCGCCAGCTTCTCGTCTGCCCTCGTACCAAACCGCTCAACTCGCGATTCCAATCCCATGGCCACCTTCACTACCCTTTCTCTGTCATTACCATCAGCCGTTCCAACGATCTTTCTACCAGTCCCTCTCAAAACGCTTACGAAACTGCCATCCTTTCGAATTAATTGTGTATTTCAATACAGTAAAGCGAAGAAATGTAGAACAGGAATTCTGTGGGTGTCAAATTATATTTTACATTTATAGCTTTCAAAATAAAATAGATAGTAAAAGCTACTTTGGAAAGGTTTCTTGTAATAAATAATAGATTCGCAGCCAGTTATTCACTGATGTGGGGGTGCAATAACTTGATAAAATGCTTAAGTAAAAATGAAGTGTACATGAGTTACGCAGAAACATAGTCAATCACATACAAAATATCACGACTCTAAAAAAACCAATATGCAACATCTGGATTCTGAGAAGAAACACAAGGTCTCTGAAAGAATGATGTCTCCGCACCTTGACTTTCCCCTCCACACTGACTTTACGCGGAAAACAAAGAATCCGCCTACTGCCCTTTACAAGACGATAAATAAAGAGTGTGGGAAATAATTTCCTAAACGAGAGCAGACAAGTGAGCGACAAGAACAACCAGAGAACCCCCTCGATTGCCTTCGTCCCTTCCGGCAGCAAAGGCCGCGGTTTAGCGCGGTGGGCGCGGGCGAGGCGCATGAGCCTGCCAGTGACCTCTATTTATAGCTCGGAGCGGCGGCGTCCATTCCCGCCTTCCGCGGGGGTCGTGCGGGTGGCCGCTCCGCGCCGCGCCGCGCCGCGCCGCGCGGCTCCGGGGCGAAGCGCCACTCTCCGCCCGCGCCGGTGCCGGCGGAAGGGATCTATTAGGGGCCCTGAGCTATGACTTCCTTCCCCTTACGGCGGCGGCGGCGCCATGTTTGTCTGCGGGAACGCTCCGTGCAGGACGGCTTAGAAGGCGATAGCCGTCGCGGACAATGCACACGCAACCTCCGGCTACGCTCTATCACCTCCGTCTCTATTCTGAAGTGGGTTCCTATTCGTTGCCCACGTCTTTACAATGTACGCACCGTCTATCCAGTACCGCCTTTGAATAATCGGTGACGAAGTCGCTGTTATCGGGGTCATCTTCGCAATTGCCGATTCCATGACAGTATAAGCACCATACCTACCCCGACGTTATGGTAGATTCTGTCACCGTCGGCCTTATCATTTCTCATGGTGGGGGCAGATGCTGCAATTCAGTCGTCAGGAAGAAAATGATATAGAAGCCGTTCTCTCGGCCTCACTTCGTTATACTTACCATCAATCCTTACAGTGGGACATTCTTCTTTTGGGCGCGTCGATCACTAGTAGTATCCACTATTCAGCAGAACCACCCAAGGACACGTATGGAGAAGTACGGAATATTGGAGTATAAATGCAGACACTTAATCAGTCGTCGTTGCTCATACAGAACCGGTGATAAGAGTACACTAAGTTATTCATAAGTGCAAAAGGAAATAGTGTAAACCCTATTCAAAATTTAAAAAAAACAATTTTTTGATCATTGATCATATTTAGCCCAAATATTTTATTAAATATTGTTCCCTGTTTCTATTATTGCCTACTTATCTAATTAATATGAAAGTAGAGAGAATGACTATTATTTAAGTGTAATTTAAGATAGTTTATCATATTTGCTGTACAGACAAAATTTCGCATTTTCATCTCGTGTAACACGGGCTCAACGAGTGTTCAAAATAGCCTTCCCTTGCGTGAACGAAAGATTGGCATCTGCACCGCCCGGTCTCTCTCACACGCACAACTTTGCCGCGTTGTATATTTATTTCTCTTGTTTCCAATGCGCCGAAAAAGGTCATTACAATCCTCGACTTTGGTAGCATAAACGGCTATCTTTCATTAACTCCCAGCTTCAAAAGTTTTGGGAGTACCTGAGTTATACATTTCAGATACTGAACGCCTCTTAAACTCTTGGGCAAGAAATAAGGACGGAGGATAAATTAATCCACAATTCCAACAGACACATGTACAGAAATTGCTCTTGATGAGCTGCTCCACGTGCGACAAGCGAATTTTTCTCGGCCCTCATATGCAAATTGTACAATTAATTGTACTATTTCTTGTAAAACACGCTTCATCTGACTGAAGAACGAAATTTCTGATTTACTTTGCATTTGAGGCACGAATGCCTAGAGAATTGAAAACGTTATAAGTGGACGGTGTTATGCACCAACCGGCTGTGCGACATCACACAAGTTTTGAGATAATCGTGTTTCGAAGATTTTATTACATTTTCAGCTCTAAAAACTGTAATTTAATTATTTCTGACTCGATAATCACTTACATGGCAATGTTCTATATGCTGATTAGTATTGTGTGAGTAAAATACTCTCTATTAATATTAACGGTCAATAATCTGACATTGCACTTAGACGGAACGAGAATGCTATCATTAGAGTTTTGCATCAATCTGTTAAGCGCCACGAGAGAGCGCTTACCTTGTTGATGCGTTTTGATAAGGGATATTTTGTTATGTATCAAGCAGCTAAGCACCATTATAAGGCGTATAGACTGTTGATGCAAAATAATGTATCGTAGTCTGTGTTTCTGGGCGTAATGCAGTTATTATTTGTTTTGTCATTTGTATACATAACGTTTAGAAATGTACATGCAAAATAATATTTTTAATACAACTACTCACGAAAAACAGAAAATAATGCAAAAATTAACTGAACCATTGTCAAACTTTCATTGAATCAAGAATTTTTCATTACAGATAAACACACCTAAACACCAGCCTAGTTGATTGTCGTCTACTTTCTCCCTTTCCTCTCTTTATTTTTACTTCACTGACACTTATTTGAATGGCAATGAGTGAAGTTCTTGCTTCCTATGACTAAATTCCAGAATATTTTAAACTAATTTTTCCTATCCTGAATTCTGACTTTCTCTATAGGAGTGAGGGTACGAATAATTATGTAACTACATATTTTTCTTAGTTAACCCAGTCAAGGCAATAACGATGTATTCATTTTTCATATCGGTTAGTGCCTAAAAATGTTCACATTTTCGTACACATATTTACATATTTTACCCGAAAGTACAAATATTTAAAGTTCCAAGGATAAAGAGGTAATCAACCACAATAGTAGACTAGTTTTTTTTAATATGTGGAGAATTTAGCCATATACGTGTTTGGGGAGTGTTTTTCCCATCATCAGTGTCTCTATAATATGGAAAATTCAGTTCACATGTTAGCACATGGAATATTACATAAGTACATAAATCGATTCAGAATAAAATTTTTAATTACCCAAGTAACACAGATTAAAAACACATTAAGCATATGTCAGCACAGTGTCAGTTAAGTATATTTCAGCACTAATATTTACATATTTTACTAATAAGTACACACTTTTATATTTATAAATATTTACATTTTTTACATTCCTTTATCTTATAGGCTTTTGATAAAGAATCGCAGAGACAATTCAGCATTGCCAAACACATTTTTTGTACAGCCGCGACTCTAAAACGGAGTTATTGCATCGCGTTAACATGAGCCTGTCAATAAATACTGACGAAAAACAAAAGGGAAAGACGCCTATGCAATCCATAAATTCCTGTGTGTTAGTTTTGAGCGTGAGTATCGCATAGAACAAATGACCTGCTTAGGAAGGAAGTTAATAATATCACGTTGAGCAGCCGATATCGTGCGCCCACTTCGCATCTTTCGAAGGTTTCCCATGACCTTGATAACTTTCGCCTTTATAAAATATCATCTCCGTTCAAGCTGCGTTAGGGCGCAGAGACTTTCCCTGTTCATTGAAGCGCCTAAACTACACAAACATAAGTGGAATATCTGGCGCTTACCTAATGTGGAATTAAGAACAGCAGATTTGAAAGTCTAGTCTTATAGCCTGTGACTATGGCGTTCAAATTTTTCATTAATTATCAGGCTATTTTTAGAGATTTGGCGCCAAACTTTTGCGTACATTTAGTGTTCGCATGGCGTATTGCGTACATGGTCCAATCCAACTGATGGCATCCATATCTCATTTTTTCAAAAATGGCGCTTAGCCAGTTGATGCATAACTCCGTCCAAGTGTCTTCTGCGCAAATGTTACACCCGCTGGAAATGGAAAAGTCGTAATCTCTCCGCACGAATTGTTCACAATGCTAAGCACTGATGGCGTTATTTGCCTTGTTCTCACTTCCGGGGCTTCTAGGATAATATTAGGAATTGAGTTTTCCGAGAAGTGGGGAGCCCTAACGCAAGGTGAAGCCGCTCACTTGCCGTAGCACGAATTACACGAGCACTAGCGCGTAGTTCAATGTTAGTTAATTACAAAACTAAACGACGAAGAATATATAATTTTGGCAAATTCAGTCCGTACAATATACGGGACGAGGTCTCGTTGTATTAGCAACGAGGACTGAATCATATGTATATTTTCATAATTCGTTATGTCGACATAACGCAGCCATCTAAGGAATGACAAGTAACTCTCAACAGCCAGCATCCATTAAGGATTTAACAATCTGCGGTCTGTTAATCCTCGAGTGCTCGCGGAGACTAAAAATATAAATCAGGTAATTTATTTTTGATGGTGCGTAACCTCTACTGCGTTTAGAGTGCTGGGAATATCAGTAGTTTCAGATAACATGTATGACTTTATTTACATTTTATGAAGCTAAAGGTAGCCAAACTCATCTAAAATTACATTTTATGCAACAAAAATCACTTGTTTTACAAAATGAGACGCGGATACTGGACAATTAAGAGCAAATGAGAAGTAGCTAAAGATGGCACTTGAGTGAACGTATTCTAAGAAATGATAGAACGTTTTTTATTTTCACCACGGTCCTAGTTCTGGCCAAAACCCTGGTCAAGTCACAAACATCAATAGAGATGGTGACGGACGGACGTTTTGATATAAAACACTTTTTAGGAAACAAGTGCTCACTGTTAGTAAAATCTGACAACATAAATGTGTTGATTGATTGATTAGTGATTCCGGGCGAGCAAACTGCTAAAGTCATTAGTCCCGTATGTGTAGTGCATGTTTTCCTTGAGAGGTGGTGTGTGGTGATCTTTCACCGCTGGATAGTGAGATCCAGCGCCGACATACCGTCGGCTAACGGAGTTTCCCCCACCAGCAGGCACCACCCCAGCCGGGACAAGCTCAAAGCTCCCGACCGATCTCCCAGCATGTGTGTCAGTGAAGTAATATAAGTGAAAGTGTATGTGTAAGGAGAGAGGATAGGACAAGGAAGAGGAAGGGAAGATCGCAAGCGGCCGTGACCCGTTTGTTAGGGTACTGCTCCGGCATTCGTCTGGCGTTGATCGGAGTAACCACGGGAAACTACCTATCAGAGCAGCCGGCCGCTAGAATTCTCCTTCAGACAGCGACTAAATTCGACGTCGCTATATAACTTGTGTCGAAACTCCTGCACCGAAGGGATTTGAACCCAGGACCTCCCGATCAGAGGCATCGCAGTGCTGTCAGTTGATTCTCTGTGCTGTCTTTCCCGGTACATAACGTGTTAGAGGGCGAAATTTACTTCATAATAGAACAAGATTTATCCACTTTTTACTTTCCCATATACATATGTAAATACGGAGTAATGTAAATTAGATTAGATTTATTATTAATTCTGCAATTAAATATCATAACTTGGTGGCAGAATATCTTAACTTTACATGCATTAAGCTTACATTGACTAACAATAAATTACAAGAGAGTTGTTAATTTAAAAACCAATAATTAAGAATAATAGTACATAATCTCAGAGCGCAAGCCTTACTGTACTTTAATTCATTTCACTTCACTTCACGTCACTTCATCACTTCACTTCACTGCACTGCACATACTGCACTGCACTACATGAATAGAAAAAAATAATAATAATAATAATAATAATAACAATACTACTACAACTACTACTAATAATAACAATTAAACAAATTACATAATAGGAAATATTATTAATTAAACTGTAGAAACTTAACAGTAATAATTGACCTAAAATATACATAAATGGATAGGGAGTTAATTTATTATTAAGTTTTCTCAAGCTTTGAGAAAAGGGTTCAAAAAGTGTCGCAGGCAAACTGTTCCAGTTTCCAATAGTTCTGTTTGTGAATGAAAATTTCCCAACGTCCATTTTCTGCATTCTTGTCTTAATTTTGGGCTCGTGATCTGCTCTACCAAAGTACGTAGGTTTTCCTAGATGACGGTTAATTTCATTGCAAGCAGGATAGCCTGTGTATGCTTTGTTGTTGTTGTTGTGAAAACATAGAGCCGCAACTTAATCCGCTTTTTTCGAGTGAGTCCCATACACCTCTATTTTTTGTACCTCTGAAAGTGCATTTTGATGCCCTGCGCTGGAGCTTCTAGATTACCTTGCGGCGATATTCTGTACGGGTTCCAACATACCGCGCCTTATCCTAACACGAGTCGCACTAGTTGTATATAAGCTAATTCTTCACTTCTCCTCTTCAGAATCCGCATAACTAAATAAAGATATCCAGGCTTTCCCCACAACGAAATTTACTTGATTTTCCCTGCTCAATTTACTGCATAATTGTATTTCTAATTATTTGCAAGATATAAGTAGTATAGAGAAAGTTATGTTATGCTGCGGATAATCGATTACGAGATTTGAACGGAAACACACATTTTGGATTCCCCCGATACCGAAAAAGTGTTGTTTTTTTCGAAACGTCCGTCCATCTGTCCGTCAGTCTGTCCACCGCTCCGTAGTCTATGAATACCACTAGTGCTAAACCATTAGTACGATTTCTTCCAAAATGGATATTCCCAGGCCGAGCTGGCTCCACTTGAGGCACCGCGATTTTGAAAACCTTTCTTTAAAATTTGGAGGTTCTTTACATGACGCCCCCCGGGCATTCTCAAAATTTTCTCAGAAACGACTCCAAATTTTTTCTTTAAATTTCTTGGAAGATTATACCAAAATACACTTATAACGCTGGCGTAGGTCCGAATTTCACGGCTAACACGCACTTTTAGGAAATTGGAAAATTTTGATAATTTTCGGCGTCTTCCTAAAATTACAACATTGAAGATACAGATTTTACCTTCAAATAATATTTGTTCTCCATTGTAAGTTCCTTAATTAGGTCAAGTAATTTTTTTGAAAATTTTTCGCGCAATATTGAGTACAATATGTGCAATTTTAAAAAATAAAAAAACCAACTTTTCTCAAAAATGGCTCCAAAGTTTGTCTTTAAATATTTGGTAGGGATAGTGCCAAGTGTACTCTAAAGTATTCAAAAAACACTTCTTTTCTGCAGCTTTTTGGTGATTTTTCTCCTTCCACAACGTCAAGAAGGAAGTTTATCTTTAGTGGACGGTCTGAGGGTAGTTCTAGGTTTTACAGCGATAAAAAAAGGTAAACAAGCTGATGGCGATAAACATCAGGGATTGGTTTAATTTGAATATATCCAGGCTTACCATTGGCTACTTACGACGCGGACAGACATGAGTGAAATAGTCATAAGTAATATCACGAGAAGTGCTGTGCTAGCCGGTAAATTCACGACTCGCGTAGCGAGGAGTGAATTTACCGGCTAGCACAGCACTTCGAGTGATATTTAGTGTGACTATTTCGCGAATAAACACATTACATGATTTGAAAGGATAATTTAAATCACAGGAATTACGAAAAGGGAAATATTACTCAAAATTACAACCGAAAAATGAAAACCTTTCATTCAGTTCCGATTTATCACTGCCTCCTGGAATAACTTATAATCAAGTAACATTTGAATAACAGTTTAATGCAGAAAATGATTTCAAATATGTTTCAATTTTATGGTAATAAAACTTTCGGAAAACAATGCTACTGACAAGAACATTTATTAAAAGCACAATCATTAAAGTTGTAGGAAGTTGTTTTCCAAGTCTTGGTCTTCCATAGAAGTATTTGAAATGGAAGATGTACAAGATGAATTAGCAGCGGAATTCGTCAATTTCGAATGGATTGAACACACGTGTGTACTCATTAAAATATTTTCCTGAATAATTTTGGTTGTAACGTTCCACATAGTTTTGAAGGCATATTCTTTGTACTCTTCACAATCTAATCTTTGTATATTAATTGCCTAAAACATGTGTAATTTCTTCATTTGTAGTTTGTGCTGTCCATTTGTATTTTCTGTCTTGACTAAACTCTTGAAATTTCTTTTACACACTTTTTCTGTTCCTTTTGCTGTTTTTCGGCACTGAATCTTTAATAATAGATTCTATTTCAGAGTTTTAAACATTACCAAAACCACACATTTTAATATTATATTGATGCACAAGAGATATTTTGGAGGTGAAACAATTGCTATTGTTATCTTAAAAAGGTAAACAAAGGTTTTACAGGGATAAAAAAAGGTAAACCAGCTGATAGCGAACATCTGGGATTGGTTTAATTTGAATATATCCAGGCTTACCATTGGCTACTTACGACGCGGACAGACATGAGTGAAATAGTCGAAGAAAATATCTAGTTTGCTGTAAAAAAAAGATAAACCAAACTTTGTGAATTGACGGAATCGCAATATAAATTATGATTTTCTTGTTTGCAGGCGGCCATGCAATAAGATTCGATTTTAGGCCCTTATAATCGTAGACCAATCCGGTCGTCACAATTCCTATGCACTTGCTGTTCACAAACAACCTAATGACTTAAAGAGTCGCGCTTCGAGTTTTGAAAATGCATGCTCAGTTGCGATGATATATAGGCTACGACAAATTCAAAAAATTATAGAAACTACTTTTTAATCTATATTTCTGAGGCCTAAATAGTAGAGAAAATCGTTATTGCTATTATTATGAGAAAGAAGGAGAATTTATATTTCATGATACGACTCATCCTTTCCCGATATCTCCGATGCATTTTGTAACTACGAAAACCTCCCTCTCCTCTATCTCCCTCTCCTTCCCCATACCTCTCTCCCTCTCGCTCTCAGACTCTCGCTCGCGCGTGCGCGCTCTCGAAGAAGAATTTGAATTTTCAGTCAAAATAGCCAACTAGAAGCTTTTGGAAGAAAATTATCGAAACTGCCATCGACGTTCCATGTTGTAGTGAAGTACGTATCTGCAAAGCAAATATATCCGCACAAATGAATAACGCTTTCTAATCGTCATGTTATCATCTCATCTGAGGGAGGCGGCATTGCTACCTATACGAATTTTAAGCGACCACCAGTGTCGCCGAATCAAAGGATCGGACGAATTTGTAGTAGCCAACATAGCCCACGTTTGTAGAGGAGTCAGCGCCTGACGGAGAGACTTCCAACCTCGCAGCCTCTGCAGTCTGCCGGAAGGCGAACCTATTATGTGCAAATGAATAGCGCCCGTTGGCAACGTGATAGCATCTCTTGGTCTTCGGCGCTGCCTTCCGCACAGGACGCGGCCGGCGGGCCGTTGGCGCGCCGGGCGCTACAGTGGACGCCGCCGATGAAAGCCTTTCTGGGTGCAGCCTGGGGGAAGGCAAGTGAATACAGGAAGTTCCGGTGACGGAGCAGTTAGATTTATTTGTCAAAAATGGGCAAATCTTTTCATCTTAGCAATGTTCTAGGTGGAATATCAATGTACTGATATGATTTTAAAATACTAGGAATAATTCGTATGTTTATTGAGTTCTGACTGAGGAGGAACTCGAATCTGAAGAGAGGAAAAACGAGAAATGTACTTTTGGATATAAAAGAGATAATATTAGCTGTAATTAATATTAGCTATAATAGATATAATTTGCTAATTTCACATGCGCAAGGAACTTTAAGTAGATTCTACACAAAAAATAGTGTTATCAAGGCATTCGAGTTTTGTATTCATTAATTCACAATTCAAAATATTTGATTTGCATTGCATTTTGTTCCATTAGATGTTTTTCTACGGAATATTTTCCCATTTAGTACCTAGTCATTTGCACACATTCAACAATACCATTTCAATATAAAGTTAGCTTTTTGTCCATAACATTAACTGCAAACAGTCCTTAAAAAATCAAACGCTTAAAAATTAAAACAATAAAGGTGTTTGACTACAACTACTACTACAAAAAGCTGACTAATTATTTTAAAAAAATACCAAATATCAAGCTACAAGTTTTTAATTATTTTAATGCTCTTTTTCAAGACAGGTCTCAAAGGAATTTCCTAAATAAACATTGTGTAACATAAAATTTAATTAAATTAAAAGATATCGCATTTATAATGCGCGTCCAATATCAGACGCTTTAAAGATATCATTAAAAATTCTTTTAGAACTTAAGAGTTACTGCAATTATATAAAATGCTCTGCTGATAGGGATAGCCGACATCGCTAAGTTAGTAGTGCCGTGGCGATCTTGGACGTAAGGATCGCGGGTTCGAGTCCTTCCTTGGGCATGGATGTGTTTGTATACGTCCGTATGTGTGTATCGCCCATTCATGCTTCATCATTATCATCATCATTCCATCTTCAGTCTCCGCCAACAATCCTGAGGGATAAAAATTAGATTCAGCCTAATGATGACCCTCTGATGAATCACATGCACTTGCCACGAGACAATGATACTGAGCCTCGATAAGGGCAAGCGCATGTCTACGTGGTCTGAGACGGCCTATTCGCAAACGAAAAAGAATAATTAAAAAATGAAAATGATCTATTGAGAGTGAACTCTCGCACACATGTTACTGTTAAAAACAAAAAACAATATTATTTTCCATTAAAATATAGCTTCTTTTAATATATTACAGCAAAGTTATTAAATATTTTATTGCAAATCATGTGTTTTAGTTCGTACAATTTACTTCTTAATTCAGTGATTATTTAACAATCGTGCACAAACTAATGCACCCGTACATTAAGTATCCTAAGTCCTCGAATATTTAAATCCAATGCGGAGGCTACAAAAAAACTGTAGCTACAAAAGATAATATTTAGCACACAAAATGTAGATGTTTACGATTGTTGCTGACGTACGAAGAAGCTTGAAAAGTTGGGTAGCCACCTCCATTTTCTCACACTCTCGAAAGCAGAGGCAACGACGAATAGCAAGCATTTAGGTTCCGAACAGAAGCACCACTCTCCCGGTCCCGTTCTTGTCGTGCGCCATAACGGACTTCTGTTGCACGCCGCAGTGGGCGTACGCAGATACCGTATAAACGTTTCTCGTCGTTCGTCGTCGCTTCGTCGCCGTGCCGTCCCCCGACGGCCCTGGCCGCCGCCCTTTGCCGTCTCCGTTGCCTCCAGCGCCCGTTCATTCATTAAGTGGCCTGGGTCGATACTCCCTCGGCGCGCCACCTGCTCCCTTGGGTCGCCCCCCCCCCGCCCGGCCACCGCCATCACTGCCACCTCCTCCGCCGCCGGCATCAGACGAGCCCCTCCGAGACCACGAAAAGCAGCGCATTCCTGCAGTTGAGACCATTCCTAGAAACCATGGTCAGTAAAAAACAGTCCATATAATGTGATGAATAAGATGCGTAATTTTGCTTATTTGCCTATACATTCCTTCAATGGAAAAGTTATCTTTTTGATTACTTTTTCATTTTGAATCATCATGAGAACTATATGCGAATTTTATAGTGCTTGTAAATGCATATTTCACTAATCAAGGTTTTTTTTGTGTTTAAGTGCCTAAATACTGTCTCTCATATTTATTGAATAAAATGCAATATATCCATAAATTCTCATATTTATTGATAAAAATGCAATTAATTTAACCAAAAATTAATTTAATATGGGTTGTTTTCATTCATCCCAGTAGCTAGAAATTGATAAATCGATAAAACGATTATGCCTTAGGCTGCCATCACAGTGCGGGTATTTTGTATTACGAAAGTGGTGCAAAATCACTTTTTTGTATATATTTCCGTGTATTTAGTGAGTTGAGATTTTTGCAAAGCAAAAGTCAGCGTGAATATATTTAATTTTGCAATTACATTTTTATTAGAGTGAAAAAATATCGAAATCGAAACTTTCAAAAGCATTAGTATTTTGACATCAGATTTTTCGTGATTCCAACTTTTCAACAGAGGGCAACGTTATATATTGTCAAGCTTGCTCCAAAGAAAATTCAGTTCAATAGTTGTGCCCTTTACATTTTTAGTTTCTCACCCTACTTCGTGTGAAGATAAAGTATTTTAATCGTGTGACCGGAAA
Organism: Acheta domesticus; assembly: GCA_031308135.1. NCBI lineage: Eukaryota > Metazoa > Arthropoda > Insecta > Orthoptera > Gryllidae > Acheta > Acheta domesticus. The sequence goes on along the minus strand of JAHLJT010002406.1, from coordinate 144,790,660 downwards.
ATAACGATTTAGCAATTTCAAATATTCTCAATATTCGAGTATTTCATGCAAAATTGTGAAGTTTCGGAATACTAAAAAAATATGATCTAGGATCTCAACAGACCTCAACGCTTGAAAATTATTAAAAAATTGGGGTATTTTGGGAATACATTATGAAAATATATGGAATATATCGCAAAAATTAGAATATTTAAAATGTGGAATATGAAAGTCTGGCCTCAACGTCTTTAAACGCTTAAAAATAGATACAAGTTTTTAAAAATTGTAAAATTTTACATATTTGAGGGAATAATATTAAAGTATAGTGAATGCATTCCACAATTTGGAATATTTAAAAATGGGAAAACGTCGGCCCACGTGAAAAATCGGAAAACGTGAAAAATGTGGCCCACGAACCTCCTTTTATATATTACTTTCTTAAAATTTAAAAACTTCCGAGGTGATAGTGTACGTAGGTTTTTGAAAATTTATTTTTAGAAATCCAGATAAAACACTTCATTTCTTACGAAGAACTTCAAAGCACCAACGTGAGTATTTTGTAACTTCAAGGCATTATCACTAATTGTCAGTTCTACCACTTGATTCACTTGTTGAACATAGGGATGGCAATAGTCAAAGTTCTCGTTTTCGAGGAAGAAAATTATCCGCGTCGTGGAGCAATAAATTGCCTCTGAGTTCCTGAGATAAAAGCAACGCCACCTACGTAGATTTATTTAGTGTTGTTTTAATTCCAGGTCTACTCACTAAGATTGGAACACTAAAACACGCAAAAGCAGGTTTTTTAAAAATTTCTTAGCTGACCGAATCCGAAAACAAATTATCCTGACTAGAAGACAGAATAAAATCTCACATGTCTCGATTGGTGGATGGAAACCGTGGATGATAGTCACACGGACTAACAGACACCCCCAGTTCACTCAAATATTATAAAGGGATGTTTTTTAAGCACACAGTCCTGAGAAAAATAATTATTAGTGAAAGACGTAAATTTCACATCATCACATCAACAGCCTGTCGACAATCACATCAACATCATATTTGCCATTTAATTTCAATTTAACACTCTTTTCTAAACCTCTTTTTTATATTTTTTCACAATTTTCAAGTCGTTTTAATCATATTTTATCAATGTAACTTCATATAATTATTAACGTCACATCAAGAATGTGAGTCCAGCCATTGGAAAAATATTTACATTTTAATATAAATGTTATATCTATTCAGTATATTTCATTTTTCATTATTAGGCGCTATGTTTAATTTTGTGGAAAAGCCGTTTCAGTTCACTTCCTTTATTGTAAAATATAGTTAGGAATTTCATTTTCAAACATCTGAAACTGCCTACGCTAATAACATAACTTAAAGTTGAATATACGACCCACAAAATAGAAAATAGTTGAAGATAATTTAATCCCTATCAGGGATTAATTGTCTTTAAACAGTTACATTAAAAATAAAATAATTTATTATTTTATCTGGTGAAATTGTTGCAAGTTTTAGATACAATCTTAACTATTTACTCTAAACATTATATGGCATTATTATTGTAATGTTTGCCAAGTGAAAGAATGCACGTCATCTCAATAACTTGTTATTTATTCCTTCAATCATTTTATTTACACTAAACAATAAAGAATACAGGAGTTGCTCTCTTCCGGCTGGCATTAACATCCAAGCCCGGACCTCTCTAGTGCGTCACTTGGCACTGCTCCTGTTCCGCACGCCTAACTGTGCGACTCCACAGCGTGCAACTCCGGCACGCAATCTCGCCGCGCGTCACTCTGTCCCGCACGACTCCTGGTGCGGCCTCTCTGCGTGCGCCCCTGGCACGCTATCCTGCCGTGCCTCCAGCACGGCCCCTAGGCTGCCTGTCGCGACGCCAATGCGTGCTGCTTCCGGCACGCGGCTCCTCCATCAGGCGGTAGCTCCCGCCTCGTTCCCTGTCAGTGCCTCCGACTGACTGCAGGCTCCCTCTCTGCGACGGCAGGCTCCCTCTCTGCGATTGACTGACTCTCTGCTGTGCTGTCTCTCGGCGACTCACTGCCGTGGCCGTCGCCTGCTCCCGCTTAAGTAGGGGCGGCGTGGCCCAGGGTAGCCTCGCCTCGAGGCTTTCGCGCTCGCTGGCCAGCGTTCCGCGCCAGCGAGTTCCGTGGCGCGCGGCGTATAGCTGCGCGCGCGCCAGCTTCAAAATGCTGAACACAGCAATTATAAACACCTAGCAAATCTCTTTGTAGACAACATTGGATGTATTATTCCTGTGTTGCTGTTCAAGTAATATTTACATTGTAGGCATTAAACTATTTACAACCATATGAGAAAAATTCTGCGATTCGCTTTTTGTGAAAATAAGATAAATTATGATTGATTATGAGAAAATACACAGCAATCTCCGCTAGTTCTTCAATTATTAGAAATGCTCAGTACTGACCGAAGTGTAAATGAATATCTATTCACGCAGCTAAAGAGAATTTTATTTTTTCCTCTGGCGCATTTATCTCTAACAATTAATGGTTAATTTTGTTTGCACTGCAATAGATTATTCACAATTAAGTTAGGTTAAGCATTTGAAAAACTTCAACACAGCAGGAAAAGTCTTTGCCTTAATATTGAATATGCGTATTGTTCGTTTTCACCTTCTAAGCACCCTGCACGAATATACATAATGTTTCAAAAATAGGGGGACTAATTTCAGGTATGTATTCCCCATATGTAGACAATCAAAGTAATTCATTGCATGTGTCCGGAAATGTTTAATTTACGAGTTAGCCATAACGAACGCTGAAATTCACCGTAACGCTTTTCTTTCTGCAGGTTGTTGTCATTACAAAAAATATTTCAAATGGCCACCTCCTGCTTGAATACAGACCTCACACCGATGTCTCATTGACCTGCAAACACGATCCCCAACCCCAGGAGTATTGCATATGTCTTCGCAAGATGTCGCAATTTGATTCCGAAGGGATTCTAAATCAGAGACCAATACGCCAACGAATTTAAATGACCCCATTATAGGAAATCGAGGGGGTAGAGATTAGGGAGTGGAGGCTAAGGAATTGGGCCATCTCTACTTATCCATCGATCAGGAAAACTTCGATCCAAGTACCGTCGAGCAGTACGACTGAAGCGTGCAGGAGCGCCTAATGCAATAAGTGCGCGTGTTGACGACTGATCAGTGGAGTGTCTTCATAAACATGAGGTATGGCATTTTCCAGTAAGTTTGTGTACGCCTGCCACGGACGTCTGTTTACAAGTACATTGGTTCCAAATAATCGATCACCAATGATGGCGGCCCACATATTGAGGAAGCATCTGATAATGAGATGGAACAGTTGCACGTGGTTTTTTATATACCCATTCATGATGATTGTTGATATTTGTGGTGTCATCTCGTGTCAACTGTGCTTCATCTGTAAATAATACTAAGGCAGGAATGTTTGAATTGTGGTGTCTTGGTAGCTAAATAACGACACAGACACCAGCTCTATGTACAAATTGGTTTATTTACAGAATGTACAAATTTACATCTCTGGGGTTATGTTCGCCAATACCTCCTACGCGCCTGCTCCCCGTCCCTTGGGCTAGTGCATCCCCCACCTTCCGCTTTACCGCGCCGGTGGCCCGACACCCGTGATTCGCACACGCCGTGTCTCAACGACTGCACTCACGTCTCGGGCGAACATGCACGTCTGCTCGCGAAGTGCTTTGAGAACGAACTGCTCTGCCGCTGTTAACTTACTTTGGCGGTCGGCTTCCACCCTCTAAAGGCCACCGGAACACATGGCGCTCACTGGGGAGTCCGGTGCTCCTGCCCGCTCCTCTTGCGTCACGGGGGGTAGCAAGGAAGTTTCCACTATCCAGTGCCTTTGTCTGTCCCATGTGTCCAGCAGCATCCGTGCCCAGCCGTTTGAAAATCTGGCTAGCATGTGCCGAAGTTGTAGTATATTTACCACACTGCTGCAAGGACTACTGACAAAATCTAACTCGTGCACTCTCTGAATCTGAATCAGTGAAATTGTCACTGATTCAATCAGTGAGAACTGAAGTCACTGATATCTTCAGCCGAAATGTGTAGTTCGCTGACAATCACCGAATACGCAAACCTTTTCATAATGACCGCCAGCATTTCACTGATCGTCAGTGGTAAAAGTGCCGCGCTACCATTGCTCACTGATCGTTCAGACGTCATGTTCGATTAGTGTTACAGATATCACTGATTCAAACAGTGAAGTTCCAGTGGTTCAAAAAGTGGACCCAATTTTCACTCATTTGTTCAGCCCAATTCACTGATTGGCAGTGACACGGTTATAACTGACGCCATCAGTGAATAGTCACTGCCAATCAGTAGTTTTTCACTGATTCAGACTGAGAGAGCAGGGTAATCTCTGGTGAAAGGGTCTGTACACGTTGTAAATGATAAACATACAACTGGTACTCTTGCAACAGTCTCAAGACAATCCTATGAGGAACATTCACGGCGATGGAGACGTACAAATATCTTCCGATGTGGACACTGTTGCTGTGGATGCCTCTCCTGGTGCAAACGACGAGCCTGCACAGAATTGCAGTCCGACTGAAAATGAACTGTCAGTGTGTTCAGTTAATATCTCCTTTCACGACAAACATCTGCGTAAGGAAAAGCGTTTCGGTGAATTTCAGTGATGTAAAGTCCATAACTCGAAAATGAAGCATTTCCGAACACGTGTTGTAATGAACTATTTTGATTGTCTACATATGGGGAATACGTACCTGCAATTTTGCCCTATATTTTTGAAACAGCCTATATACTATAGTTCATAAAATGTAATTTTCATCTAATTTCGTCAGTAGAAAATTATCAATTCCAATCGCCATTGCTTACAGTCATTCCTCGTGTGAGATTGCGACTTTGCTGTATATGCCACTCCAGTCGATTCGATAGTCAATCTTGAGCGTCAAACATCTCAACCGGCACACATCAATTTGCTCTCTTGCAGAAAATGCTAGGTTTTTACAGATAATAATTGTGATATTCAATAAATTGAAAAAGTACGCAGAAGCAATTAGATATGAGCATCACAGAAAATGTTCCGCAGAAAATGGTTCCCAGAAATTGGTTGCGTAATTGGCACGTTTTGCCATCAATTGGCTTTTTTCGGTATCAAGGACCCACAAAACAGGGATTCTGGCTACACCACAGAGATGCTACACCAAATGTTAGAGATTTTTTTCCTTAATTTATCAACTTGCTTTATTCCTATTTTTTCGTTATCAGGTCCCAGAAATGAATTTTTTCCGTCGTAAATCCGACGTTTTTTCGCGCAGCATTACATAACTTTCCCTATATTACGTACATTACTCCGTATATACGTATGTATACGGGAAAGTAAAAAGGGAAATGGTGGCGATGAATGTTCATGTTTGCCAACATATTTTCTACATACTTAACTCAGATCACGTACGACTTTAATACGAGGAAATCCAGCGTTCCAGAAAAGTGAAGGTTACACGTTTTTTGCCTGCAGGAAGTCATTTATTATTAGGAATTTAACATTTGTTGCACTATGTATAAACCCGTTTCTTGCACTATGTAACTTTGATTACACTATGTATAAACCCGTTTTAAGAATATATCTTTCTAGTTTCATCACTAATTTTTAAATCTACTGCATACACTGTAAAGAGCTTTTTCTCCTTATTATAAAGATTCAACTCTTTTTAACACTGGAAGATTCAAACAAATAAGTTTATGTTTAAAGTCTTTTTCCGTGTAGATATTTCCTTCATGAAGGACATGCATGATCACTGATTGGGGCTTTTGAGTTGGATCTCTCAACGAGTAGTATTAAATGTTATCTTCATTACAAAATTTTCTGAAATTGCGAAACTCTTCAAAAGAAGTGCGCATTATTTTGACTGAATTTTTGCTAGGTTTAGTTGTAAAGTCTGCTTTGGCTACATTTTTAAGTCTGATATTAACTGATTAACTGAATCGACTTCGTGAAAATTAATGGAGATATTTTCACTTGCACTGGTGATAATTGGCTGTGATCCCTGGAATCACTTTCAATATTTTTTAACAATTTATATCTAGATGAGACTGGAATATTCTAACTGATATCCCTTTCTTGTGTTTTACTCGGTTTGCACTTCTTACTGTCCGATTTGTTATCGGCGTCAGGGTCACTTACATATTTTGCGAGATAGTAGAACCGGGAGTATATACGCTACTTTGTTGGTTTTCTGGGTAACTGTTGGTCCTTGCTAAAATATCAGCGGAGGCTGGTAGGCTGCTGAAGCACTACTATTAGCTGTGGGGTACTGCGTCTGTGTGCCCTTGTTGCAGTTGAGGTTTCAACTAATGAAGTTGCAGTTGTTGTAGCTACTGCTGTTGGAGTTGCGGTTGCAGATGAATTTGCATATGAATTCCAAGCTAGATGTTCACATGATCAGTTTCACTGTCTACTAAGTTTAAGTTGTCCATGGCACTTCTAATAAGTTGCCTCGTTAACCTTTCGTGACCAGTGGGACATATATGTCCCACCTGATATATTACTCTAGGAGTTACGCTGAGATACATATAAACCTCTGTTGCTGCATTCTTTGGTTTTGAAGAATCTTCGACACGTCTTTGTCTGCTGGTGGGGAAGTGTCCATTGTTTGTAACCTTTTTATCTAATTAAAAACCTTAAATTAAAAAATATAAAGTCTTTCCAAAATACTCTTTTGCTGTATCCACAAATCGTTACCAAACAGAGGAACGGAAACGAGGTGTCTGCTAAGGATTTTACAGTTCGAGGTCCGTTATGATCAATCGACAGAAATGGCTTGTAGCTAAGAGTGGCGGACGAGTACTCGTACTCCAAGAAAAGGTATTCTCTATTCATTTGTTTTTCTTTTAAGAGGATAGAAAAACGAAACAATATTGAACGACACACGACCGATATCACAAATAACCACTTCGTTGTGTACAAACTTGGGCTGACGCCTGGTTTTGCAAAGTTCATCTACGTCAGTTATTTGCTCAACATCGGCCTAATGACGTCAATAAAACTGTTAAAATTGTGTACGCGTCGTAGAGTCCACACTGAACTAGTATTCTTCCAAGTAGCATTGCAAGTAATCACTTTGAGCTGGCGTAGAGCACGCTTCACAGAGCAAGCGCACGCGGCGCGCGACCGTTCACAAAGCAGCGAGTGGGAGCAGGCAGGCACGCGCGCGCCAGCGCCACAAGGGGCGAAAGGGCTAAAGGGCGAAAGGGCACGTGCTGGGCCAGGGCTGGGCCGCGCGGGGCCGGGCCAAGGCAGGTGCCGGGGCCGGGGCCGGGGCCGGGCCGGGCCGGAGCGGGGCCGCACGGAGTACCACCACTCGTTGCATACGCGTGGGGGTGGGAGGAGGGAGGAGGAGAGGGGAGAGCGCGCCACTAAGCGACAGGTGCTTGTTACTCGAGATAAACGAATGCGCGAGAGCGCTTCCCTTGCAAAGAGTCACAAAAGCGCACTGCGCCGAGTCGCGCGCGCGCGCAAGGGCGCAAAGAAAGGAGAGATAAAAGAAGTGTAATGTTGTGCGGGCGAAAAAATTGTCAAAGGGTGTCTTCGCAAGAAAGGTCACTTCTTCTGTTTCACCTTCTATACTATAGAATTGTTTTTCAAAAAGCGTTCGTGAGCTGCACAAAATGGCTTCGCGAGCCTCATGCGGCCCGCGGGTCGCCAGCTCAAAACCTCTAATCCATTGGAAAAGTTTTCTGCCTGATGATGTAACCTGTTTTGTTTTCAAAAAACATATCAGTTAAACATTTTAATGTTATATTACCTCACCTGAAATATTCCATAGGATTCAATTTTGCGAGAAGTGTGTTACATTGAATCTAAAAATATTTTTTTTTAATGAACGAATATTTGCAAACTTCACAATGCAAGTACAATATATGCTTGAAATTAAAGCATATGTCTAACAAATTGCGACACAATGCGTTGCTTTTCAGTATACTGTGACGAAATAATTTACAGTGAAAACCCAGTATTATTTACCACATTTCAGAAACCATCAACCCCATTTAATGAGATGTAAATTTCATTATTTTAGTATAATGTTAGAATAAAGTAAATAATTCCGATTTTTTGGAAATGCATCACTTTTAGACATTTTGACAATGTAAACAATTCATATTTTCACTACCATATATTGATATTTTTCATTGTCATTACTGACCATTCGCATTATGAGACGTGAAATTCGAAGGTCATTGTGTGGCAAACAATAATGGGCAAACACATTCTCAAACCGACCAACAATAAGGTATCATATAGGTAATATCTCTGTAAAACTAAAACTCTAATTATCTCAGTAAAATACGATATGAATAATATTATTATTATTATTATTTTAGAGTTTTACTTTACAGTTGCACTATGTTTTTGGGCGGCAAAGTTCAGAAAAACAGTGAAATAATTTAAAGAAAACAGAGAAATAAATAACACAAGGCGTTATCGGAGAAAACTGCCTGGAAAATAATAACAGCACGATCAGTTTCACTGCAGTCGTAGTAAGTTATTTTCTGAACGTGTAGTTGACAGTGAGTAGTATTGAGCTGTAGTAGACATACGATGACTTTGAAAAGCTATCATAATTCATTTGAAAACATTTGTTACATTTGTAGAGAATAGGTCGTATAAAACTACAAAGAACGTTTATTACGCTTACTTAGGAACAAGACTGGATAAACTTTGGAATCCACGTAAGGTATACTACATCAGAACTCAGACAATGTCCTGAAGGCGAGAAAAATTATTTTGGAGATGCATTGTAATGAATGGAACCCTCAAATCACACTAGTGACTGGCACTTCTGTTGATGTAATGCATTTGAGTTCAATATCAAATAGTGGTGCTAAAAATGGCACAGAATATCCCGTATTATAACACTTCAATAAGAATATTGTTTGTTTCACTAGTCTATATTATTACAAGAATGTCAAAGGGGCTTCATGTAAAGTGCCCCTAAATTTTGAAGAAAGATTTTCAAAATCTAAAGCTTCGACGAGTGCCAGAGGGACAGTGTTTTCTTCAATATGAAACAAATCCTACGAGTGGTTTAGGCGCTAGTGGTGTTCACAGATGGACGGACAGACATACAGACGAACGTTTTGCTTTCAATTGGTTTTTCGGTATCAAAACCCCACAAAACAGGGATTCTGGCTACATCACGTGTTTGGGTATTTTTTTTCTTAATTTAGCAACTTGTTTTTATAAATGTTTTCGCTATCATGACTTAGGCAATGAATTTTCCTCTGCCGAAAATTGCCGTTTTTTCGTGCAGCATCACATAACTTTCCCTATACTACATATATTACTTCGTTTATACGTATATATACGGGAATAATAAAGTGGGGAAGAGTGCCGATCCTTGAGGCACGCCTGCGTTGATTTGAAATATTCTTTATGTTACATTATTGATTCTATTGGAGATTAAACTTATTAAGATTTGATTAAATATTCAGAAGTACTCAGATCATGCAATTTGTACTCTAGGCCTCTATGCTATACATCCTATGCCATACGTCGTCGCAGGCATGGCTCATATCTAAGAACACTATAGTTGGGTGCTCTTTTCGGTGGAAACAGGGGGCTATGTCTTCCATTAATCTTAAAAATTTATGAGAGTAAAACCAAATTGTAAAGGCGGAATTGGTTTTGAGATTGTTACAAAATTTTTGAGCCTGTTCAGAATAAACTTCACAAAAATATATATATACAATGGAGAGAAGGCTTATGGGTCTGTAATTTTCTGAAAGTTTAGGATCTTTGTTAAGTTTAAGCACTGGCAGGACTACAGCCTTCTTTCACTTTGTGAGGAAGTAATTGAGCCGTAAAGCAGCACTTTTCGATAGCTCTCATAGCCGTAACTACGTTTTTTGATGCTAAACTTGCTAATTCCATCTATTCCTGGAGATTTTCTGATTTTCATGTATTTTATTATATAATCTCCTGTATTATTTCAGTAGTATACCTTTCCGTTGCGGCTAATACACGCAACCAATCGTTATGAATGAGATATTTAAAGAAAAATAATTGCACGGAGACGTGACGAATTGCACTTTGACTTTGAAAATGTGAAGGATTTGTAGAAAAAACGCATCTAAATATTCGTTTTAAATGCAACCCGCATCACACGACCCCATTGTCAAAATGCATATAGTTAAATAAGTCCTAAACGATGCATTTTAGGCATTGTTCCTCGTATCTGACTCTACAAAAATAGATATTACTAGACATTCTATTACATTTTTACGGTACGGCGCTCACCGAAATTACCAATACCACTTCTATCACAAGCCTTGGCGCAGGAGGCCTGTGAACTAAGTCAAATTATAATTGACAGAGAAAGCTTTTACATATTTTGATGTTCTTCGTTGGAAAAAGAAGAAAGAAACAATATTGGCAAAGAATGGACGATTCTGAACTGTGAAGAGTGAAGATTATCCTTTTAGGTTTGGTAATAAAAACAATACAATATAACGATTCCTGTCCGGTGAACGATAAAATCCCTGCGCACCGAATGTAAGTGAAACTGATCATATCAAGGCAAGCCATATCCTGCTCTCGTATAATAGTGAAGAAGTCGGTGCACAGTAATCCCCAGATTAACCGGTTTGGTACGTGTTTCACCTGTGCCAGTATTTTTATCAACAGTGATTCGCGTCTTCAGTCATAATATTGGATTGCCAAGAATATTTGCAGAAAACAAGTTGAACCGTTTGCACGAAAACTATGAAGACTTTTCTTTTGGTATATTCAGTAATGCTATTTTAAGCATGCCAGTAAAAGATCGAGATGTTATGTACAAACAAGTTAAATTTATTATTAAGTAGATTGATTTTTTAATCATTGTATTAATCATTGAAGAACAGCGTTACAGATACAGTACAATCTATTTAGTTTAATAACTCGTAAACGAAGCGTTCTAGAGACTAAAATTTTGTAATTCTGGGGCCAAAGGCCTCACAGAAATATTCTTCGCATCATAATCTATAGAATGTGAGCTTCTAGGACATTTTATTACATTTTGTTGGTCCGGCGCTTCTCGATACAGCCCCATCTATTCGGAGACGTGCAGAATCTTCAATTGTAAGTGAAATTAAACTAATTTCTTGATAATCTAGGCGACTGAATTTCACTGGTGTTCCTCTCAATTCGGTAATCAAGTATAAATAATATTCTAAAGAGTAGAGTAGTACTTGCCCGATGCTGTATTTTTGCAAGGTCAACTTTACGTAGCTCTCTCAAGAGTAAAAATATCAGAAAATGTCTATGTGGCTATCAAGGAAAGCGAAAATCTGTCAAGGAAGATTGTATACTTATTTCACATGCTGTTTCTAAGGAAGTGTAGTGAATTGTTCCAAGACCATTTGCCTATAATACTGAATTTATTCAAAATTTCTTTTCAAACATCAATTTCATTGTTTTTCGTTTTCTTTCATATTCTACTACATATTTCTATACATCGGAAGTTACCATTATACATTTTTTAAACAAATTAACACGTTTTGTTAACAACTTTCCGTCTGAATATGGAAATGGAAAGATAAGGAAGGGGGTGCAATTTAATATGCGAGAGTTTTCGCACGGGTACGCTAGTTTTATTTGATTCATGGTTTGTAATGGCTGATATGTACTTAGTCGCTCTAGCAATTGTGGTTATCTCTTTTTTTAAGTAGTCTTATCTTTGGTTGTTGAAGACGATGTTTATGATTGGGTGTAGTTGGAAAGAATGTTCCAGAATTTGAGCAATAGCCTTTCCCTTTTCTTCGTCAGAGAATGCCGTTTAGGTTCCTAATTTTAATGGCGGAAATGTGGATTTAGTTCCAGATAATCGTTTAACTGTTGACCATTGATGTATGGAATTAGGTTAGGTTGTGGATTTTGTTCGAGATAATCATTTAACCGTTGACCATAGTTGTTTTAAGTTAGGATGAATTTCTGACAGGAAAATTTTATCATGGTTACATCGAAACTAGTCAGTTCAGTGCTTTAGTATCCTTGTAAGTTCGTTGAATTTGTTTGATGTCATTTCTTCTTGTAATCTGCGAGTATCTTCTCAATTTATTTTTCCAATTTAATTAAGCTTAATACTTCCGAGATATGTTTTGGTTTAGAACTAGGCACCATTATCGTAGATTGATTTACCGCAGAGATTTTGGATTTGGTGGTATTATCTATCCCAGTATCAATTTATTGGGAGATGGTGAATTTTTGAGGGAATTTGTAGTTGATACTCATCAGGTTGGAGAATTTATCCCAGTTGGTAATACCACTTTGAATTGTGCCGGAACCTTTGGTCATCCGCTGGTGAGAATCACTGGACTGGATCAAAGCGGGACGTTTATGACTTTGGTCCTTTGTTTATGTCCTTTGAAATGCCTTGTTTGTAATTTTATAGGCAGTTACGATTTGAACTAAATGATTATTATTTATTCAATTTTAACTCCAACAGATTTTAAGGTGGCTGAGATGGGAGTGGAGATTTGTTCTTGTTTCACTTGCTTGTTAACTAACATAGCTACCCCACCTGAAGTAGCGTAAAATGATGATCTATCATAGGTATAACGCTGGAATCTTGGAATGTCTAAATATTTCATCTGGGATTAAATGTTTTTCCATTATGCAAACATTCTTGACATTGTGATGACACAAGAAAATTTTGAAGATGTTTTCTTGGCGTTTGAGGCCGTTTGCATTTCAGTTGACGATATTGCCGTTTTTGAGATTTTTATCCAATGTGTATCATTGTTCTAACCATTCCGTCTACCATTGTTTTGTATTTGGGGTACTATAGCTGTTACAACTTGTGAAACAATGTTGCAAATGATATGTGGTCAGTCTAAAGGCGGCGCCATACTTGGAGACAGGTTAGTTTCCCGATATAAGCGAGATGATACTATACATTTTAATAGAAAATATGCGTTGCATATGACAATAAAAATTGTTTATTTTTTACTAGTGATAGGAAATGTCGTTTATAAATTAGGATTCATTAATGATGGGGGTAACTTTTGGGGTGGCATAACTATTTAAATTGTTGGCACTCACTTTCGGGGAGCATGGTCTTTTCTTTAACGTAAGTTTTATAGCAATTACAACCATGGTAATTAGCGGCATGATGTGATTTACAGTTAACGCATTGAGGCAGGGAATCTCTAGTTTTTTTCATTCTTTTTAGTGGTAATTCCCTACACATTTCACCCATCGCAATGAGAAACCACAGTTGGCGTGAGAATGGCCACACCTTTAATATTTTTTGCATGTAACTATTCTAGCATTAAATATTTGCTGTACTTTACTTACCCTGTACATAAATCTCTTAAGAGCAAACATTTTTCTAGCTTCGCTATTGTAAGTTCTACCGCACAGATGTGGATGGGCTTTCTTTAGTTGTGACTTCAATAACTGGATATTTAAGACTTGAAAGTTCAGCCTCAATGTTGCTTCCACAGAGTAACAAGTGGGAATATCTTGCATACAAAATGAGAATGGTTTGACCGTAGGCCCCTGAACGAGTAACAAGCGATGTTTTCTTCATCGTAAAAAATTCTATAATTTCTCAATTCCTCAATATCACTAAATATCAGTTTCACTTAGTTCTTAAAACCTTTGGAATATAACTCTTTTTGGCCGATATTTCTGATGTCTTAAATCATTTTTTCATATTTGTCAACTCAATATGTTTGTTTTTGGTTCACTGAACGCGTTAGTTCTGCGCAAAGGAGGTTCGTAAGCTAAGTTTTCTAGAGCTGTATAACGGAAAGACACTGGCACGTTGTACTGGACTGCACTTCCTTATGAATGGATTGTTTTGCATTTTTTGGCTAGCCACTCCGAAATTTGAAAGCTACTTTACTTACTTAATTTAATTGCTGTAACTGTTGGTTATGAGCAAAGCTACCTTGACCCTGGGTAATGGTGTCCATGGCGACGGGGCGGTCTCTTCGCTCTGTTGAGGGTTGAGGAGACCGAAGGCCATCGGCTGCGGCAAATGTAGAATCAGTTGACCATGATGTCATTGCTGATGTTGAAACTCGAACAAATGTTGTTGAATGCAGTGATTGCTGTTGAATACACTTCTCTTTTGCATACTACACGCTATTTGTTCGCCAGTAGCTTCTGGGATGTTTTCGTTAGAAATGTTACGCAGTTGCCATGGCCGAAGCCGTCGCGTACTGCGAAACCATTTAAACTATTGATTCTGGTTTCACTAGTCACTTTGCGAACGCTGTTTAAATTAAACACATTTAAACAATTTGCATTCCCAGTTCGTGAGGTACAAATAGAATAGTACGCAGGTAGTCTTAGACTATCAACACAGAGAAAAGAAACCTTAGCTGACAAGGCTGCGGAGCAACGTTCGCGGAGGCATGTTGATCGTGCGGTGGTCGGCGAAGGAATGAGATAAACTTTCACAAACACTTTTCTATCAGCTAAATTTTGCAGACCTGTGTAATTCAGCTTTTACATTTTATTTGCATTTCTGAGTTAATAGTTCTCATGTTACCAGTAAGTTTTCAAACAACTTTTATTTCAAGTTTTAATATTCAAACATATAATTCGTAATAGATTTTTTAAATAATAATTAATATTTATATTTTCAATTCATGAAACGTTGTACATTTGGATCACTTAATGTGTATGCCTAACGCTAGTGCTTCTTCTGTAAGATTACTCTTGTTTTTAATTATTGGTAGAATTTATTTCTCGAGAGAATGCCATACATTTTAATAGACATTGCATGTGAAAACAGTTTGAATTATGCCGCATGTTTGGTTATGAAGAGATTAAGAAGAGGGAATTATGGGAGCGAAATATAAGGAAAAGGAAGGGAAAACCAACTCAAACTACATCTAGTTAATTAGTAAATAAGTATACATAAATTATTAAGTTAGGTAAAAAATGTATCACCAGCGTTAATTCGTTCTAATAATCTCGGGGGGGGGGGGAAGAAGCTCTTGGGCCAAAACCCTCCAGCTTTTTGTCGGGTCTCGATCATTGGAATCCTTACAACGCGATTGGTGCACGCATAATTATTCCATTCTGGTGGTTATAGTTAATTACTTTTCTTAACAACTAACCAATGACAATGTCCTCTGAATGCTTCCTCGTTAAACTGTCTGATTTTGAAGGTTTTGTTTACGTGATCGTGTCCTAAACCTTCAACAACTTTTAAAAAGTTACAAAAAACAAAAGTTAAAAGTTTCACAACTCAAAATCCTCATTGTTCTGGTTTGATACTAGAACTGGAAGCACCTATAAAGATAATATATTTAAAACCCAACCACTCGCAAGAATATACCTTCATTAAAGTCTCATCAATTTCATTTTTTCACCAGTTCATGACTTTACGTTCTGAACATATGTTCTGTGGTGTTGGTACACTGAAGCTTAATTTTTTCTACCACGCTAAAACTCATGTGCCTACAGTGCCATCTAACGATCTCGCCATCTTACGAGGAAGATCACTACTACCTTCCGTGATAAAAACATTTACTACACTTATTAGACTAACGGCCATAGCAATTAATGTGCCCAGAAACACGAAATAACCAGCCAAATAATTACACGCTGAAAATATTCAATTATTCACTCAAAAATATTCAGTTACTCAGTCAAATATCAATCAAAATCAAGCTGAAAATATTCAAAAAGAAATGAAGATAATTTGATCTCTCTTCATCCTCCTTAGAAAAGCCATTTTTATCTCCTTCCGCGATGGCACCTCGCCCCTTCTCTTCTCGCAAACAACCGTCAATCTCTCCGCCCGCGTACGTGACCGCGCCCGTCCTTCTTCAAAGGGTAACGACTCGCGCTGCCCGACGCAAAGCGCATTTTCCTTCTCATTTACAAAGCTTAGCACTCCGTCGCGCGCGCGCATGCACGCACGCTCCGGCGCAATGGAACGCTGTTCCAGAAACAATAGCAATGGAGGACCACGGCCGTCCTTCACTTTTACAACGGTGAGAAGGCGTTCCATTTCTCTTGCGTTATTTTTAGCGGCGAAAGGTCTGTTTACCTGCGGAGAAAAAGAGCTCGCGAAGGAGGCCATAAACTTGTCTTGAGGATGGATCCCGAAACACAACATGGTCACGGAGGAAACAATTCGAGCAGTGGACAGAGAGTTGTTCCGAGGCTCCGTTCTTCCCGTTGTTTCCGTCGGCCAACAGACGAATACAAAGGTCGCTGAATCTAAAGAATACATAGTCCTGGTCTCGGAGCCTAAGCCCGTGTTTGTAATAAAAAGGGTTTCAGACGCGCTGTGGCCTCATCGAAAGACATTACATATTTTATATGTTTAGGGAATTATTTTCTTCAGTATTCGTAGCGAATCAGCTCGAAAATTTCAAGCCCACAAAATTTGAAATAGAGGCGAAAAGAGGAATAAAATTCTGATGAATACGGTGGTAGTGGATTGATTAAGCAAATGCATTGAGGTATGGATAACAGCATTTGTCAACCAGGATATCAGTTAAATTGGTGTTTGAGGTCAGTCTCATCCCTTAGTCTCATTGTGCAAAGCCAATTGATGTAAAATTATTTTTCTGTAGTGTCAATAGAAAAGAAGCATTATCATGATGAATTTGTCGTTTGTGAACAAGAAATAATTACGCATCTCAAAATACATTTTGTAGGATGATCACGTTCATGAGAGAAGCTATTTTACAATCGCTTAGAAATGAACTCCACATAATAAGTGGTTATATTGACACTTTCTTAGGTACGTATGCCAAAAGGTTATTAATTATCAATTCAGCAACACAAGTCTTTTATATAATGAATTTTTTTCACAAAAAAGACAAAAAATAATCCAGTAGAAATGTATAATCAAACTTAATAACAAATCAATGAAAATTATTTGTGCATGTTGGCAGTATCTTTTAAATTAACTTCAAAATTGGAGCCCTCCTCAAAATACTGCATTGGTTGCTGGAATAAAATAAGTCCAACAATTAATGTGCTCTGACCCAAAACATTCATTAAATTTGTGCCATTTAGAAATATTGTAGTACCCTCTCTTCGAATTGAATAGACTGATTTCTGAAATACAATCAGCTTTATTGTGGGTATCCAATCGGTAGCTTAGTTGTAACTTAAACTTATTTTTGGCGTTTAATCTCCCGACTGGATAACCGCGATCCAGCTAATCCTACCTGAGAAGTCACTCTTTTTAAATCGGAGAATAGAAATCACATTTTGGCAGGTTATAAAAAACAGTATTTAAACGAAAGATTATTGAATCGTGATGGAGAGAGGAGGGTAGTTTAGACAACGTGAATATTTCCTTTGCTCATATTTGAACAGTGTTAAAATTCACTGCAAATATGTGCACGTGGTCGAAGTGTACGCAGCTGCTCAGGAACAAAAGCGAGTGAGGAACGGTGGGCAGACTAAAAGTTTCAGGGAAGATTAAAAATTCAGTACTCAGCGAGTATATCGTGGGCTGAAGCTCGCGGAAATCACGCATTGAAGCGGTCTCAGCGTGTTGGAAGGTTCCCGGCTGACAATTCTCCCATGAATAGGTGAGGAAGGCTATCCTCTCCTCCTCTTTTCACTGTTTCCTTCTCACGCACAGCCCTCGCTGCCACCCCGTCTCCACCTCCCCGTCCTCATCATCCTCTTCTCACTCTGGCGTCCTTGGTCCTCTCTAACAGACCCCCGCTCCACGCAGGGCCGTACTTACATCCCAACGTGAGTCAACCTACGTTCAATCACGTCGAGGTCAATCCACCCTTTCCACCACCGAGTCCAGGAGTCCAGCCCCCTCCGTCCTCTATCTTCCTGAGTCGCTTCTAAATCTTTCAAGGAGGAAAAAGAATTCGAAATCAGGCGCGGTAGATTCACATAAGAGCGCATGTTGTACCGGAGCTTTCGAAAGCAGATCTTTATGCAAGGGAATGAGACCTCCCAATCTTTCACATTTAAACACATACGAAATATGAACATTTCATTACAATCTTCAGAAAACAAATATTAATTATATACCAACTATCTTGATGTCCCAAAAGCAAACAAATGATAATACAAAATGCACAGTCTATCTCGTATTAGTTAATTTCCTATTATCATGAGTCCGGGATAGGTTTTCGGTTTTTGCTCTCGCTCTTACCAGTATCTGCTCTTCTGTCGACATTCCCAGTAAACAGCACTTTCGCGCACTCCAGAACTAGCATAGGCCTACCTCGCTCTTGATCTCGATCTCAGTACTAGACACCGAAAGTTCAGGCATTTATTTTATCTAAAATGGGCAGGGAAAAGGCATTTATTCTGTCTACAATAGGGGAGCAAAAGACATTTAAACAATTAAAAATAACCATTTAAAAATAATTGTCGTTAAAAATTAATAATTCAAATGATTCACATTGTTATTCTAACTAAAATTTTCATTTGCACTTACGTGGAAGGAAATGCTCATTACTTTGTAATCTTGAATGCACATGACCACCCGGAATGATGATTTCGAATTTGTTTCACTCGCAACACTGTCTCTACGAAATGCTATTGTGAATTCTCGTTTGACCCTTGAAATTGCGTCAAATAAAATGGATTAATAGATTTCGGAAAGATGTATATTACATACGTAGATTTCTGTCCTCAAAAGGAATCAGAGACCACACTCAAATCGTAGGCTCCTATCTTCCATTCGCATTTAATTCTCCATAATCCATTCGATTTTTAATTCTACCTGACTCTGGAGCCTCCTATTCTCAGAAAGACAAAATTCGTTCATGCCTTCAAGTTGTTCAGGCTTGCATGTATGTTTCATGTTTTATCAAGATCAGTGTCAGGAGAAAACAAGAGAAATAATGACGAAAAAGGAAAAGAAGTTAAATATAAGGCAAAATTCCAAAAGTAGGCATCATAATATAAAATACTCTAAAATAGGCAAAGAAATACAACAAAATGATAATCTATTAAAACAATTCCAGAAGCACAATGAAGAGATTTGTTTTGTTAAAAGTCATAAAGTCGTAAAAATAAACTAGTGGAGATAAAGAACGACACAGACTTTCCCGCATTAGTCTTGTATTTCCTTTGGTCTCAGCTAGCTATTCGGACTTTCCATATACTCTTGCCAGCTGCCATCTATTGCCACCCAAGTACATCTTTTTGACATTTTCTTAATTTTTCGATTTCCTAATGGTAGAACGGAAATATTAATTTTAAAATATTAAAGAACACAAAAACCTCGTTCTTAATGGCAATTTTCTTTTAAACATTTGGAGCCGTTTTTAATAAAATGAGGTTTAATCGCTACTGTAAATTCGAAAATTGAAATTCACTTTCACAGAAAAGTTTTGAGTCTTCGAAAAGCTTCATTAGAAGTATTTGAAGTATCTTCACTCACAAATACAATAGTGTTTACAAATTTCTGTAAATGCGCATTTAAACGGTGTGAGAAATCGCGCAAAAAATTACATTTGCGTAATTTTTGAAAAATCAAAAACATACCCCAAAATTAAATTTACGTCATATTAACTGGTGCAATTTGCACTATCATTCGAAAAAGGTTGAATAAAAAATTTGGAACCTATTTAAGAGAAAATGGCTGTTTGAAGCGTTTCTGAAAGTGTGGTAATTTTGAGCTAGTTTTCGCAGAATACGGTTGAGTTTTCCAGAAACTTTATACAACTTTATTTAAAGCACGTGCAATCATAAATTTAATAATGTTAACGAATCGCCGCTCATGTAAATAGTAACGACATGAGACACAACTTAAAAAAATTTAATTTTTATAATTTTTGAAAAAGAAACAAATGAATAGATCAATATGGCGTTTATGTCATCTCATAGAGTTTATTAGGCACTATCCCTACCAGAATGTTAATGAAAACATTGGAGCTGTTTTTGAGAAAATCTTGTCTTTGTTATTTTTTCAAATTGTACATATTGCACGCAATATTGCGCGAATACTAATAAAATTTTCAAAAAGATATACATGGCATTAATGAAAGAACTAATTATGGACAATAAATTTCACGCAAGAGAAAAATCTTAATCTTCAATATTGTAGTTGTTGGAAGCCGGCGTTGTAACTTCAGACTTTCGCAATTATCGAAAATTCAGAGTTAAGCATAAAAATAAGACGTATGCCACCTTTATAAATGTACTTTACCCTATTTTTAGAAGAAATTTAAAGAAAAGGTTTTAAGCAGTTTTTGAGAAAACATTGAAAATGTTCCGCCAAATTTTATAGAAACTTTTTCAAAACCCCGGCGTCTCGTGCAGCCAGATCGACCAGGAAATGTCCATTTTAAAAGAAATTGTACTTATCGTTTAAGTGCTAGTGGCGTTCACAGAGTGATGGACGGACAGACAGACGGACGGACGTTTTGAAAAGAACAACTTTTTGGTATCAGTGTCCAAAACGTGTATTTCTCTTGAAATCTCGATATCGATTTTCCGCAGCATTGCATAACTTTCCCTATACTACGTAAATTACTCCGTATATATACGTTCGTATACTGGAAAGTAAAAAAGGCATTTTGCCAAAATTTCGAGTTCTACCCAAGACGTTCCCTTTTCGGCACTAATTAGGCTTTTCTTATGGTTGTGGGTTTCCAGTTCTTCAATTTCACAGCAATTTTGCACACACCAGGCACACACGTAGCTAGGCTAGATAATCTTCTGAGTTAGGAGATTGGTAATCCTTCTAGACTTCCTAGAACCCGGTCGAACAATAGGCTCAGATCGTTAAGCACTACAATTGCAATTCTGATAACACAGAAAAATGAATGGATTGCGGGAACGTCTGTTTATTAACAATGGCGCTGTGGAATCAACTGTGCGCTCGTGGGTCACCTCGACTAGTACAGATGTTTACAAGCGTGGCGCGCAGGCTCTTGTACAATGGTGGAGAAAACGCACAGAGGAAAAGAGGGACTACATTGAAAAACAGTGTGGTGTAGAATAATCTTTCTTCTAACACATTGTATAAAGATATTTTTATTTACTGTAGTTGTAATACAATTAAAAGGACAGCATTTCTTTCGGAGCGACCCTCTTATAAATGATGGGGCGACTGGGATAAATTAGGTAGGGGAAACAAGAGAACTGAGAACTCCCAAGGCGTACCCTCTGTCTTCAGCTCGAGTTTCACATTGCTGAAGGGTGGCTCACGACATCAATTGATTTCACTGCAATGCCTCTGACCGGGAAGTCCTGGTGTTGGAGCCCCGACTGTGGTAGGGTTTTTGTCACTAGCATCATACTTAATTCGGATTCAACCATTGGGTGGACGAAAATTCGATCGGTTTCTTGCTCTGATCGGTAGTTTCCCGTGGTTTCTCCCATCAACAACAGGCGAAAGCTGGATCAGTTTTCTACCAAAAGGGCCACGGACCTCAGGTGATTCTTTCTTGACTTTCTCCTCTTCCCTTACTTTTACATACGCTTACATGTACTAAACATCCATTCTTGTTCGGAGACCAGTCGAGTTCTTAAACTTGTACCATCTGGGGCGGTGTCCTGCTAATGAGAGGTACCTGGCTCGGAAAAAACCCGCAAGCCAAGGCGTAAGTCGACGCCGTATCTCTGCATTCATCGCGAGATCACCGTTACCTCCTGCGATAAAACATGCACTACACTTGTGAGTCTAATGACCTTAGAATTTGACGCGCCCGGAAACTCTAATCAGTCAATCAAATTTCACATCGATCGACCAGGACTTCAACTCCAGTACCAGTTGTGAAAAGTGAGTAGTGTGACTACTACACCACATATCTCTTCTCGCGTGGTCTCACAGACCACTACACCGGCACCTGCCCAGGCATCTGCCTCTCCGCCCAAATCGCCATTGCATTTTTATTGCAACGTTTGCCAGAGGCCGCAGACTCGATGCAGGACAATCTCGTAGGGAGAATGGGGAGGGAAGGCAGAACGTGGTAGCGGAGCTGGCAGCAGCAACCGTGTCCACTGCAGATCAAAGGAATGTGCGTCGCGCGCCTCCTACACCTCTGACCCCGTCCGCATTCTAGCTACCGTCTTCCTGCCGCTACATTCCCTTATCTGACGTCAATCTGTCCCACTACTGACCCTTTGCCTTCAACGCCCTGCCTCCACCTCCGCCTCTACCCCTACTCCGCCTCCGACCCCCTTCCGCTACGCCTCCTCCTCGCCTCCCCCCTGCCTCCCCGTCCTGCCACAAGCAGATTTGGCTAATCACATAGTCCTACATGTAAGCACTTTCTGCTGCATTTTTGATATTTTCTAAGCACAAATTATACAAATATATAATTTACGCTGAACCCTGAAATTTCGTCACCAATGATAAATTGAATGCATGTAAGCGAAGTAAAGGTTCGTTACTTCGCACAGTTTGTAAAAGCTCAGAAACAGCTTCCTTTAACAATTATATGATTTTTTTAAATGTTGCATTACATTCTCGTAGGTATTGTATTTATTTCAACTTCAAATTAATTGTTGTCAAACCTATACACAAATCAAGTAAAAAAATATGTACAGTGTTTGAATGTTGTAGTAATAAATAAATTTGTTACTTAGTAACAATATTTGTTACAAGGTCACAATTTGGATTTTATACGACTGTGTAACATATTCTCTGAGCGTAATAGCTTCCAACAAGATGACGGGAAAGGTGACAATAATATGTATTGATAAACGAATATAATGTACTGTTTAAATACTTTATAATTCCAAAAACTTTCACTTTCCCAATCAGATTTCTCAGTCTCTTTGTTCTTATCTATTTCCCACCAAACTTGCTTTAATAACTCGTAGTTATGATACTAGTAATATTCGATCTCATCGGTGCTATGTTATTTAACTAAATATCTCTTTCTTTTGCAGGTAAGTGGACGTGGTTAAATATTAGAAGTTTTCTCCAATAAGTGAGTAAGCTATTATACAACTTCTTCGTTTCTGATATTAAGAGCCTTTCATACTTTAAGTAGCAATGGAAGTAGTGGTTATAATGTTTATTTTTTGTTTATAGTAATTCTAATGTGTGTGGAATCCTAGTTGATGACACGAATCTAGAATTCTTCGTGCGACTGAATTATGTAAATAACCTTTTTTTGACATTAACATTATTAAAACATTTAATCTCTAACATACATATCCGAATTATTTTTCCATTCTACTCTCATCCACTAAATCGCTTATCTCGTCCTCATCGGTTATGCTTCTTCATCCTTTCTTGAACACAATCTTGTGTGGCTGATGGCCATCCTGTACTTTTGACCAATTTCCGTATACTTTAACCTGCGATTGCCTGTATTTATAAATAAAGTGTCCGCATCGCCGCAGCGCATTCCAGCTGGCTGTCGCTGCTGGCGTTGGCGCCCGCAGTGGCATGCGAATGTCCCTCGGCGGGCGCTGCCTTATTTCCGCATTGGGGCGCGGGCCGCCCGCGGCGACGCACGCCACGCCACGCCACGCCACGCCACGCCCCCTCGCCTTCCTGCGCGGCCGCAGCTCCAGCCACCTTCTCGCTCTCTGCGTGGGGACTCGGGAATAAACGCAACTGATATGTCCTTGTCATTCCAGCGATGTTTAAATACTACTTGCATCGCAGTATTTTATCGTTATTATTTTGGGTCTTCGGACGCGTCTAACCTTATGGTCTTTAGACAAATAAGTGTATTGCACTTTTATATCCAGTTAGGTGTTCCTTGCCCGCTAGAACGCGATATCTGTCGCCGACCTACATATCGGTTGCTGCGGTATTCCCCTTCAAATATCCCCGTCAGCTGGTACATAACCCCAAACAATTTAAGTTCTAAGTACACGACTTGTATAGTAGTATATTGAATGTGTCAGTGTGTCTCTTTGTGTGTATGTAAGTGGAGAAGAAGAAACCGATAAAGGAAATATCGTATTCGATCTGTGGCTGGTTTATTATAGAACTATTTCGGTATTCGACTGGTGTTAATCGCAGAAACTACGGACAAGTTCCGGTCAGAACAGCCGGTGCGCGGGGAGAATTTATGTCCAGAAAGCGAAATTCTATCTAGCTAGCGTTGAAAGTACGTCACCATCTCGACCCCCAGAAAAATCCGTCACTGTCTCGACCCTTATTGATCACAGTTGTTATCCTGAGTTAACTCAGTAGTTTTTACATCTCATATATGTATCTGTATACGGAATACAGAAATACGTAGTACGAATATACGTAGTACAGAAAACGTTATGTAATGATGCGCAAAAAACAGCGAATTTTCTGTAGAAAACTCGTATTGTGGGGTCCTGATACAGAAATATTGGTGCGAAATGTGGTGGAAAAAAAATTAAGGTGCGAAATGTTTTATATTACATGAAACAAAAATATTTTCACGAAAAGGGTACCAAGTTTTTTCTTCAAAATTTTGTAGGGATAGTGCTAAATGTACTCTAAAAGATTAAGTAAACGCCATATCGCTCTATTCATTTTATTTTTAATAGAAAAATGTATTTTTTTTTGTATCTCATGTCCGTAATTTTTTCATTAGAAAACTCTTTCGTTAGAAAACGTTTTCTGTGAAAATGAGCTCAAAATTCCAAAATCAGAAATGCTCAAACACCATTTTTCTCAGAAACAGCTTTAATTTTTTTCTTCAAACGATAGTGTTAATTACACTGGTTGAAATAACATAAAATTCATTTTGGTGTGTTCTTTTGTTTCTTCAAAAATCACCCAAAGATATGTTTTTGAAGTACCTCTCATGCCGTTAATATGCACATTTCCAGCGATTTGTATACTTAATTGCATTTGTAAGTCAAAGTGCGTTAAATAACTCGTTAGTTAAAAATGAACTCGTCACTTCAAGAACCCGATTGCATTGCCGGAAGCGGATTAGAATTTGACCTGGACTGAACGCCAAGTTTGCCAATTGTAGCATTTTCCTCAAGAGAATGTTCAACTAGAACGTTGGTTCTCGACCTATTGTCAAAAAATTGTTCTTCAAATTTCTAATTTTTAATTAAAACGTGCATTGAGGGAAAGCTATAAGCTAAATTTCCATCAAACACGTATAACGTTTCATTTTATTTTCATTCAATTCCCTTCAGCATCTCGGAAGTGACGTCATTCCACCGCTACCTCGCAGGCTCCATCGCCATTCACAAGGCGGCGCTAATTATGTAAATATTCGGAAAGTTTTATCGCGGTGGCTTGTAGCACTTGGTAACATGTGAATGCGATACGAACGGCGCCTTAAGCGCGCTGTTTGCATATGCATGACGGCGCGGGGCGATACTGCCTGGGCAGCGGAGGCGGTTGAGCGGATAACATCACTGCGGCGCCGACGTCGTCCCAGAAGAGACCGTGACCTCGGCCTCGGCCCCAGCTGCCCACCTGCTCCGCCCCCAGAGGGCACGCCGTCTGCGCCGCAAACAACAACACGGGAGTCATTGCCCTCCGGCGCGGCCTCTCCAGGGAACGTGTCCAGGGGCTGCCTCGAAGATACGGAATTGTATATCAATCCAAGTATTAAACGCAATGGATAGTTATTTTACTTTCTCTGGCCAGAGAAGGACAGTTTTATAATGAATTATTCCATTGCGGGTTCACGGGTTTTGGTCCAAAAATAATAACATATTCTAGTTCGCCGACGTTTCGGAGTTTATTATAGCTCCATCTTCAGGGCTTACTATGCGTGGGATTGGAGCATTGGTTAGCTCCCATGGTATACACTAGTTCATTCAGGAACATGTAGGCAGGATGAATGGTCATGCTATCTTGTTTGGCTGGTTCTCATGATGTGAACCTTCATAATTTCAACTTAACTTCCCACGTATAGTAAGCCCTGAAGATGGAGCTATAATAGACTCCGAAACGTCCGCAAACTAGAATATGTTATTATTTTTGGACCAAAACCCGTGAACCCGCAATGGAATTGTCCACAGAAAATGGTCATGAAATACAGCTAATGAATTATTGATAATTATGAGTTTTCGGGTGCAACAACTGAAATAGACATTTTTTACTTCGAGGTTGTAGATGTTATGGCCTGGATGGGGGTAGTAATGCCCTAAAGCGTGGCATTCGGAAAATATCGGCTTGTGGATATCCTGGTACGAGTGTCTCTAACACCAGGGCACCGCTTCAGTACTCTAGGGTCAATTTCGTCTCTCCCGACTAGTGTCACGAGGTGTGTGGAAGTGTAGTGCATGTAAGTGTGCCTATGTGTGTTAATTAGTTACTTAATGCCTTATTGCACATGGCAAGATTCGGGCCATCCGACCCGCTCTTCCATCTGTTCAAGCAAAGTGTGTAAGGAGAGATTGAAGGACTAGGATGAGACAGCAAAATTCGCGCGCGGTCGGTGACCCGTTTGTTATAACGTAGTGCTCCAGCATTCAGATGATATTGATGGAGAGACCACAGAAAAAACACCAATCAGAGCAGTGTAATCAGAGTCAGAGTATATACTTTCTCAGACAGCGGCTGAACTCCACCCAACTCAATAGGTCGAAGATCTGTCAACTGCCGTAGCGCCTTGATCCCTGGTATCTGTCGTTCAGAATTGCTGCATTAGCAACACTTAATGCTAATCGGTTTTACGTAAAAATGCAACATCGGTTTTACTTTCTCGGACTTACTTCGTAAGAAGAAAAAGTTAAATAATCGTGCGCCGGAAAACAGCTAATTTTCGGCAACAAGACTCTTATCGCCGGGCCCTGGTAACGAAAACCTAGATAAATCCTGTTGCCGAGGTCGATGCCAGCCTCCGTGGCCCGAGTGCCACGGCGAAATCGCCTCTCCACATAGTTCATTACCCTGCCGTCAGAGACAACGCCATCCCTATTGTGAAATGGCGGGATTACTAATAGTTTCCCTTCCCGTCACCCGTTGCGCAGAGAAGCTCGTGGCATGCTACGCTCCAACGACGTGTGCCGCTGCCGCCAGTAGAAGACCTTGACACTACTGCTACATATAGTAAATTACTTCCTCTATCACATGGTATATCCAGAATCCATGTTTTGTGGGTCCTTGATACCGAAAATTCGATTGACGGCAAAATGTGCCTGTCCGTTTGTGGCCAACGATAGCGCCTAAATCATTCAGCCGATTTTCTCCAAAATTGATATTCCCTGTTCGATCTTAAGACACTCAAAAGGCTTGGGCATATTTTAATTTTTGGGGCTACTTTACTTGAAGTCTTAAAACATTTTCAATAACTTTCTCAATAATTTCTCGCATTTTTACTTTCTCGCTACGGAGTAGAGAGAAAGTTACGAAATGCTGCGCGAAAAACGGTGAGTTATCGGCAAAAATCTCTTATTTTAGATAAAGTGCTCCAGTTGCTAAATTGAGAAAAAATCGTCTAACACGTGTTGTAGCCAGAACCCATGTTTTGTGGTTCCTTAATACCGAAAAATCGTATTACGGCAAAACATATGTCTGTCTGTCTGTCCGTTCGTCTGTGAGCAACCCTAGCTCTTAAACCGTTCAACCGATTTTCCCCAAAAGTGATATTCCCCAATCGATCTGGCTGGTGTCGCGGCCCCTTGAATTGGAAACCGATATTTTAATTTTGGGACGTACTGTAAATGAAACCTCTGGGATATTTTCAAAATTTAAAAAATGTCTCCATCATTTTTGAATAAATTTTGCTGTTGGATAGTGTGAAGCACTTTTAATAGAATAATGTAGATCTCATTTTTTTATTTATTGATCTTTGATGATATATACATAGATTAGTTATTTAAAAAGCTTTACATATGTATTGATGTCTTATTTTTTAACTAATAATTAACTTACAACTATTACAAATGGGAGAGGGTTCCCAAATGGGTCCTCTAATCAGGCTCCAATTCAGCGAATTTGATGAGAAATAAGTGATAGGGGTATTTGTTTTTAATTCTGGTCTGATGGATAGGATTTTTGCCGAGTCTGAAAGGTACCAGGGAGGGAATTTAGGTTAAGCTGGAGTAAAAGTTTGTGGAAAGATAAGTAATGTGCTGTGATAACGGTTCGAGGTTAAATTCCTTATGGAGTTGGAGGTTGTAGACGAACCATGGGGCGTTGGCTATTGTTCTAAGGAACTGATTCTGAATAAGTTGAAGTTTTTTAATGTTGGTTTTGGAGGCGTTAATTCATACAGGACAGGCGTACAGTAACAGAGGTCTTATTATTGTTTTGTATATTAATTTGGCGGAATTGAACGGTATGGAACTGTTTCTGGGTATTAATGGTTTTAACTGCAGTAATTTTGTTTTAGCTTGAATTATTTTGTTGTCTGTGTTGCTTCCAGTTTAGTTTGGTGTCTAATTGGAGTCCAAGATATTTGACCGGTTTGTTGGGGGGTAGCCATTCTATTGTGTTGTTGTTCAGTGTCATAGGAGTGGGTGGAGTGTAATGTCTTAGTGTAAAAATCTTGACGGAAGTTTTACTTAGGTTCAACTGGATCTTGAGTTTGGTAGCCCAACTATCTAACATGTGAAGGTACAATTGTAGTCTGTTTCTAATAAGATTAATGGATGAATCTGAAGAGAATATGGCCGTGTCATCCACAAATTGTGCTATTGGAATATTATTTAGTTTTGGAAGATTGGCGACGTATAGGTTGAATAATGTTGGAGAAAATGGGGAACCTTGAGGGAGTCCAGCGTTTATTGTTCTTGGATTTGACATGTGGTTGTTGACATTTACCGAGAATGTTCTTTTGTCAAGAAAACTATTTATTATAGAGAGTATATAGTATGGGGTACCAATTTTGGTTAGTTTGTACTTCAGAGCTTGATGCCATGTTCGGTCAAATGCCTTCGTGATGTCTATGAAGATTGCTATTGTGTGTTTTTTTTTTTTTTTTTTTTTTTTTGGAAGGCTGTGTATATATGTTCCGTAATACGGAGTAATTGCTGTTGTGTGGATACTTTTTCTGTAAATACAAATTGTTCCATTGGTATAGCTTTTGTTAAATGGAGATGTTTGTTTAATCTTTTTAGAATAATATTTTCGAACATTTTTGAAAGGTTTGGTAACAAGCTCATAGGGCGATAACTATCAGTGAAGGCTGCAATTTTGTTTGGTTTGGAGATGGAGATGATTATTACATGCTTCCAAGTCAGTGGGAAATATCCTATTCTGAAGCATGAGTTTAGAATGTTATTTAAGAATGATATTGCTGGCGGTGGCAAATTCTTTAGCGCTGTGTTATTAATGCGGACATGACCTGGGGTTTTTGGTTGGAAGGTTTCCTCTGATTTTATTGATTTCGGACGGAGATATGTATTGAATTTTGTGGTGAGGCCCATGAATACATTCTCTGTCTGCATTTATTATGGTGATGTGTTCGGGATGAAATTTTGTGTTATTTTGGGTGAATGTCGATGCAAAATAGTCAGCAAGTTCTTCGGCTTTATGATACGACGAATATGCTTTACCTGTCGTGGTTTTTAAGGGAGGGATTGAGTTTTTCTTTTTTAGTATTTTCTTAGTCAACTGCCAGAGAGAGTTGTTTGTGTTTAATGAATTTATTAGATTGTGAAATTGTTGATTTTTGTGATTTTTATCAGTTTTTTTGACAATGTTAGTAATTAGGTTGAGTTCCCTCTTGAGTTCTCTAGTTCTAAGTTGGATTCATAGCCTTCTGGTTTTGTTTTTTATAATTATTGCGTTCAGGATAGATTGAGGTAATTTGCTCTAAGTGTTTATGTTTGTTTTAGGTAATGTGGAGGGTTGAGACTTTTTGATAGTGGAGATAATTAGCTCGTTCTAGCAGTTGATAGATTGGTCTATTTCCAATGGAGTGTTCAGGATTTTTACTTTAGGGATTGCATTTCTAATTAATGTTTGGTACTTTACCCAGTTTATTTTCAAAGTATTTATTTTAGGGATAGGGACGTGTTGAGGAGTTAACGGTTGGGTGGTCAGTAATACCAGAATGTGATGAGTCGAGTTCGAAAATTGTTGAGACGTGAAATGTTTTATTGTATTGGTTATGGCTAAATCAAGTACATCAGGTTTGCGCAAACGGTCGAATGGGTAACATGTTGGTTCGGTTGGGGATAAAAATTTTAAGTTAGCTTGATTAATTAAATCAGCTAAGATTTTGCCGTCGTGATTATTGTTTTGGCAACCCCAGCTTGTATGTTTGGCATTGAAGTCACCTAATAATAATACATTTTCCGTGAGTTGGAAGATACTTTTTAGGTTCGCATTTTGAATTTTGGTTCTTTGTGGTTTATACGCTGAGATTATTTTCTATGGTTGATTGTTTACGTTTACATTGATTGCGATGGTTTCAATGCCTGGGGAGTCGGGCAGATTTATTTGGTAGTGATTATTGCTTGATTTTACCGCTATTAGTACGCCTCCGCCTTTAGTTTCAGATATATAGATCTCGTATTCGTTGAAAATCCTGATTCTTCGAAAATTGCAAAATTGTAAAACTTTTTTCGGAGTCGTCCTACAACTTAAATTTTAAACATAGAGATCTTTTCCTTTAATGAAATCTGTGTCTTAAAGTAAGATTTTTAAATAAGATTATGTACAATTTTTCGAACATTTGAGTACTTTTCGCGTAATTTTGCGTGAAAATACAGGCGAGAAACTACGTGCTATTTTCGCACCAGTAGTTTTAATTAAAT
This sequence comes from Acheta domesticus, assembly GCA_031308135.1. NCBI lineage: Eukaryota > Metazoa > Arthropoda > Insecta > Orthoptera > Gryllidae > Acheta > Acheta domesticus. The sequence goes on along the minus strand of JAHLJT010002406.1, from coordinate 144,760,109 downwards.
TGTGCTCTGGGATAACGTAAAGGATGCTTAAGAGAATGATGCAGGCCTCATATTCGTTGGAATCCCAGATTTCTTGAAAATTGAAAAAGTGCAATTTTTTAGCGTCTTTCTACACCTGTATTATTGAAGATAAAGATTTGTTTCTGAAAAATATTTTAAATGAAAATCTGTTCTTTAAAGATGTTTTGAAATAATTTCATGTCAATTTTCGAAAACACGAGTTGTTTTCATGTAATTTTAAGCGGAAAATAGTCAATTTTTAAACTTTTTTCTAAAATCTTTCTTTTCTCTAAAACCACTCCAATCTTTTTTCTTTGAATTTTCTTTTCATATGTATCAAGGGACGGTATCAAATATGGCGCTGGACCAATTTTCGGGTAACTCTGTATTTTGGAAAATTGCAAAAAGTTAACATTTCAAAACTGCAAAATGGAAGATAGAGATTTCTACCTTAGACAAAGTCTGTTTTGAAAAAATTAGCTCTTTGAAAAATGTCATGTAAATATTTTTGAAGAAACGCGTAATTCCTGTTAAAAAATAGTGCAATTTACAAAACAACATTTCCTCAAAAACCGTTCCCAATTTTTTCTTCAAATTTTCATAAATTTCAAATTGATAATAATGCAAGAAAGTAAATGCTGTTGTAGATCCACTAGATTTTATTTACAATACTTTCAGTGTAACATATTATACCAGTGATATCCATTCATTTTATAACGTTCAGAGAAAACGATTGCATGTACACAATGATAGTACAATGATAGTCTGCTGTTTTTATTTATACCACAATTTCTCTCTGAATTAACTCATCATTTTTTGTAAAACTCATTTGAAATTGTAGAACATTTGGTGCAAAAATTAAATAGTGTCAAGCAATAGATTTTTTATTCAAAACATTAAATGAAAAAGCCCGAGAAAGTAAAAATATATTTCTGGCATTGAATTCATTGTATATGGTATGCAGTGTATTCGCAAACATAAAATGGTTATTATTAAATACTTTGGGATTGTAATATTCTACAAATATATAAAAGTGTTAGTTATCACGAACAAAACACAGCCGCCATTGTCGCCTTATCAGTGCGGCGTTAAAACAATGGGTTACAACAACCGACAACAACGACTCATCTATTCATTTTCACATTTAACACATTTAAAGGATCCAATTTAAAATGAAACAAAAGAAATATAATATAAATATAACAATTAATAACTACAAAATGAAATAAGAAATAATATACATATTCTAACTTACGTAGCATCCTGCTGCGTAGTTTGGGAACAGGCAACTGAAAATTAGCAATAATTATTTCATATTTCTTTCAAATAGTTCTAAAACATTAATTTTTAAAAGTATAAGAAAAGTTTCAATGTAAGAAACGAACAAAGAAATAATGAAATAATAAAACAATGAAATAATATACACATTCTAAGATACGTAGCATTCACCGTATTCGGTATCAAGGAGCCATAAAACATGGATTCTATTTGCATCACATGTTAAAGGATTTTTTACTAAATTTAGCAATTGGATTTATCAACTTTTTCTTTACCAGGGCCCTGTAATAAGATTTTTCTGCCAAAAATTATCCGTTTTTTCGCCTTGTAATAAGATTTTGTCTGCCAAAAATTCGCTGTTTTTCGCCCTGTAATAAGATTTTTTCTGACAAAAATTCGCCGTTTTCGCGCAGCATTACATAACTTTCTCCTCTTAAGAAGTCCCTTCTTAAGCGAGAGAAAGTTAAAAAAATGCACAAGGAGGAAATATTATGATGCTGTCGAACTGGTGAATATATATTCGTATCCCCCATGAGTTTGCATCACTGATCTGTATATAACACTGTATATCACTGATTTGTATACACTATACTACATACAGATCAGTGGTCTGCATGTTAATATATGGATACCAAATAGGACCAATAAGCATATTGTTTGCCACGGCCTTTGCTCTTACCGCTGTTGCAACTCCCATCATCGTCGTAACTGCTGTCGTTTTCTAAACTCATTGTCAGAGTATATTTTGCATTAAGATATAGCTGCGACTTGACTGTCTCTTTAAACTACTAACTTGATCTTGTCAACTACAACAAATGAATATAAAGACCCTGTAGTTTAAACTAAACTTTCGGCGCGGTTCAGACTTTCTTTGATGCTACTTCCAAATTGTCGTGCCACTATCGCTTAAGTAAAACACAAGATTTTTGGCAGATATAGGATAAATAAAGGGATTGTTTGAGGCAAATATAGGATACGTCAATGATTTTGGAGGAGGCTTGCAACATAATGGCTGAGAGGGCACCTTGAGGGTGTTAGGAACATATAGAGATGGCCATGCCTAAGAATTGAATAACGGTATGTGTCTGTGCTTCGTGCAAAAAACACCTATGTGAATTGACTTGTATGGCAGAATTACAGATTAGCCTCTCCGTTTGCTGTCGTTATCGGAAGGGTGAAGGGACAAATTTTTTATTTTTAGCAAAAATATAGTATGTATTATGCATTAAAAACACGTAATGTCCTATTTTTTATATAAAAATAAATAAAGTTAATTCAAAATAATAGTTTCAGGATATTGCTAACTTTGAAGACATGTTAATGCCCAAAAATGATATAAATCTGTTGGCACCCTGTCCATTCTTCCAGGACCACCCGTAAAAAAAGTGGGCAAGTTACACAACGGTAGAATTTACCCATTAATGCTGATTAACGTTGGCAGTCCTGCAAAAAGTCACTATTTTATTTTACAATTTTCTTTTTGTTGAAGGAAATTTTCAATGATTACCCTGATGAACATATTTTAGAAGTTGACGGATATCTTGGTATAGAACACTTGATCTAAGGTAAGTAATATGTGCTGATTCAAAATATGCAAACCACATGCTTCTATCGGCTACAGTTTTTTAGATATACTATTTAAACCATTTACATTTCGCTAGAAAAAATATTAAATGATCAAAGATGTTGTCATTGCCAACAATACTGTTCATTTAAAGAGCAGTTTTCTATGGCTTAGCCTTCATCATCGGTTTCTGCTGTCTGGAAGCCACAAAACGACTTCCAGACAGTAGAAACTGATGATGATGGCTAATCCATCGAACGTTGCTCTTCAAATAAACTGTATTGTTTATGTGATGCTCTTCTATTGCTCAAAAACGTAAATATTGGAAGACGAAGGGAACTACGAGTAAGTAATAGGTGCGTTGGACGTAGTACGGCAGACGAGTATTTGTGCTACGATAGGGCACGCGAGTTATAGAATACTGAAAAGAAAAAAAGAAACTAATGAAAGATTAGTAATGCGATATCGAAAATGCTTTAAAGAATTATCTTAAATACAAATATTTTCACAGGCGCCGAAAATATTGTGTAACGTTGCATGAAAAAATACAAAAGACTGAGGAATAAAAAAATTGATGAACGGCATTGCATGAAAATTACTTTTTGTCGATGTCTTAAAAACCTGACGGGACAGAGTAAAACAGTTTTCAGATTTGAAATCAGCTTAAAAAACTACGTTGGCAAAAGTATACACCATGCCAGATATCTACATTTTCTTTATCAGAGTTATGATTCATCCATGAGTTTATTTCATTTCCAAAATTGCATTGTTTATGAATAAGTCTAAACAATTACTCTATAATTAATTTCCAATCAATGAATCTTTATCAACTAGTCTAATCTATGAATAAGGAAAACTTTTTGGTGTACGTTTTGAAAATGTTTACTGGAAATGCAATAAATAAATTGATGTTTTTTCCAATTTTCTTAATGGCACAATATTATCCTAGAGCTCCAATACACACTATCGTATGTATTGAAGTAAACATGAAGTATCAGATTAAGTAAAAGAATAAGTATCAGAATGAAAAAAATAGCTTCAGACAGGCTGTTTTTCGGTTTTTTGTTAAAAAATGACTTTTCTGCATTCTAAAATCAGGATATTCTTGGGGTCCCAATTCTTCAATAACTTCTGCTATTAATACCTTATATCTTCCATTGAAGCCGTTTCTATCTAAATACCTTGCAAACACGACAAACACCAAGTTTTTGAAAAGATATCCACCTCCAGGGCGTAAAAGTGGCCGCCTTTCCGAGAGGCGCTGCTGACGTAAATGGAGTGCCTGGCAAAGGTCCGCGAGCAAACACCTGCCCGGAGCACCCCACTTCGCCGACCACAACTGGCGAAAATAGCTCGTTGGGATGGTCTCCGCGAGCGCCTTCAGTGACCGCAATGCATGTTTGTCGTGAGCGCCATCACTAAGGAACAAAAACCTGTCAGAATCCGCCCACGGATATGCTACAAATGTTATTCCAGCTTAATCACCAAAATGTGTCAAGCAAAATGAAGAGATAACGGCTCGTAATCACTTTTTAGATGTGTCAGAAAATGTTAAAGAAAAACATAAAAGGCAAAAACTAAACATATATTTGTAAATGTCGCGTGTAAAGCAAGATTAAAAGAGAAAATTGTGAAAGTGGAAAAACGTAACATAGTAACAAAATAGAGATAAGACTCGCTACTACTGAACTGAACATTTCTCAGTACATCCAGTGAATTAACAGGTGGTGTTGCAACAGCAACATAAACAAGTGGTGCTGCAACAGAATGTACTATCTCGCATTATTTTTCAATTTGCAATTTTCGAAAACTCAAAGAGTCCAACAAAAATGAGATCAGCGCCATTTATTAATCCTCTTTATTCTTTCCGTGGAAAAAATTAAAGAATAAATTTGGAGCGGTGTTTGAGAATTTTTTTTTCAAGCTGCATAGATTCCAAACAAATTGCGCAAAAAATACTTGCTTTTTCACAAAATTGTACATGATTATTTCTTACTAAACGGAGTTTTTACAATAGACTTTTTTTAGGCAAAAATCTATCTTCAATTTTGTGGTTTTGAAATGTTAACTTTTTGGAATTTTCAATAATACCGCGAGTTCTCCGAAAATGCGACTACCACCATATTTGTTCCAGTCCCTTATTATATATGAGAAGAAAATTGAAAGAAAACATTTGAAGCAGTTTTTGAGAAAAACGAGCGGACGAATAGACACATGTTTTGCCGTCAATCCATTTTTCGGTAGCAAGGACCCACAAAACATGGATTCTGGCTTCACCAGATAATAGAAGAAGTAAGTTACTACACATGATAACAGAATAAATCCAGTTTTTTGTTACTAAGGTCCGGCAGTAAGAGCTTTTCTGCCGAAAATTTGCCGTTTTTCGGCGCACGATTACATAACTTTCTCTTCATATGAAGTACCTTGGTACGGGCGAACAAATAAAAGTTGTGAATGAAATAGTGAAGTGAAATAAATGGAAATGAGAAAGTAAAGTAAAGAAAGAAAGTAAAGAAAGCAAGTTAAAGTAAAATTCAACTTTTCCTTTCTTGCGCTTATTCCGTATGAAGAAAAGGATAAGTAACCATGCGTGCGGCGAATTTTGTCAACGCTACCAACTAAACCGTTCAGCCGATTTTCTCCAAAATTGAAACTGCAGGATCGATCTGAATGAACACGAAACTTAGAGAATTTCAAACAGAGATTTCGATTTTTGAGGTACTGTACATGGAATCTGAAAAACAGTTTTAAAATGTTTTCAAAAATATCCCCAAATTTTTCGATTAAACCTTGTCTTGTGCAAAGGACGCTTAAGGGAATGGTACAGGTCTCAAGTTCCTTGTTTTCCCAAATGTTTCGAAAATTGCAAAAAGTGCAGTGTTTTCGGGGACATCATCCTATAACAATAAAATTGAAGATAGAGATTCTTTCTTTAATGAGATATGTTCTTTAGTGATACCTTGAAGTAAGGTAATTTTCAATTTTTCGAAATTAAAATTGAGTAATTTTCGGGTAATTTTCCGCGAAATGCAATTTTAAATTTTTTAAACCAATTTTTTCTCAGAAACCACTCTCAATATTTTCTTTAAATTTTCTCTTCACGTCTATCAAGGGTCGGTAAAAAATAAGATGCTACTCAAATTTTCGGCAAATTCTTCGCATTTTCAAAAAATTCAGAATGATTACATTTCAAAAATACGAAATTGAAGATAAATATTTTTGCATTTGAGAAAGTGTAATGTAAACCATCAGCTCCTTAAAGAAAGTCACGTACAATTTTTTGAAAAAGCTTGTAGATGCTGCATAATTTGTGTCTGAAATTTATGAAATTTCTAAATTTTTTTTCGCCAAAACCGTTCCAAATTAAGTTTTCCCTTGGATAAGAAGAAAGAACGTTTAAAACAATGGTGCGTGTCTCATTTGCACTGAACTCTCTGAATTTTCGAAAGCTATGAATTTAGACATAACGAGAGAAAGTATGTGATGTAACACTACTAATTCTTCTGACATCCGTAAGGGCAAGAAAGCAACTAGAGAGCGAATTAAATCTAAATGAATCGAATTGAAAGCAGCTCCCAAGCACTTCAACACGAAGCGCACAGCAGTTAGAGAGGCAGAGGCGTCTTGTGGCGCTGCCGCAGGGGCAGCCGGCGCAGTGGGCGGCGGGGGCGGCGGCGGGGGCGGGGGCGGATGCGCGGCCCACGTCACGCCACTCGCCCGTCGCACGCGGCGCCGGTGCGTGGGCGCTGGGCTGCGGCCGGATGTGTGAGCACTGCTCGATCGGGGGCGCTGAGAATAGGAGCCGGCCGCGCAAAGGGCGCGGGGCGCAGTCGCCTGCGAACGCCAGCGACAACTTACGTGATCGAATACATTTTATCATACAAAGAAACTCTTTGATCTTCCCTTGGTAATATATTAGTTGAAGATTTCCGTAAGGTTAATTAGTTTTTCCCTTTTTCGGAAATCAACGCAAGATCCAAATATTAATATCCAGAATCTTGGATCTTTATCTTCTCCTATTTTCTTTTAAAACTAATTCTGTAAAACTAATTCTTTTTCCTGCATTTCATCTTTTATTTCTTTTAATTTTAAATTTCAAAAATTTACTTTCCTTATAAACCTACTCTCCAACATTTTCGGCACTGCTGTTTACGTATTAAAACATAGAGAATCACAAATTAATGGTGAAGTAAGGATTCGTAAGAAATATGAATGAAAAAATGAAATCATTAAAATCAATTTTTTCTATTTTTCGACGAAGTGCAAAGTAGACGTAAGAACGTAAGCTAATTAATTTTAAAACATCATTCACATAATTAACATGTAATTTCGGTTTTAAGCTGTTACATACGTCACACATTTGCTTACAATTAAGAATCAAACGGATTATTGATATCACATAAAAACAGAATGTAAGAAAACCAAATGGGAACCAAACATGTAGTAATATAGAATACATTACTATTTCAACCACTTTTGAATGAAGCATGTTGCCTCATGTCCCGAATTCCACTTAGTCAAGCACCGGTTGTAAATGGAGATGTGTAATTCATCAGCTCAGCTGGATCTGTAAAAACGAATAATTAACTTCCACTCCAATGCCCCACCCTCCCCTGCACATTGCGTTGGAGCGCCCCGAATAAGGCTGCCCATGAGGCCACGAGTCAGCAATTTGCGAGCGCACCGCAGCCCTTTCAACGGAAAATTCATACGCACGCGTTCGTTATTAAGGGACTCATCAGGTAATGTGCTCAAGGCGCCCCACCCATGCTCACCCTGCGAGCCCTGTCCGTCGAACGATCAGACCGCAACGGGCACTCACCTGGTTGCGCCTGGTGTTGGCAACGCACATCTGCTGGAAAAGTGGAGATAAGGTCAGATAAGTGAACATTTATAGCCAGTTTGGAAGCGAAAGAACTGGATATAATTTTTCAACTTCTGTTTTTTCATTACTACCTCGTAAAATTAAAAATATACAATTTATAGCATAAATTAATTTTAGTAAAATATTTAATTGAAATATGAATTATTGAAGAATTTGAAGAGATTGATTTCAATTTTCTTGTTATTATCAGCAAAAAATAATTGCACATAATAATATTAATTCAATAATATCAAGTATGAATGCATATATAAGATATCCACAGTTTTTCAACAAGCAAATCTGAGTTTAGTTAATAAATAATCTATGTAAGATTATAAATAAATTAATAATTTTTTATAGGTAATGTTATATTGGGGAACTTGTGTAAGATTATTTCAATAGCCATTTTAACTCCCCCCCCCTCAATCTTAAATTCCATGTGTCATTATCAAACTCATAGCTTTTGTGAATCAAGGCTTCGAAACCTCTTTTCCATTGAACAATCGTTAGACGTTGGTATTCGATCACATTTCAGATACACAATAGAAGTTTCTGGTACTCTTATATCGTTTCACTGCGTGAAGTGATGTACTGTTAGATGCTCCATGCACTAATACAATGTTTTTAGTACTTAATTTTGGATTTTTTCTCCGATTCTAACACTTTTATTTTCGCGTTTAGTGCAATAATACATAATAAAACTTAATAATATAAACATGCAATATAATATAACATATACTATAAAATAATATAATAACTAAATAGTATTAATACATAATTCAATTTCAAAAGATAAACTAGTGGTGCTACAACAGCACATATTTCTCGAATTATTTCTAAGTGTTTTGTCATATTGTTCGCTACCTCTAGATAAATATGCAAAAATCTAAGCTTTCTCTTCTTTCTAGCTCATTTTTTCGTTGCATTGTCGAATTCACTGTTTCTTGTGAGATGATGTCAATGCTGTAGTCACAGTTACACATGTTCTTCTAGGACGTGCAGGTAGATTCAGTTGTCATTAAAGTTGGTTCACTTAGCTAATTTCACCCTCAAATTCATTTAGTACAATACTGTGAACAACACTAGTGCCTAAACTATGCGTAGGATGTTTTCCAAACTGAATTATCCCCCGGTCTATCCGGCCTCTCTAGAAGCTTCGGTGGATTTGAACAATATTCATTGGAGTTACTTTATATTAAGCTCCTGGGACATTTTGAAAATTTCCTCAATAATAGCTCCAATTTTTTTCTTTATATTTCTTGTAATAATAAAATCAAATCCACTTACAGAGATGGCATATGTCCTTTTTTCACTGTTGACATTAAATGTTTGAAAACTGCAAAAGTTTGGAATGTTTTCGGCGTCTTTCTAAATCTGTAAAATTGAAGATAGAGATTTTTCCTTCAAATAAAATGAATTCTTCATATTTTTTTTCTTTCATTAAGGTCATGTACATTTTTTTAAAAATTGCAGTAGTTTTTGCGCAATTTTGTTTGGGATATGATTTACATGTTGTGTGGTTAGGATTAAAAAATATCAAACACAAAAGTTTTCAAAAACCGCTCCAAAAATGTTCTTTAAAGTTTTGGTAGGAATAGTGCTAAACGTGCTGTCCGTACAGGATGACATAAACGCCAGTCTGCTGTATTCCTTCGATTCTTCCACATTTACTGTAATGTTATTTTTGACATCTCTCTCTCGTAGTTAACATTTTTATGTATGATTTGTATTCATTATAAAATTTGTGAAAACAATTTATTGAAATAATGCCTTATACATTTTCTGGAAAACTCGAATTCATAAGTTTGCATTTTCAGAAATAACCTAACGTCATTTTTGCAAAAAAGGCTCCATTTTCACTTTCCCGTATACGTATGTATATACGGAGTAATATACGTAGTATAGGGAAAGTTATGTAATGCTGCGCAAAATCGATTTCGAGGTTTCAACGGAAATACACGTTTTGGGGTCCCCTGAAACCGAAAAAGTGGGTCTTTTGAAACCGTCCGTCTGTCCGTCTGTGAACAACTCTAGCGCGTAAACCATACGTGCGATTTCTTCCAAAATGGATATTCCCCAGTTGATCTGCGTCCGCTCGAGGCGCCTTGATTTCGAAAAACATTCTTCACAATTTGAGGGTACTTTACATAAAGCCCCCGGACATTTTCATAATTTTCTCAAAAACCGCTTCAAATTTTTTCTTTAAATTTCTGGTATGAATAAAGAATAATACTCTTATAAATGTGGCATAGGCCCCATTTTCACGGTTAACTCTGTATTTTCGAAAATTTCAAAAGTTTGGAATTTTTCAGCGTTGTCCTACAAGTACAAAATTAAAAATAGAGGTTTTTCCTACAAATAACATTTGTTTTCCAAAGCGAGTTCTTTCATTAAGATCATGTACAGTTTTAAAAATTACAAAATCCAGATTTTCTCAAAAACGGCTCCAAATTTTTTCTGTAAACTTTTATAGTATCTATTATAGGTATAGTATCTCATGTACTCTACGAGATGGCATAAACGCCATATTGCTTTATTCCTTTGTTTTTTCAAAAATTCAAAAAATGTAATCTTTTTGACTTGTATCTTACAATGTTAATATTTACATTAGTGGTGATTTGTTCACATTATTATATTAATTAGAACATGTGCTTTAAATAATGTCAATAAAAAAATTCGAAAATTGAATAGTTTTCTGTGAAAACTAGCTCAAAATTCCGTATTTTCTGAAACGCTCCAACGCCATTTTCTCAAAAATGGCTTCAAATTTTTTGTTTAAATTTTCGAATGGATAGTGCTAATTGCACTCTTTAATATGGCGTAAAGTTCAATTTGGTGATTGTTTGTTTTTTTGAAAATTTACACAAATGCAATTTTTTGAAAGTTCTCTCAAACCGTTAAAATGCACGTTTCTAGCAATTTGTAAACACATTTGAATTTGTGAGTGTAAGTGCTTGAAATGACTTCAAATGGAGTTTTTTGAAAACTCCAAAATTTTCTGTAAAAAAGAGCTTCAAATTTTGCATTTACAGAAGCGCTTAAACGCCTATTTTGTTGAAAACGGCTCCAAATTTTTCAACGAAAATAGCAATTTAAGGCAAGGTTTAACTGTTTTTTAATATACTTAAATTTTATTTTTATTCAACTATTAAGAAACCGAAAAATTAGTAAAATGTCAAAAAATATATTTTGGGCGGCGATAGATGGCAGCTGTCAAGAGTATTGGCAAGTCCGAATAGCTAGCCGAGACCAAACGATACAGAAAACTTATACGGGAAAGTCTGTGCCATTCTGTAGCACCACTAGTTTCTAATGTTTGTACGGATAGTGCACTGTTTAAGATGACACAAAAAGCCATTTTGCTGTATTCTTCTGTTTTTTTTTTAAATTACGCAAATGTAAGTTTTTTGATCATTTCTCACGCCACTATTATGCTCATTTCCAGCGATTTGTATATATTAATTCTTTTTAGAGTTGAGTTGCTTTAAATAAATTCCAATGAAGTTTTCTGGAAACTTAAATGTTTTCTGTAAGAAAGCGCTTCATATTTTGCATTTAGAGTAACGTCTAAATAATATTTTCGTAAAGACGGAACCATTACCTTTACGAAGTCGAAAAATTGGAAAAAGCAATAAGAAAATGTACTTTGGTGGACGATAGATGACAGAAAGAGGATGGGGCAAGGCTGAAAAGCTAGATCAGACCAAAGAAATTAGAAAACGAAATAGTTGGAGAAAATCCGTGCCATTCTTTACCACCACTAGTTTATTATGTGTTAACAAATTCCTGAATTATTTCATTACATTAGCGAACAGAACTGAAATGTGTTACGAGTTAGAAAGAGTGAAAATGCATTTATAGATTTTACCATACGAGAGGATAAATTACAAGACAGACATGTTTTACCCAATAGTATTTAGAAAAATAAATAACTCGGGGATTTATTTTTATTTCGTGAGCCCCGGGGCCGCGCGTGGAACGTATTTTCCGCCGTGAGGCTGGCGCTGGCCTAGGCGCGTGGGCGTGCCGGCAGGGCTTCGAGGCCCCGTCCACGCTCCGCCCCCGATGCCCGCGGCGCCCAATATCGGCGCCATCACGCCAAATAAAAATTCAATCCGAGCGGGTAATACCATGTGGATTCGAGCTGGGCGGCTGCCGCGTAGCCGAAAGGTCACCGAGTTCCGGGGAGCGAGAAGGTTGCGGGAGAAGCGGGAAGATCGTATTCCGGAGGAAAATCTGGGTGAAGATATCCTGGGTAGTATTACGCGTGCATTCTAAATAGAACCTCATAAAAAGTAATACAAAAAACATATTATCGAAATTTTCGAGTCTATTTGGGATTATGCCACCAACACTTTTAAATTACAAGGGAAATTGCGAAAGCTAGCAGCGCTCTTTAAAACGACCCTATGTATAAAATTAATTAAATCATTAAAAAACAAATTTTTTGGCATAAGAACGTATAATATCAATATTATATTTTCTGTCCTGCAAAAAACAAATGCACGTTGAGATTTTTTCTTTGTTTTCTGTGTAACTTTAGCATATTTCAGGCTTAATTATTTACATACACACTCAAGTGTGGCACCTTCAACAGCAGCCCGATAGATATATTCAGAATACATTGTCAAGTTCCCAGTTACAATTTCCTGTTAGTGGCTAAAATTCAACAAATATTAACAATAGGGTCCAAATCTTTCTTTATAGTAACATCATTGGAAACCAGTTATTTTATTTGATGGAATACTGTTGACATTTTTAATTTCTGTGAAATAACGGTAATATTCCATGATTAGCGTACTTTAAATAAGTTCCTTCACAGTTCGGACTACCTTCCTGCTTTGCCCGATTCCCTTTCCCAGCTGCCATCTACCGGCACCTGAAATATCTACTAGGGTCTCCCAATGTCTACTACTCCTCACAGAACTTTCTGCGAGTAGCCCCCTCGTGGTTCCTGTACAGTGTACATCACGCCGAGGTATCCCTTAGGCACATCTCCATCCTGTGTCTTTACGATTATGCTCGAGGTATCCCGTTAGCTCTTCTCGCAGCTTGTACCATTAGTCTACATGTACTCTGGGATTTAAATACTTCACAAGGTCAGGAACTGCAAGGAAATAGGAACACAATTCATCAAATAGAGAGTTTCAATATCAAACATTTAAGTTGTAACTGAAGGCTCCCGATTGGACGAAAGTTTCCCTCTCTCCTTCCAGCTCCTGACCTTGGGGAGACACTATATTTAAATTGTACAATAGAGAGCTAGATCGCACAGTTACGCACAGTTACCGATCAGTGAAAATTAGCGAGAATTTCTTATTAGAATTTTAAGTCTATGAAAAATTTTCAAAGAATATAAATCAAGTCTTGTTATTTTTTCAAACGTTTTAGAGTGTATGTTTTGTACGTAATGTGAATGTACCCTGTGACAAATAAAACTAAGGAATCAACAAGATCGGCCGATCCAGATGTAACTGTTACTTGCTTCATCTGCAAGCTTGTCCTCTACCCGGGGCGATCAAGATTGACGGGGTCTTGAGACAGGTATTAATTGCTAGCGGATTACCCAACGTTGCTCGGGTATTAATATATCACAATCAACCGCGCCATTCGCACCCGTTTCACCCGCTCCGTTCTCTCTTCCAGACATTCAAATCCTGCCCGCTCTTCCCGGCTTTGCCACGCAACCACGCCATCTAGATGCATTGTAAATTGTATTAAATTTAATTTGGAAGAAAAATCATCTTTTAAATCAGCATCCGTCACTGTGTCGCTTAAGAGCATTCGTGCAAAATTTGATATCAATTGCTGATTCTTTTATGGAACAGACACACACACACATTCAAAGACATACATACATTTTTACATTGACTTATATAATATATGTAATAATGTTATCAATTGTCTTAACAATTGATTCTCTGACCATGTCAGAGAGCCCTGCCTAAGCAGTGATAGAATGCGACGCGTCCAAAGCCCCAGAGTCAAGACCTCACCAAAGCGCAGGCATTTCGGTGCCGAACGAAGGAATTCGAACGGAATTCCTGCGGTCGAGGCCGGCTCCATTCCTCGCGTCGCGCCGATGGCAACAGTCGGGCCTGGCAACTCTGCTGTCCCCGCCTTAGCCGTTGCCACCGCCGTTCCAACTTCACCGCAGCCATAGCCAACGCAGTGGTCGCTGTCGCCGCTCCGTCATACATCTTGCTAATTAACTCCTGAAACACTCACCGACTGGAAACATTACACGGACCGCGTCGACCTTCGACACGTTGGCGGCCGCTGCGACCCGCTGCTTACCCTGTTTCGGTGTTGTTTTGCCTCCTCTTTCATCCCCTCACAGCTGTCGGTTCTGCCCCTTCATCTTATAGTTTCTGGTCTCCTGCATTTGGACGATTATCAAATACTTTCACTTCGATATTGGCACAGACTGTTGCTTGATACATAATGGATGCCAGTACTAGTAGCCTATATAAACTTTCAGTTCATTACATTCTTCATTATCGAGAGAAACTAATCGTTTGCGATGCCATTTTGCTCCAGTAATCTCCATCACTATTTAAGTTTTGCCGTTGCACTATTATTTTGAAATAATTTATCTTTGCCGAATCTGTTAACACAGGCACACAAAAAATAGTTGTCAGACTCAAGGGCTTGGCACATGTTTCCCTGTGCATGTAGTCGCGCTGAATCCGAATCTGAAGCAATAATTGCGCTACCACCTTCCAATTGAATTTAAAAACCATCGTGAAATTGTTAATAGTAAATTTCAGGGGAGGTTTATGCGTTAAATACTGTGGGTGATGGCGCAATTTTTGGCATAAAGATATTCTGGTGTTGTGATGTGGAGAACGGGTTTGCAATCAACAGCACTGTATATTGAGGTAGGCAAATGGCAAAGAATGGTATACTGTGGCAATCCCTTGGAGAAAGATTTGGCTGCAAATGTCAGAGAATTGGCCCAACCCTTGAGGAACGGAGGACACAACATTTCGGTCGATATTTTTTTACGTCCATCCTCGCAGAGTTCGTGTTACAAAAAGACTTACATTGCTTAGAATTTTGTGTTAAAGCACAAAAGAGATTCCAAACGAATTAAAAACATAAAAAATGTCTAGTGTATCTGCTCATACCAATAATTTCTCTCTGTCTTCCAAAGGAAAAGGAAATATATTTATTTACATATCCATAAATCACAATCATCAATTTATTGATCTTCAAAATATAAAACCATAAATGATCTTATTATGTAATGAAACAAAGATAGGAGTAGATGTGATGGATCAGATGTTGACAATTAGTATACAGTCAAGACCTCAAACATACCGATGGGCAATGCATCTCTTGTATTATGTAAAAGATATTGCAACACTGATGCATTATCTATTACACCAAGGTGCCCAAAAACTACAATGAAAATGTCTCTTGGTGGCAACGGATTTTCCTAAATGGACTACCGAAAAACTTTCAAAATGAAACATGAAATCGATTATTAACAATCCCAAAACACAGAAAAGATCATTGAATTGCCTAAATGTTTTCAAAATTCACAAAACTGTAGCCATAGGAGTCAGCAAAATAATTTCCACAAGTAAACGAGAAAGGTTAGTGATTTTTTAAATTAAATATATAAAGAAATATTTTGGTTTATTATTCTATATTTATAATTTCCTGTTCTTATTTATGTCCGCACAAAATGTGCAGAAAGATTAAGAGTGTTGGTACAAATGTGAAAGAAATATTTGAAGAGAACACTAAGTTTTATTTTAATTGAAATAATTGCAAATAAAAATTACATCTTAATCAGATTCTTACTCTTGTAAACTACATAAGGAAATATAATACCATTATCATAAATTCTACTAAAAATTACTTCACTTTTTCAGTTGTACCCAGTAAATTTTGGAGGGGAATCAGAGGTCCCTTTAGTGTTTAAGTATAATATTCTTATTCAGTGCATCGACGGGTTAATGTCATCTGATCCCTAAAAATTTAATGACTGAAAGAAAATGACACCTTAACCGTATAACTTCTTCAATAGCTTAAAGAAAACTATGCTCGCAATCCTCGCTGATCTGTGGAATAAATTTCATTGCAATTGTATGTCTCCTTCTTGGTGTTGCAATTTTCACAAACACCAGTGTAACACGATTCTTCTTTCCTTTCAGAGATGCATCGGTACCAAAACATCCGACCACAACCCTTGAGAAATATATGTATAATGTATGTATGTATGTAAATATATGTATGTACTTTTCCCCCTTCGCACATAACCGATATTATCTACAAATTGCTAAATTTCAAATTCACAAATTGTGAAGGAATTATCAATCTGAATATTTATATTTTATAAACCTCGTAAACCTACGTCACCTCTTTTTTAAATGTTTTTCTAACAACTTTTCTCTCAGTATTGAATCCGTCAACTTCATATAACGCTTCCCTAGTTTCTTCTTTTATTCTTCTCAATTCTCAAGAATTTCCGCATTTTGTGGACCGTCTTTCTTTCCACGGAGTCTTCAACAACGTACACGAACAAATCGCCCCTTCACTTATCTATCCTCAATGGATGAGTTGGTCGGATCTTGTGTAGAGCTCGTATATTACACGTGTTTTAGGAAATAAACCAAGATCCACGTTCGTCCCTTATTGAATTTAATTTCTGCGGTTATTTCTATCCAATATTGAATCTGATCCTCCGCTGGTCGACGAAATTCCTGCTTCACGAAACAACATTTGGAGAATCCAAACTCAAAGTTAATTTTGCTCTCCCACGCTACTTGTTAAGAAGAGAAGGTTACGTACTCGTGTGCCGAAAAACAGCGGATTTTCATCAAAAATTTTGCGGATTTACGATAAATCCTATTGTTATATAGCAAGCAATCCGCTCCCGCACGAGCTACTTGCCCGCCTGGGGAGCCCGGCGCTCCAGTGCGTCCGTGAGCCGTTTGTTAGGATACTGTTCCGGCATTAACCTGGTGTTAATAGAAGAAACCACGCAAACCACTACAGATCAGGGCAGCCGTCCTCTAGAATTCTCCTCCAAGCAGCGATTGACCTGGCCTAGCTGACAAGCTAGGGCCGAAAATCCTGCCACTGTTGTGACTCAAAACCTAGAACCCCCGGTCAGTGGCACTGCTCTACGTCATTTACTGTTACCTCAGCCGGTAAATGCCTCATGGGAATGGGATTCGCTCATGACCTTCATCCAGTTATGTATATGTGAATAGTTTGGTCCATGGTGACATTAAACTACTTACTATTATTCATATTCCCAAATCCATTAATAATGGTCATGAAAGAAACAAATTCGACTTGTTTTAACTATTGGATTGGATATAGAAGATCCCGCCACTTTACATAAACGCCGTCGGAACAAAGCAATAGTTGATACCCTGTCAGAGAACGCGGCCTTAACTTGCGCGTCCCTCCTACATTCTCAAAGCACAAGGATCGTAAGAAAACATGCTTATTCGAAAAGCGTTCCTTTAATGTTATATTTATCGGTTTTTTGTCAGCGCAATGTGGATTCTATTCATAAAGCTATGTATAATTAGAACACGTAAAAATTTGTATGTACTAATAGTAATTATTGCTAACAATGTACTGAAACAATGAATGAATCATGAAATTAACTAAACTTTGATTGAGAAAGCTTTATAAAGTCGATTTGTGAAAGCTATGAGTAAAAATCTGTGAGGTCTTGATTTGAAACCAATTTTAGTGTGTTTGTTATGTTTTAAATCAAATTCTTTTTAATTAATAAGAAAAACTGGCTGCGGAATACTGCGGATGCGACTGCTGTAACCGCTAAAAACTTGTTGAAACCTCCAACTTCTAGTGAAAGTAGTTCAGTTTGACGCTATTCAAATTGCAACTACCGACGAAAGCGGTATGGACAGTTTGTTGGATAGCGACCAAGTCGATATACATGATTAATTGACAAAATAACACAAACTCATTCAATGTAAATTTATTTGCAATTTGAATAATGTGTGTTACTAAAACACAATTATTCTTTTTCAAAATGACCTTGGGTTCGTAATCAGCAACCCCGGAAACCCATATGTACGCAATTTCAGACCGATAACGCGATTGGTTAAAAAATATCCCCCATATTCAATTTGACATTTTGTTTTATCAAAAACTGACCCCGAATTCGTAATCAGCGACCCCGAAAAACTATGAACAAAGTTTGGTATTACCCAATATATATTTTCATAGCATGATCATGAACTGAATACGATTTCGGGAGTTTTGCACATAGTTCAATTGTAAGCTAAGCGGGTGTAAATGCACTACTAAGTTCTATTCAATTTTATTAGTAATTTGTTTACAGGGTTAACCTATTACAAATTACTGTGTATATTCACAACTCTATCTTAAACAATTTCGTTACAAACAACTTGTAATAACAAAAGGTAGTTAGTACAACATACAATATAAATAACACAACAAATGTGTATAATATATAAACACAATAACAAAATAATACAGTAACATAAGATAAGGAATTAAGACAACATAATATACACATATATACAGAACAACCTGTATCAAGTGAGACAACCTCTTGAATCTAGTTTGAAATATTCATTGATAATAAATGCCCATAATTTCAGCAATGATGAAATAGCATTGTACAGTTTTAGATCTTTCAGAGATTAGTTTAATGAAACAGTTTGGAAAGGATAATACATCATTTTGGTATGGTCCTCTAAGCCCTTTATATATTGGGCACTCACGTAAAATATGTTTCAGCTTTTTCATCATTATTCATATTACACAGTGAGCAGATTGATCTGAGTGTATTTTTTGCCACATATTTCTACTGTTGACTTTTTTGTCACTAGACATCCTGATTTGACCGACTATTCTAGAAATGGAAGTGGTAAGAGACAAAGATTTCTCAGTTTCTGTAAATTACAAATTCCTAATTTCTCGATGTATTGTACTGTATGATGATTTTATGTTTGTACGTGTATCGTCCATAAAGATTTTACCTACGATTGTTTCCACAATCGAGGGAATACTATTTCTGATTTCATTCGGATTTTGTTGCTACGTAATTAAGTTATGAAAGCCCAAATCATTCATTCATCTGTCCAGAACGGACACCCAGTATTTATTATAATTTGGATATGCATTTCTTGATACTAAAAGTTCGTTAAAAGTAATAACGTGGGTATCGACAAGGTTCCATAGATAGCAATTTGTCATATAATTTTGTCATATATTTCTCATTTGTCATTTGTAATAATGTCATATATTTGTCATATGTAAATGATCTTTTAATTACTTCTGATTCTATCGTAGTTGACCCAGTTTCCTTTCTTTTCATGTACCCAGGAATTCTTCTCGATAGTCCCAAAAGACGTTTGTAGAAGTTTATTTGTATCTTATCCAGATGATTAGTGTATCTTAGACCGCAGATACCTGCAGCGAGTAGCACAAAAGATGCCACAATGGAATCGAAAAGTTTCCTATCAGCCTGACAGCTATCATTTTTCCCTGATATTAAGATTTTCCAGACAAAACCCAATGCCGTGTTTCCTTTTGACATGGCACTGGCAGCAGAGTAATTGAATAACCCTGACGTGAATTGGATACCTAAATACGTGTACTGCTTGTGCATTTCTATAATTTCTCCTCTGTATTTCACCGACCTCTCTGATCTCATTCTGCCTGACATTTTTAAATTCATCATTTTGTTGTTTTTTTAGATTAACTTCGAGGGATTTTTTCTGACAATACTTGGATAGTATATCTATCTTGTGTTGAAGATTCACCACATCGGTTGCCATGATAATCAAATCAGCAAAAAGAAAAATGTCACCTTTTAACTCTATGTCAGAGAAATCTTCATCGACGAAGAAACTTGGTAATGTCTCGAAGGAAAAGAGCACATAGTGTAGGGCTCAACGAATCTCCTTGTAGTACGCCTTGTGTAACTTCTATCGAATTGGATAGTAGAATGGTTGTTGATTCTCACTTTCAGTAGATGTTCTTCTATAAAGATTCTGGAAAATCTTTATAATATTGGATTCATATAATGATTCCCAAAGAATATTGTGGATCACTGAGTCGAAAGCTCTTCTGAAATCTCTAAACGCTGCATACAGTTTTCCTTTAGGTTTAAATAGCTCTAGGTCCTATTTTGCCTTGTAACGCAAACAAAGTTATCTTCACAAGATCTGCCCGGTCGGAAGCGGGATTGACATTCAGGCAATATGTTGAAATTCTCAATCCACATTATCAATCAATTCGCAATCAAAGACAGTTAATATTTTGGTTATGGAGTTTGCAAGCGCTATTCCACGGTAATTGAGTGGATCTGCTTCGTTTCCCTTCTTGTGGATCAAACTAACTTCCGACTCAAACCAGCTTGATAAACATTTCCAGTTTTGAGAACCATGTTAAAGAGTTTAAGTAACTCTTCCAACCAGTTTGGAGGAGGTCTCTTGTAGAAAATATTGGGTATTCCGTCGGGTACCGGTGCTTTATTGTTCTTCAGTTTTTGAATGTTTTTGGAGCAATGTTACTGGAGCAATCTGGTTACTTAATGTTACTGGAGCAATCTCTTTGCCTACATTCGGATGTCTAGAGTCTATAGTAGTTCGTTGTATTGGCTACTCGATGTGAGTTGATATTTTCATAGAAATCTTCAATTATTTGGGGGATTGTACAAATCTTACTTTTTTCCCCTCTTATCTTACGGACAGTTTTCCAAATGGGAGTACTACTCTTGCTATTTGAAAGGATTATATTTTTTTAGTGATTTGGTACTTTTTTCTTTTTCTTTTATTAGATTAACGTAGTTCTTTCTCTATCTGATGTAATCATTTCTTCCTTCCAAGTTTCAATTCTTCTACACCATTTTCTAAATTCATTTCTCGTTTGTTTGCGTAAACTACGACATTCTTTGTAATACCATGGCTTGTCTCTAGTTCTGTCTCGTTCTTTAATGTGGGAATCATTTGTAAGTCCTTAGCCGTTTTTTTACTGCGTTGACGATTTCACAATTCAGTGCGTCTAGATCAGTAGGTGTCGAAGTAGGGTGTTGGTGCCTCTAGTAAATTCTGATAGTAATCATTCTTTTTCTCAAGACACCATTTGAGTTTCAATTCTTCTTCAAGATTGCGCTCTCTTTTGGTGTTGATCTCTTACTTTGCCATTGGCCTACAGCGTGTATTTCTGCAGAGACAGGGAGACGATAAAAAATAGACGTTTAGTAATGAGAAATTTGACAGCCGCATGATACCTTGTTGATCGGTCCAAATATGGCCGACAGTACTTGAGCCTTTTCTATCGACATAAGTGAAGTCATCTACTTCATCAGATTTACTTCGTCCATTTAGGATACAGAAACCTACAATTTAAAGATTCTCCATCAGTTTTTGTCCGTTAGTATTTTGAGTTGCATCCAGCGAGTTTCGAGTACCCCGAAATTTGTTTCCTTCCATGACATTTTCGGGAAGCTGTTTCAAGAAATCAATACGACCATTAAAATCTCCCCATACTATTAGTTGTCCGTTGTGTTCTTGAAGTGTCAGTTTTAATTGCGGTTTGTTTAGAACTTGAAGGTTTTGTTTTGTTTTGCCGTAGAGGCGCCATCTCTTAGTCGATCGTTGAAATTATTATTAAACGTTAGATTCTGCCGGGGCTCAATAGATGTTAGAAACAGAGTTCGTTACATGTTGGCGGGTTTAGTAGTCTTCATTTCCTTTCTCAATGTCCACATTTATTAATAACAGGATATGAATGATCATTGTTTATTTTTCCTATGTGAAGTTCATGCAATATCATTTACCCAGTTATTTACCATTACTGCTTCGAGGCAAGGACTGGAACGGACGTCAGGCGGCAAAGCAAAATCGACAAATACATCAAAACCAGTTCAGATAAAGTCTCACCGGTATATTTCCGCACTCACAAGGACTGTCTGCATCTCCCAAACTACACATGTAACTACGAATGCACTCAATACCCCAAAATTGTTATATTTAACCACAAGCGCACTCGATACTCCAA
Organism: Acheta domesticus; assembly: GCA_031308135.1. Classification (NCBI taxonomy): domain Eukaryota; kingdom Metazoa; phylum Arthropoda; class Insecta; order Orthoptera; family Gryllidae; genus Acheta; species Acheta domesticus. The sequence goes on along the minus strand of JAHLJT010002406.1, from coordinate 144,738,375 downwards.
CCTCACACCATCAACACTCGTACCAATCTTTATTTTATCAGTTTTTATCGGCCATTTTCTGACAAAAAGTGGCTAATGACGAGTCGTCAGGTAACTCTTGAACAAATTGGCAGAAAAAAATTAGCTCATGTTTTTTATTTACAGTATATAATATAAACATTAATTAAAGACCCTATAACTTTAGGACAATGTTTCTTATTATGTAATGGAATAATTTTGAATATACACCCAAATCTTTTTTTTTTTTTTTTTTTTTTTGAATTTACGTGGCGGCATGCAATCTGCTTAAAGAAGACGATAAATGTAATCCCCGAGAGCCAGCGGACAAGGGCCCGGCACGGTGGCCGCCACATGACGAGACGAGAGGAGAGGAGCCCCGCTGCGGCGCGTCGCAGCGCCCGCCCCCGCTCTCCTTCCGCCCTCTGCGCGCGCTGCGCCGCGCGCCGCGCCGCGAACGTAATTACGCGAGAAGGGGGGGAAGGAGGCGAGGCGACGCGACGAAGACAGAGGCGGAGGCGGGCACGCCCCGGGCGTTTTACGACGTTGTTAGGCAACGGCGTCGAAGCACCCACGGCTTCCTGCCGCACTCCGGGCGACACGCCGCTGCCGCTGCCATCCCCGCGCAGCGCGCTTCCGCCCGGCCCTGGCCTCGCCCCCGCTGCCCGCTCGCGCGCCGCGCCGAACGCCTGAGGCTCACGCGCTGGCGATAGGTGTCGCCAAATGACTATGAGTTTCACGACAGCTCGTTCATGCTCAGATCTGTGCAATATTTACCTACTTTGAAAATCATTGAATGGTCATTTGCTAATTCTATTTTAATTTTTAACTTTTATTCACACTTGTCCAAATTTAGATTGTCTTTTTCTCTGCAAATTTTTTACTTCCCTCTTGGATGAACAGCCGTCTTGTACGGTAACTTTTCCTTTCTTCGGTTATAGGCTCAGACAGGCTCCATACGTCTTCTTACCACACTTGAAAGTTTTTATTACTCTAATTTTGTCTGTTTTAAATTTTCTAGTTATAGTTCCTAAATACACATTGTTTATTCATTGCTACTATTTCAAAATATTATTTAGTCCTTGAATAATACTTAAGTTATGAAATGAAACTTTGTATAGAAAATTTTCTATCAAAGCTCATGGCATATTAATCCCATAGCGACTTTCCTCAATCTCTTCTTCTTTTCATACCTTATTTTGAAAAAAAAATTTAAAAATTAAAACTTAAAAATTTAAAATTTTTAAGTTATTAAATTAAAAATTTAAAAATTTAAAACTTAAAAATCATATTTAACGAATAAATCTCTTCACTACAGCTTAAAATTAAATTAATTTTTCCATTTGTCATTGAGATAAGATGGTTCTTCTCAATCCTTATACAGTAAATAACTCCTCGAGTGTGAGGATGTAAGGATGTGCGGGTGTTCGGATTTGCGGTTCCGTCTTTCACGGCTAGACCACTTCCCGTGCACCAATCGGGACATAGGAGGACATTCAACGCGTCTCGGTCTCCTGATGGGAAACTGATATTTTTTCAGAACCGGCCATAAGATTCAAAGAAATTTCCAAAAACGTGTTTTTGCGGCTTTTGTTGCTGTCATATTCGTGAATATGCTGGGAATTAAGCAACGCCACCTAAATAGATCAATGTACTAACTCCAGTACCCAAACTCCAGTACTCCTACTAACTCCAGTACCCAACGGTATTTTCTCTCAATACGCCATAATTTTCTTTTACGAAAAAAACGTTGACATCTATAAGTGAACAAGTGAAGTTAATTTGAACAAGTAAATCGCAGTGGTATATTTCATTTTAATTTTATCGGTAGACCTAATACCTTATCTAAAAATTAATCTGCAACAGATACAGACAGTATTGCCTTGGAACTTATTCAATTTGAAGAATTTCATGTGATTACGGACTAAACAAAACTGTGCGTAATGTTAAGCAATGAATAAACGTTGTTACATTCGACTTCTCACTTTTACTTTCTAAAGTGTACAAATACCGATTTTCAAATGAATGTTACCCACAATTTCTTCTAATTGAACTTAACTAATACCTTTTTCACATAAACATACAAAACAGTCGCCTTTTAATGTTTATACAGATTTGCAAACAAAACCATTAATAGATAAATTGCAGAAGTGTAACTGAACACAAAATAGACTGAGTTTGTGGAGTTTTAATTTCTTCAATAATTTTCGGATAAAAATATGGAAGAATTAAGCAGATTTTGCAGCATAATTTTCGGGACTAATTGAGAATGATCTTATGTTAGGATTAGAGAATAACCCAAGGAACAGCTTGAAGGTGATCTTTGTGCATATTGTGCAAAAATTCAGCAAAAATCGTAAAGAATGTAGCTGTACTAAACGAACTATTTGCATCATCAATACCTTCAAATATTTTTTACGGTGATTATAGTTTTGAAGTTGCGGTATTACCAGTTCATATCCCGTATGGAGGTAACATACAAGGCCATTTGATGTTGGGAATTTTTGAATAGGAGCATAACTTTATCAGCTACTACTATTTATTGGTAAGTCAAACGCCAAATACTGTAAGAACACATTTGAACGAAGCTGCGCGCGAAATAAAGGATGAAAGAAAATTTTCAGCACATGAAAATATTTTTAAAACAGTTTATAGTGTCGGCGACGCCTCATTCAACTAGTATTCAATATTATCACATTTGCGACTTGAATAATAGTACACACTTAGATCGTTAACGGCAACAGTAATATGAAATTGAATAATTTTTTATATTACTAAATGAACATTAATGTAATTAACTTTATGTAAGTCAATACTATATTATTTCAAATGGTTTAGTTAATTATTCTGAAAATTTTGATCTGTTGAATTACGAACTCTCTTGCATACTTGCATGAGACATTATGAGCATTTATTAATAAACACATGAGACAATCTTGTACGTAACATGAACATCAATGTTCGAAAGCCATTAAAATAATACATTGATTATTTTTTATATTAATTTTCTCGAACAATGAGTATTCTCGTGCAGGATTTTTGCGAATGTATGTTGTCTTCTTCGTTGGACGTGGTTATCATGTACAAGGGGTTTCGCGGCCACCCGCACTGCACTCGCGTCGCGCTGGTCGTTCTGCCTGACGCCAGGCAGCGGAGGGCCCGGCTCAGGCCGTTGATGTCGCCATCGATGCTGTGAATTGCTCTTCGTGAAGTACGTAAGAACGCAGAAAATAATCCAACTTTTTAGTGCACAAATAATTTTTCAATTTTCGCACCCCAGCAAGCTGACACCCTGACTCTCCAAAACCCCCTCCGTTCCTTATAAAAAATCAAGAGAAGTTAAATAATATTGCAAAGAGTAGGGTTGTACTTGCTCGATCTGGTATTTTCGCACTATTTTACTTTGCTTTCTAAAGAGTAAAATCCTTTTCTATTATTTTTGTGACTACCAAGGAACTCTTAAGGAAGATTGAATAATTTCTTCAAATTTTGTTTTTAAAGAAGTATGAATTGTTCCAAGAACATGTCTCTATAATGCTGAATAAACCTTTATTAAAAATTTGATTGCAACATAAATTGTCTTTTTTTTGTTTGATATTCTGTAAGTTCATTAGAAGTTACATTCATACATTTTCAAACAAATAAACACGTTTCGTTAACAACGGTCCTTCTTAATAGAAAGGATAGACAATGAGGGAAAGGATGGAGTTTAACAGTTCTCGCACGGGTACGATAGTCAAGTATATTCCACCAGCGGGGCATCGCCGCACACGGGACAAGCTATAAGACCCCGACTGGTCTCCCGGCCTGTGTGGTAGTGTGGTGCATGTAAGTGTACGTGTGTGTGTGTGTGTGTGTAAGTAAGGAGTAAAAATAGAACAAAGAAGATCGCCAGCAGCTCGTGGCCCTTTTTTAGGATACTGTTCCAATGTTCGCCTGTAATTGATAGGAGAAATCACTGAAAACTGCCATCAGAGCAGTCGGCCGCTATAATTCTCCTCCATTCAGCGGCTGAATTCAACCTATGAAGCTAATGTCGAAAATCCTGCCCTCAAGGGGAGTCGAACCACAGACTCCCTCTGCCAGAGGCACTGCAGTGACATCATTTGATGCCCTGAGCCGGTTTCTTGAGCTCTCGCAGAAGTTGGAGAAAACGATTGGATAGGACAGTGAGAGAGGGTCGGAGAGCTCGCGAGAAGATACATTGTCGCTGTACAACTGGAGATTTGGACAGTGTAGCGACGGTTCAGCCCACTTCTCTATTTCTCGGAGCTACATTACTGCACGAGGTGAGTCTTGCCATGCGAAAATGAACTCTGTGATAGAAATAAATAAATCATTTTCATGCGTGCTAGAAATAGAATAGGGGCTCTGGAAATAATATTACATATTATTGTTTGCCTTTTCGTTTTGCAATAACATCGTTCGTCAGGGAATTCCCTTAACGTCTACTACAGTTGCGGAGATTAGGACGACTGCCGTGATTTATATTACGAGGAAGATTGTGTTTTAAAGGTGTCGCTCATCTGCTGCGACACACGTCTTCGTATATCAGAAACTGTAGAATAGTAATAACACCTTCAAATACGATAAATAAGCATGGTTATTGACTATACGTGAGCAGAGTATGTTTAAAATATTACATATTATTGTTTTACTATTATTCTTCTTTTCTTAACCATCTATAAGACAACGTAAAAGCATTTTTATATAACTATCGTATGCATTACTGTATCGTATATACAAGTACATGGATACTTTTCAGCGACATTTTAGGTTTGCAAGTGTATTAGCCATTACATGTGTGTATTAGCCATTACGTGTGTATTACATGTGTGTACGAAATACAAAAAAAAATAAACTTTTGTCTAAAGTTTGTACTTTATATTTTGGCGGAAAAAAGTAAACGCAAAATTATAAAATACACTGAAAATACATAAAAGAACTTGTTTCTTTTACTAAGAATCTCTTCATTTACAACTTTCTTTTGACTTCTGTTAACTCAGTAAACGTACTAGAAACGTTCCCAAAGCTTCAATTTAGTAATAAAGTTAAACGTGTTAATACTTGCGAGCGGAGATTGAGATCATGTCTGCCTCTATGCTGTCTACCTCCCGCAAAAATATTTAATTGTTACGTTAAATATTTCTAACTAAAAGTGAGTTACAAACTTTGTCGAAAGAAGAAGAGCGGCGAAGTTTGCAAGGTGACCGAAAGGTTAAGAGTCAGATCGTAACGTTCCTCAGAAAGATTTTAAATTAAGTGCGTCTCTCCAAAATGATATCAAGCAATGTCACCTCTTCTCCCTTCAAACTTCTGAGAAACAGGAAATTCTGTGACCTTTCATAAACCAAGATAAAGGAGTAAAATGCAAAAGGAGAGAATACATATTTTTCGGACAATGAATGATACAGATACTGGCACCATCTAATGAAATAATTTTTAGTTAATGAAATAATTAACTAAGAATTGACAAATGACGGGTTGCTGGAAGATCACAAATAGGCTTAAGGATACAATAGTTCAAAATATTATTATTATTATTATAGATTTTAAAAAATATTCAAAGTAGAAAGGGGTGATAGTATCCATTATCCCGCAAGTATAGTTCTTAGAGGCGATATGATGGTGTTGATAGAGAATGAAGAAATTTAACATTTAAAAATTGTAATATGATTGTATCACAGAACCAAATGCATTAAAAACTGCTCAGAATTATATTGATATTTTTTATCATTTTAAAATGTCGAAAGTTTCATTTAAGACAAAAAATTTAAAACCTGAAACTCAATTCTTTCTTACCAAATATAGTATACTCTCAAGTTATTGTTAAAAGACATGCACTGAGACATGCAACATTCCACGAAAATATCTCCATTGCCCTTGTGGTCTACACAAAACCTAAATGTCAATACTGCGCTATTCGGCCAAGGCAGTGCTCAGACGTCAGCGGGGTTCCTCTTACCCGAATCTCTCATATAAATACTTCGGTCACTGCTTACTTCAAAAATTAAATGTTTTTTCTGGTTCGGAATTTTGTATATTGTAAGTCTAATGTGTAAAAGTAATTTGTTGCGAGTAGGAGATACTTAAATGTCATTATGCATAATGCAAAATTTTCATTACTCTAAATGCATAGATTTCATTGTTCTTCACTCCTCCGTTTCGCCCCCAGAATAACTCTGGTTATGGCCTTGGGAGCGCGAGATTCAAGGGTTAAATTGATTGATTATTATTTAGTGTTTCAGATCATGCTATCTACTAATGGTTCCGTAAGCGTAGCATTTGTTTTATGCCGAGGACTGTCCTGGGCGGTGCCTTTTCCACGGCTGGTTCGTGAGAACTAGCGCTGTAGGTGTATGTGGGTTTGTAGAGTTCCTCATCCAGGTATCTCCACTAGCGAAGCATCGCCTCGACCAGGAAAAGTTCTAAGTTATTGAGGGGTCTCCCAACATGTGTGACGGTATAGAGCATGTAAGTGTGACTTTATTTATGAGGTGTTATAAGTGATTTATATTATGAGGAAGGATGGATAAATCCCGCGCGGTTCGTGGCCTGTTTCCTTGAGGTTCTGTTACGACATTCGCCTGTTTCTTAACGTACAAACTACAACAAACTACGTACAATAGTAGTCAGTCGCTAGATGCTTCCTCCGGACTATGGTTGAATTCGACTTAGCAATGTAACTTGCGTGAAAACTCCGCCACCGTCGGAACTCGAAGCCTAGGACTCCCGGTGAGCGACGTAGCCGAGGCAACGGCGAGCTGCTCGGAGCCACGCCAGTTGGAGGAGCCCTGCGCTGCGAACGGATAGGGGCGGAAGCTGAGAGGGTGCGTGAGCAGCAAGCGCTAACTTCGTTTCCGGCCCATGCATCCTTATTTCTGCGGCGCCGCCCGCCGTCGGTCGTCCCTCAGCCGGCGCGGCGCGGCGCGGCGCGGCGCCCGACGGGGTGGAGCAGCCGAGGTGATGAATCAGAGGGAGCGGGAGGAAAGTAGATGTGAGATGGGGACAGAAGGTATGAAAACAGTAGCAAAATGGTGGGTCGGTCGGAGGTGTACGGTCTTGTCGTTTGGCTTTTACCGCTGGTTCCGAGGTTCATTGCATGGTGAGTCCTGGTGGAATTTGTGGGCACGCCGGTTTGCGATTGGTTTTCTCAGGGTTCTTCCGTTTCCATTACTTCTCATTACATCATTAGTGCATCACAATTCATATCTTTACAATCGCCTACCCATTGAAATATTCATCGTCTCTAGGTATGACCATAAATCTTAGGGACTGGCACTAAAAGAATAAATTACCAGACGACGAGGACGTGGTTAAAGAAGCTAGCTAGCTGGTAAGGAAGTGTTGAGAATAAGATAAAGAACAGTCAGCGAGATGTGAAGGTGAAGATAAGGATTGGAAACTGGAGGTTGGGAGTGACATTGAACGAGAAAGATTAAATACTTATTTTGGCGAGATTGAAGGGGATGTTAAGGTTGGTATCGGCAGAGGTTGGAGTTACAGTGTATTAAAGTGTTTGGAAGTGTAAAATAGAAAGCGCTGAGGAAGCGTGAGAAAAAATGAGTGATACATATATTTATGAGTAGAAAATAATAAAGGCCATTAATAACTAAACCTGTCAAATTCACCATGCTGTTTTGATAATGCATGAAGATACATTTTGTCTTAGGTGCAATTACATGTTATGCTTAGTTGTCTCAAGACAAACAGTTATTTTAGATGTCTGACAACTATGTTGTTTTGTATTATTATCGGTACATAAGAAACAAATATGGAAATTTTTCGGGCGTGATGCCGGCTTAGGTGGCTCAGGGCATCAACTAACATTACTGCAGAGCCTCTGATCGGGAATTCTTCGAGATTGAGTCCCGACAATAGCAAGATTTTCGACACTAGCTACTTACCTACGTCGAATTTAGCCACTGTCTAGAGAATTCTAGCGGCCGGATGCAGTGATCGGTATTTTTTCGTGATATCTCCGATAAACATCACAAGAATATCGAAACAGTACCCTAATAAACGGTTCACGGACCTCGCGCGATATTTTCTTCCCATTCCTTGTCCTACCTACTCCTTACACACACTGACAGTTACAAGCACTAAGCTGTCAAACACGTTGGGAGACCAGTTGGGAGCTTAGAGCTTGTTCTGGCTGGGACGGTGCCTTGCTGGTGTCAAATACTTGGTTGGGGAAAAATCTCGCGAGCAGCGAGACAAGTTCACTGCCGTCTCCCACGATAAAAGAATGCACTAAACTTACGACACTGGGGACCTTAGGAGTTGACGCCCCCAGAATCATCAATCAATAAATCAAACAATCATTCGCGCCTGATTTAAGATAAATTGTTTTATGTTAACTGACTCCTACGAAGAAGTTAACAGATAGTTATACGTTTAAAGATAAGTGTTTTCTAAAGTAAGTAGAAGTCCTAATCTTGATTATTTTCTTTTAAAATATAACCTTAACATAACGTAACACGTCACCATGCCTAATTAATTAAGCAAGATGCTGCATTAATGTTGAGAGATTTGAAATTAGTAGTTGAAAACAATGAAATATTTTTCTCGGAATCACTGAAAACTCAAAATTAAAACCGTACACCAACGAGCCAAAATGAATTGACATATCTTAGACTTCTGCATGAACAGAGGCCAATTCGACCAACAGAACCTTCCTAAATAAGATGGTGCCCTTTTCGCTCGAGCGGAGGCGGCGCCAGGGCGTAAAATCGAAGCTCGCTGGCGCCCGGTCCCTTCCCCGCCTCTGCGTCGCGTCTTCCGACGCACTTCAATCTGCTAGTGACTCTGCGCGGCGGAGTGTGGCTTGGCGGGGCGGCGGGCGAAGAGGGGGACGAAGGGCAGGTGCGAAGGGGCGGGGGAGGGGCGGTTTCGCTGCGCTAACGCTGCGCCGCCTGGTTGCGCAGTGCCTCCCGCGCCGCGTCGCGTCGCGTCGCGCCGCGTCGCGTCGCGCCGCGCGGAGGGCAATCTGCAGAGGAGCGAACGAGCCATCGCTCGCGAAAGGTCAAGTGACGCCCCGCTGACGTGGCCTCTTCGTCGCTCGGGCTTCGGGAGCGATTGCAGGCACGTTGTCTTCGCAGCCGGACTCGACGTCGTCAACATTCGCATCAACGCGGAAATCCTTGCGTTTTAATCGTTGAGAAGAAAATAATCTGTAACACAACAAAGTTAGCATAGTTGGAACAAATGTATTTATACGAAAAATTGAAATGTTCGACTGAACTGATTCCTCATTAAGAGAATTGTGTGTAATTATGTAATAAATGTTCACAATGCTAAAACCAACTCAACTGAAAACCTGTTTGAGACGTTTTGTATTAACTTCCTGAATGCAGCATACAAGAATCTGTTGACTGCGAACAAGTTTTCTTTTTCCTCAGTAAACTCCACCTCGTAGTCTCAACATAGTCTCGCAACTGGCGACAACGCAGAGACTTTTCCACATAAACTTGAAGTCAGGTGCTAAACATCGAAATTTATATTTTTAATTTCTGGTCACGATAATACACTTCAGTAAATCCGTTATTTATTTTCTACTCTATATAATATTTCCTTGTTAGAAAATATCACATTTACATCGTATATACGTACGATTTTGAAAATACGATTTTTTCGTGTCATTTTTGCTTATAATATAGACATTCTCTTTTTTCTGTAAAAAAAACAGCTTCAAATTTTGTGTTTAATTTTTTCCTAGGCTGTTGCCAAACCGCTTTAAAACTGATGCAGATCTCATTTTGATCCAACTGCCCCCGCGTCGCCCGACAGCCACCCTTCGCTCGCAGCGCGATTCCCTGCTCCGCGTCGCCGCCCCCGCCCCCCGCCCCGCGCCGAGCGCAGCGCACGCCACGCGCAGCTGCGCGTCAAGCGACGACGGAGCCCCGCCCCGCGCGGCGAGTTCCGCGCTGATTTAGCTCACATTGCTTAGCTGCTTATGTGCATTGCATTACTGAATATTACTGCTATCTACCGCGTTATTAAAATAAGTATATCTTTTTTATTTTTAAAGTACGTTCTATTATTGTTATTATTATCATTATAATTTCATCATTGATAATAATATTATCTTTATTATTCCTCTACTTCTCGAGAAATGTCGGAGCATTCCTGCTAAAGAGTGAGTTTCTGTACAAGTTCAGTAGAAAAATGTGGAGTTGCTGCAGTGAAGTGCTTCCTCGTAGAGAGTTCTAACATCTTTCATGTACTCCTTCATTAATGATAATTTTGATGATGCCTTCACTTCCTTGGTCCTTCATCCACTTTATTCTAGACACAAAAACTTTCCGGTGATGCTTGCCACACTCAGGAAAGCGGACTTTCGCATAGTTCTTAGTTGTTATTCTCGTAACCTCAGACTTTTTCCAGCCTTCGGCCAATCCTTCGTAACTACACAATTTGCCGATAGTATCACAGACTCTCCACTCTCTGCAATGGGTACATATCCTTCAACTCAGCTAGTGGCTGGTATTGTTGTTTTTTCTCAGCAACACTTGACACTAGCTTGTCGTTGTTGTTGTTATTATTATTATTATTATTATTATTATTGTTGTTGTTGTTGTTATTGTTCCTCTAATTCGCCACTAATTCGCCTCTAATTCGCCACTGCTCCCGGGTGCAACCAGCTTCCTAAAAGCACATCTAAGGTCAGTCGGTGCATCTACAATACTTGTCCAGTCCAGTACTGTATAAAGCCCATTGATAGTGAATCCAAGCCAAGCTTAAATTACGTTTTCGTTTCTTTACATCATTCAAGATGACTTTATTTAGTAGCAAGATTTCTTTACAGCCATAGGAACCTTTATGAGATCCTTTCTGGTCAACTGGCAAAAGATGGTTCTTCTCTAGGTGTTTGTACATTTTGTTCACTACAGCTGCAGTTATAATTTTGCACAATACTGGCAAGCAAATTATTGGCCTGTAGTTGGTCGCCAAAGAACTGTCTTCCGCTAAAGGCGGCTCCACACATTCGCTATTCGGCGCACAGCGAGCAACCGCTCGCCGAATCCCGAGTAGTGTGGATGGGTCGCTTGCTATTTGCCGCGTGCCGAACATTCGGCACTCCTCTACCCACCAAGTATCGGTCTTTTTGACACACCAAAGCGAGCGAACATTCGCCGAACACATCAGCTGGTCGGGATCGGGCAAGCAGTAGCTCCACACATAGAATGTGTGGAGCCACCTTTAGGGTGGCAAATATGTGATGCCGCGTGTGAGCCACTCCCGGAGAGTTCCTTTCGATTTTCTAAAATGGTATTAACAGCATTGTCTAGATAACAGTGTATTGTTGTTAATTTCTTACTCCAATAATTCTGGATTTTATCAATACCGGGAGATTTCCAGTTTCCCATTTTCTTAATTGCTTGGAAAAGAAGAATTATTTTCCAAGAATTTGTGAACATGTTCCACTGTTTCCACATTTTCATTGGCAGTATCAACTTACGATTGAAGCCGAGATGCGCATTTCTTGTGGGATCTTCTTTCCTGCCCAAAATGTTTCCTGCCTTCCAGATTCCTGCCCAAAATGTTTCGACGTCATTTTTTGAAGGAGTGACAGCATTGCCATTCGGTTTGTGAATCAGATTGCGATAGAATCTCTTCAAGTCTGTATCAAACAACCGAATCTTCACATGGAAATCTACGCCACGTTTTCAACACCTAATGCGTTGAGCCCATGATTCGGTTTTATCTTTTAGCTTCTTAGCTGCCATTAGCCTTATCATTTTCAGTTTGGTATTATTGTTCAACATGAAATACTTTTCGTTGAACATTAGAGTGTGCGTTGATTTACAAGATGCTTCGGCGAAGAATGAATTTCACGTCGAGCGTCGGCTGTCCGTTTCATAATTATTTTCATCCGTGGGGGTTGTTTACTCCCTTTGGCTGTCGGTCGTCGGTGGCTAGTCCTCAAATTTCGTAAGATACCAGATAATTATTTGTTATTATTATTACTATTATTATTATTTATGAACAGTGTTGTGTTGTGAAATGGAGTAAAATGTATTTTGAAGAGATAATTACATTTTGGTGTGGTTCAATGTGATTAGGTGAGGTGAAGTGGAAAGCTGTGAAAGTTTGCAGAATGCATTTCATTCGGTGGGGTATCGACATCTTTGGTCATATAAACTGTAAGTTTTGAACTGTAGGGGTCATTGTAGGAACACGTAAGGAACACAAACACACACGAATATCCATCGCCGAGGTGATGCCTGGGATGAAATTATACTTACTTTACTCATTTTTAGACAGCCGTTAGCAAAATCTGTTACTTTTAGGCTATAGTATGTTAAAAGTTTAATTTTAAACACTAATTCTAAAAGTGAGACGCTGTTCAAATGTTCACATACCACAGTGAGTGCAATATCTATCTATCTATCTATCTAATAAATACAACAAAATCATTTTTGTCTCACACTCACATCAGCTTCTACTGATCTTAATGGAATATTAGTAGTCGATTCAGATGTTTGTGTACTTGAATTAAATTAAGAGAATGTCAGTAAGTCTGTTTAAAAAATTCTGTGACACACACATATGAATCGAGCTACTATCGCGTATCATAACTTACTACAATAGCGATATTATCTCGCCCACACTTTAGGCCAGCCATTTGTAACAAATCTCTTTTACTGAATCAGGTTCTACGGTACCAAGAGCTCACTTCTCAGATGTCGCCACGTAGGTCTTCTGATGACGGTCCTCTTGAGGCCGCGTTGTCCGCTCTTCTTTCCTGTTACCACTAACTTGTCTAATATGTATCGCCGATATTTCCTAATAAAGTCCCTGTCACGTATACTTCTATCTCGTGCATCAGATGTGCACCTACCCACGAACTTATTCGCCTCGAGCTCCACTAAACTATCTATATGGCGCTTATTCTAATATATCAGTACTACTGTTTTCCCTTGGTTTTTACTCAAAATCAAACTACTTATTAAAGTTTGTGACTAAAGTCCTATCATTCCCTCGCTATGAAAGTTAGAGTTCCAATTTCTAAAGTTCCGAATTGCTAGTCACACGCAAGTATTTCTCAACCAACCTTTCGCGTCGCGATCCCGTAAGAGAGTGATCGAGCCGATGCCTTCTTCCTCGCAAGAGACAATCTTTCCATTGTTTTCCCAGAAACCCTCTCACATCCGGTCATTTAACTATTATCGCACCAGAATTACACGATATCCACCCAGTGTTTACCGGTTCCCTAGCAACCACATGCGACTGTCTGATCTTTTCCCTTATAATGCACCTATATTCGAGCATTTGCCGTGAATATTGTATACCTAAGTTTTGGTATATCACACATGGTAAAAGCTATTTGGTTTTGCTCGTAGGATTGCGCCACTCTATCAGCCTCACGCCCCTGCATTTCCCTCTCCAAAAATAAAATGTCGGTTTCACCCCTCGTTTCATAAATAACTAATTTGTAGGTCAATGAAATGCTTATTGATTGTGAAATTATGGTAAGTTGCTATTCATGTACTTATAGTTAATTGCAAAAATTATTATGAATCAAATTTAATGGGTTCAAGCAAAATGCATTATATGTGAATTCATTTTCACATTAACGATAAGGCGCAGGCTAATATTTTTGTAATATTCATATTCATACTTTGTGTGTGCTTAAATTGCTCGCCACAAATATTCATTAATTATAAATAATTAATACTCATTTCTGAAACTAGCGCAAAAATTTAAGAACATTCGATAATGGTCATGAAACAAATGTTTAAAAACTGTGAATAATTCTTCACTCTCACACTTTTTCCATTAAAATGTATAGAAACACAATAATTTAGATATTGAAAGGTGCGTCCGTCTAAATACTCAGTAAAATTAAAGAGAATACTAAACGTGATGCAGTTACGAGGGACACGAAACTATTTTCACTGTCAATATTCAATACGAATATGAATATAAATGTATCCAGTGAACTATCTGTATGACAGGCCGCAAATGGGATTCGTTCGTATGAAAAGGACTTGCAATTCATCAGAGCTGTGACACTCACATTGTAACTGTTTTTTACTGCAAAGATAAATTGTCTACCTGAGTAGGCCATTAGCAGGTCGCCTCTTCAATACCGAATCTTTTCTCATGTCTTTCTCTCCGTGTATTTGATGTCTTTGTGCCATTTCTACTTTTTTCTTAAGTAACAATATTTTATAACAATAGTTGACACAAATTAGTTTATGCTATTCGTCTAACCAGTTCAGTCCACTTCAAACTTCAGGGGTTTGAAGCATATCCCTTCAACCTATCTTTATCATTAATTAATTAACATAATAATTAATTAACATTATCTTTATTTTTCTAGTCAACACTTTTGTGCAATATTTCTCTGAGTTTTTCAGACCCTTCATTTAACTGGTCTTTACACTCCATAAGTTTCTCTAGACTTTCTGGACTTTCTGTTTTTCATCTCTTCCTCTCATATTCAAACTTCTTCCTTCCTTGTTTCGTTTGTTAGGAATAAATACACGAAAATAGTGTCTAGTCTAATCTGGCAAGTGTTTTATGCTTTCAGCAAGAGAAATGTGTGTAAAAATTTTAACACAACTCTGTGCTATTTCATGGCATTGTGTTCCATTAATCCCACTTGACTGTGCTTCATTTTCTCTCGCATTTCTCATCGGTTCCAACCCAAACGGTCGCCTGGAGCCCTTTGTACCCCCACGCTTATTTAACTGCTCTCATTGACTCTCAGTTCTACAACCGACTTCTCCACGAAACGCACAGAGATCCGTTTTATCGACGGCGCCCGCCGGACGTCAACCCCACACCCACCTTTCCTTTCCGTCTCACCTGTCGCTCTCTTCTCCTCCCCTTACCCCACCCTATACTGTTTTCTCTCTTTCTCTACCCACCCGCGCGTTTCCGCGCACCTCTCTGTGTCGCTCGTATATATTTTTAGTCGACAGATCTCAGATTGAATTTCCGCTTCTAATTTTAAAATGTGACCCGTCGTCGAACCTCCATCTCGCGAGGGCGCCGGGGAAGGAAGCGTGAAGGCGCCAACAATACGAGGAATTGAGAATATACAGTTATATATTGGAAATAGCTTAAAATATCAATATTTAATATAATCTTCAACATAATCTGAACCACGCTGGACACAGCCAATTTAAACGAATGTAAAATCTTTGGAATTTATTAACACAATGCGCCCGACTTTGTGCAAACCAATCTGAAATATGTTTGCAAATTTGAACTTAGTAATTTCTTGAAACGATCGATCTTAATAACTCATTGATGTCCGACTCCGATGATCTTTACAATTAAATATTACTTACGTGGGCCTACGTCCCGTCTGGTACGGACTAGGAAAATGCTTAAAATTAATTTTCTACAAAAGAACATAAAATAGTTGACCTGCGGAATCTGTCTATTAAAGGAAACCAAAATTGTTTACACAATTACATTGTTTATTTCTATTGCATGTATTATTTTCAATATTTAACTTAAGAAATTATTCGGCTTGCCATACAAGTTAATATATATTTTGTTAATTAAAGGTCTTTAATAATAACAAATTGTATAATAATTTCTTTGCAAAGAATCTTGCAGATCGTTTTCGTGGCGCTTATGGTTTATGAAATTGACGTTTTTCTCGTAGCCCGCGCTGCCTGAAGTCAAGAATCTTCCACGAAGATTTCCGTCGATCACTAGTAACCTTCTGATGTCCCTTCCTGATGTTGAACTTACGTTCAAGTTAGTGTTCTAAATTTAATATTAAACAATTTACACTGTTCACATCAAAGTTAGTCGCAAATGCCCCAGGTGGACATTCCTATTCGAGGCTGCTTTCGTTCACGACAACTAAACGTTCTTCAAACTATAAAAATAATTAGCTAGCTTTTCATGTGTAGGCAACGGTGACTTGCAATATTCCGATGTACTCGCATCGGCGTAATTTGTTTATTCGCCGTAACTCGTTTCGCGAAGGTCAATTTATATCTTCATTAGATGCTAATATTTCTTTCTAAAATCTATCACCATCTGTCATTGTCTTACCTTTTTTTAATTCTCCCAAATCTCGACAGTTTAAAAATTTGAAAAAAATTACATTGTAATTTCTAAAATATTGTGTATAAGTATTGTAAGTTACAAAGTATGACTCCGAGATGATTCTGAGAAATTAAATACAATACAAATGTCTACTTGTTATTTTGCTGCAGCGTCTGCTAGAACGTCACCCTTCAAGCACACGCCAAACAGCAGTACACGATTGCCATCAGTATACTTTCACACATCAATAAATAATGTATCTCTTTACATCTTACAATGTGTCAGATATATTATATATACGACCTTCGTAACCAATTAAATTCAACTTAAAAAGTGTCAAATTTAGTATTAAACGGACGGTACATTTATATTAAGATTATCCTGCCTCCATTGCACCTAAAATTATTAGGTTTGATGAAACAATTGCCTAACCTAAAGATGAAGTTTCAAGTACCTTTGTGAAAAGTTTACGCAATTTTTCTGCAACAAAGTTATTAAAAGAGGGTATCTTCATTGATACTGATATTAGAAAAGTGATGTTTGATCCCTAATTTGAACTACCTTTGAAAGAAAAGGAAAATGAAGCGTAGAGTGCTTTTAACCATATTATTAGTAAGTTCCTAACCAACAAAAAAGACCAAGATTATCAAGTAATTGTTGCCAATATGCTGAAAGATTTGAAGAAATTGAGATGTTTAATGAGCTTCAAGGTTTACTTCTTAAAGAGTCTTGTTAAAGATCTGAAAGTGATGAAAAAACGTTATCACGAACGCTGGAACACCAATATGATGGGAGATTACTGTTGGTCACTCCACCGAGAGAGTCAGCAAACGGCGTAGAGGAGAAAGAGCTATTTCAGGGGCTTTAAAGAAAAGAGACAAAGAAAATATACGTCAATGGACACGTAAAGACTTTATAGAATGTAATGTTAAGAATATAAAGCCGTTGCTATGTTTAAATAAAGTTCTGTTGGTGTTTTAGAGGATGTTTATTTCTCACTGTATTAACATATATAGCGTATTTTCCCATATCTTAATAGATCAAATTCTGACCAAACTGTGGGTGATGGAAAGAAATAGAGTTCAGATGCGGATTCAGCACCCAAAAAACTGTAAAAATCAGCTGTTAAGATTTAAAAAGTTTTTTGAAACCCTTTTTTCGTTGGCCTGCGTAATTAATCAACAATTTAATACACAAATATCTGAATATATAAAACAAACACTCATCACAGTTCCACACCACATACAATTCATTTCTCCAACAGAAACTAAAAAAGAAAATTAAAGAGTTGAAAAATAAAAAAATCACATGGCAGCATTGCTAAACTAACACTTAAACAACTTTCGTTTAGCTGTATTGCAGCCATAACAGCTTTCTTCAATGCTACACACCGAATTGGCTATTTGCCCCAAACACGGAAACATGCTATTATCTTACTACTAAATAAATCAAAAACTAATCCTAATGACCCTTCAAGTTACAGACCTATTAGTCTGCTCGCATCAATAGCCAAAATCTTGAAAAAATTAATTCTCAGTCATCTAGTTCATTTTTTAAACACAAATGGCACCACATTCAAAACACATTTTGGCTTCAAGCCAAATCATTTACCAAGACACCTATAGCTCGTGAATATAACACAAAATTTTAACTTTCAATACACATGACAACATAAGCGAGTATACACTAATGACAATGTGAGTCACCTCCGAAATAACTGTATGCATAAAATTTAAACAGAAAGACACGATAGACATATGAGTTTTTTTTCTACAGAAAGACACGATAGGACATGTGAGTTCAAAGACCGCAGCGCCCTGCAATGAACTTTGACCATCACATATTACGAAATATTCCTAAATCAATATCTCTCTCCCCGCTGCACATTCGACTCTTTCCCGTTGACACATTGATCAAAAAGCGTAAATGCTGTAATTTACGTTACATTTAATGCGATATTTCATCCGGAAACATGTAAATAAATTAGCAGTTTTATTACGTGATTTCAACCTGGAGCCGATGTTGAAGCGAAAGGACAACGAAAAATGGAAATATTTGTTGCTCTAAATCTTGTCCCTCTGCGAATGTCAAATGTTAATTTACTGAACGCAATCCTGTGAACCTGCCTCTGCCGGAATGGCTTTATATTACATCGGTAACAAGTACTTAATTCGTTTGAGTGTAGGCACCATGGCGCGCTCGACTTGCAACGCTTTTTATGGATGGTTTAAGCCAAAGCGCACTACAGGTGGTCAACGTGTGCACTGCGGAGCAATCAGGGGTTGTCCAGAGAGATAGGGAATGTAGATAGGAAGCACAATGCAATGACGAGGGGGACAGTGGAAATAGAATGTATGGCGTAAATAGAAAAACCTAACAAAGGTACGATAAAGTAAAGCGTATGCAATGGATAACTAATGGAATATATTCTCAGAAAGTCAATACTTCCTTTTTGGTAGAAAAAATGTAGACTAGCAAATTAGAAGAATCCATTATAATTAATCGGAAAGATAACTAAAATGGTGGATACAAGCGAAAATTTTCTTCATTGTTTAAACGTAATACGGTGTGTAGCCAGAATACATGTTTAGTTATTCTTTGATGCCGAAAACTCGAATGACGGCAAAATGTCTCTTTCCGTCCGTCTAGGGAGCAACGCTAGCGGCTAAATCGTTCAGCCGATTTTCTCCAAAATTGATCTTCCTCAATCGATCTGATTGATGTCGCGGCCTCTTGAATTTAAAACTGATATTTTAATTTTGGGGGTATTTTACATAAAACCATGGGACCATATTCGAACAAATGGATCCATTGTTTTTATTAAGTTTTGTTGTTGAACAGTGTAAAGAACGCTTAGAGAAAGGTGCAGGTCTCATGTTCGTTATGAACTCTAATATTTCGAAAATTGAAATAATTCAAATTTTTTTTAGGTGTCTTCCTATAACCACAATTACGAAGATAGAGATTTGTCACTTAACAAAATCTGTGTCTTAAAGATAGATTTTGAAATAAGACCATGGACAATTTTCCGAAAATTTGAGTATTTTTCGCGTAATTTTGCGCAAAATATAGGCGATTTTCAATTTTCTTTACTTTTTCTTTCTGAAACGACTTCATGGTTTTTGATTAAATTTTGTTGTTGGATAGTTTGAATGGTACAGGTCTCATGTTTGTTCAAAACCCCGAGTTTTTAAAAATTGTAAAAGTGCAATGATTTTGGGCTTCTTACTACAACTACAGTATTAAAGATCGGTATTTTTTTATAATTAAATTTATTCCTACAAGACTTCAAGTCTTCAAAGACACACTTTGAAATAAGATCAAGTTCAATTTTGCACAAATGTGGTTAGTTACAGTGTTCTTTTGCGCAAAATCTATTTTATTTTATTTTGTTTTAAATAATTTTTCTCAAAAATCACTCCACTTTTTTTTCAGTTTTTTCCATGTACAGAAGGGACGCTAAAAAAGTATGCCTCGGATCTAACTTTCGTAGAAGTCCCTGAATTTTTGAAAATTGCAAATTTAAAATTAATGCGACGAAGTAAATGCTGTTGTAGTCCACTAGTTAAACACGGCGTCTGAGCACAGAAGTGTAGAGACGAGTGAACTTTGGAGGGAGGCGTCAGCGCTCGACTGCATCCGAAAAACGAGAAGCTGCTCTAATAAAGCAGCGAATGAAATAAAGAACAAAACGCCGAAGATCAAACGTCGACCAGGCCAGGTCCGGAGGCCTCGCGCGACGCTTGACAGTCAAAGGTCACGAGGGCAAAAGCCCCAAGTGCGGAGTGATCGAGAGCGTTATTTAAAGAGCATAGCGTAGTATTTTTGTAATACTGTACTGCTAATATTTCGACTTAACACAACCAAGCAGATGAATGAAAAGACACTTAACACCAACGTTCGTTAAGGATTAAACCGACCGCCGTCCGCTAAAAACAAGTGAAAGAAATGAGTAGTATCTAAGATGACGTATACTTATACCAAGAATTGGTATTTCCTTTTGTATGATTTTTCGAAAATGCAGAGAGCTCAACAAAATCATACCAGCGCAGTTCTTTTAAGCATTTTTCATTCTACCTGAGAAAAAAATTGAAGAACAAATTTGAAACAATCTTTCAGAATAGTTGAAAAATTACATAAATTCAAGCACAAATTATGCAAAAATTACTTATTTTATTCAAAAATAACCTTTTTAAGGCTCCTCTATCTTCAGATTTGTGGTTTTCAAATCTTCAATAAATCTCTATCATCAATTTTGTAGTTTTGTAATAGTTTTTTGGAAGTTTTTTTTGAAAAAGCGAGGATTTCAACAAAATTAATATCAACGTCCTTTGATGATATCAACATCATCTCAACGTCCTTTGCAAAATTCAACAACAAAATTTAATCAAAATCGATGCAGACATTTTTTTTGAAAATTTTAAAAATGTCCCTACGGCTTCATGTGAAGTATCATCCAAAATTAGAATATCGGCTTCAAATTCAAGGAGGGCCAAAATGAGCCAGATCGATTGGAGAATATCAATTTTGGAGAAAATTATTTGAAGGTTTAACCGATAGTGTTGTTTACAGACAAACGGACAGACGTTTTGCCTCAATCCAATTTCCAGTATCAAGGACCCTCAAATCATGTATCCTGGCTACATCACGTGTTAGAGGCCTTTTTCCCCTAAATTTAGCATCTGAGTTTATCATTTTTTCGTTCCGATGGCCCTCTCATAGGTTTTTCTGCCAAAAATTCGCAGTTTTTTCGCCCTGCAATATATACAACTAGTGAGAACCCGTGCGATTAAATCGCACGGTTAGTCAAATAACCAAACTGTTTTCTGCTTAAATTCTTTTTTTGTATTCCAGCATTATAAACGACCTAACCTCACTAAGATCACTAACCTCTCATATTTCAAGATTTCTATTCAATGTAGAAAATCACGTTCACGTGCTTACACAACCTACACTAAATTGAAACGAACAAAAATGCTTGAGATTGCATTTCCCGCCACCGTCCGAGTGTAATTTTCTTCCGATAGATCGTGCGGCAATCAGATATTACAGATCCCGAATTACTACTTTTTTTAATATTTAGGTATTTTTAACGCCCTTTTTCAATACGAATGTCCCATGTGCAGGTGAAAAGAAACACGATTTTTCAATCCATTGCTTCTTTATACAGATCGGTTTCGTATGTCGCCCAATTTATTGAAAATACCAAACAGCCCTTTGAGAAATAATATATAGGATTTCTCTCTACCGTGGTAGCGGATAGCGAGAAAGTAAACTAGTGATGCTACAGAATGGCACAGACTTGCTCTTAGTAAAATGTTCTAACTTCCTTGGTGTTTACTGTCTTTAAGGTCTCGCTCCATCTTCTTGCCTTCTTTCATCTATCGCCGTCCAAATTATATTTCTATTAAATATTCTCAATTTTTCTGTTTACTAATAATAGAATCAAAATAGTACTTCAAGCATATTAAAGAAGAGTAAAACCATTTCCAATGGCAATTTTGATTGAAAAATTTTGAGCCTTTTCGAAGGAAATGTTTTAGGGTTACTGTAAACGCTAAATTCCTCCTTTTTGCAGATTCCTAAACACTCCTTTTTGCAGATTTTTTTTAGTTTCGAAAAACTTCATTGAAAGTCATTTGGGGCACTCCCAGTCGCAAATGCAATAGTGTTTACAAATTGCTAGAAATGTGTATATTAATGGCGTGAGAGATATTTAAAATAAATATATTTGTGGAATTTTTGAAAAAAGAAAAGAATACAAAAATAATAATTTTCCGTCAATTTAAATAGTGCAATTAGCACCAGCGGAATGAAAATGTTGAAGAAAAAATTTGACCCTGTTTTGAGAAAATGGCGTTCATGCGTTTCTGGAAATGCAAAATTTTAAGCTCATTTTCACAGACAGCTGTTGAGTTTTGAGAAACTTTATAAGTAATTATTTAAAGCACATGTTCTCGTAAATATAATAATGTGAACAAATTGCTGCTGATGTAAATATAAACGAGGTGAGAAGTAGAAAACGCGTTCTTGTATTATAACCATTTATTTAATTATACAAACATCCAGAAAAAGATATATTTTCCGCAGGAGTGATATAACTTCATAATTAAACAATACTATTTTTATTGAAACATACTTTATAGTATGTACTAATATTTTATTTAAAGAAATATTTTATTTATTTTAGAAAAAAATAGTCAAGTCAGAAAATAAGTTCAATATATAGAAATAATTATCGATATATAGAATAATTTTTAAACGGAATTTTCAAGGGATAGGGGAAAATTCGATATATGCCATATAGAGGTCCGATATATGGAGCTGTATTTGTTCTTGTTATTGCAAATAACTTGGTTGATATTCATTGAAGATCGATGAAACTTTGGTAGACGTAAACCGCGGACAACTACACTTTTATTCGTGGAAAGCTTACTCTATGGACTGGAAAGAGAGGAATGTTCGTTGAATCGAAAACGTTGGAGGGACATTACGCTATGTACATTTTCACACGCTCTTTTGAGCACTGCATTGTGTTATGCCCATTACTAAATAACGCTGCGTTTTATATTGCAACAAATCAACCTTATTTTGAATATTGAATCAAATAGTAGAATTTTGTGTTCTTCCCCAAATCTTTTGTATTTTGCATACTTATATTAATCTACTAATTCTATGTATTAAATTCTAATCAAGCTTAACACAAGAGTTTTTCCATAATTATTTACTATTTCAATTATTACATTTTCAGACAGTAATTCAATTTTCGTGAAAGGACGATTGTTCCTTTAATATGATGAATTTCCTTTAATGTCAAGTTGTATACACGTGCACCTGAATTTATAATAAATTTTAATCTTCTTCCTTTAAATGTCACAACTTTATTGTCAAAATTATTTACTTTATTTACGACACGAGAAAATGACAATGGTTAACATATCTCTAGCCTTAACTAAATAAATATGCGAAAAATGCATTACCATTCAAACATTTCACTCTATTGTGCCTTTATTTTTAACAAATAAAAGTCCAAAACTAAACCCAAAAGAAAGAATAGTCACTACTCTTCAGAGGATGATTTAAAGTAAATAGAGGAACATGCAAACCATGAATAAAAGTAATTGCAGCCGTTTATCAGTCTCAATGACAATTCGTGGTAAGTTAAATAATGGTTTCAAACAAATTTATTACAAGAGTGAATTGAGTATTTATGGGAACACAAGATCTCAAACACTCTTGTACTTAATTTGAATTTTGGAGTTATACTATCTCAACATAATGGCAGTTTCAGCCAGCGAGTTGCCAACACAATCGTACTGTTCCAATCGTTTGACAAGGTTTCACAACAAACACTCTTGTTAATCGACAGAAACATTACGATTTCGAGCTGCTTTAGAATCAATGAAGAAGTTTTGACGTCATTGTGAGAAACGTCCGTGACTCGTTAGAATCAGACTTCGCGTTCACAGAGCACTGACCTCAACTCTTTATTAGGAATCGGCGGTCCTTGGCCCTTTTATTATGTCTTTTTCAGAAACGTGAAATTACCTCTTGTGACTTAAAATAAAGAGGATAGAACGCAGACAAGAAATGAGAGAGACAAAATTGATCCTTTTAATGTAAGCTTTATGACATTTTCACTTCTCACATTAATGAGGCTAGAGGTATTCACTGCTGAACTACGCCGGGATATAACATTTTTATGTCTCAAGAAAACCTAACACAAAGCAAGGAGGATGAATTAAGATTCATATGACTTCACCGACGATTCCCTTTGCTGAAAACTATTTTTAATTCTACATCCACTAACGTGTGAAGATTTTGGTTTCTAAATAGGGAGTTACAATAGTTATTTGAATGAAAGTGTTAGTGAGCATATATGAACATTGTCGCAGTTTCTCTTTCTGATCTAAACGAAACTTCCTCAATTTATACCTCCAAAACAAGTTGGTTATTAGTTACATAGTCAGTCTCATTTATTTTGGCTTCTTTAACAGTATGATTATGGAAGATCTGGGCTAGTTCGCACCGGTTAGTAGTTTTTAATTTTTTACGCAATTCGTATTTAGTTTTTATGCCGTAAGTTCATCAATGGAAACTAAATTTAGTTGTCTATTTGATAGTATTTTTTATTCATGAGTGATTGACTATCGAACTATGGGGGTGGTTGGCAAAGGCCTTCAGGTAGGTTAGCACTGTTATAGATTATCCAAAGAAAATTAAACCAATAGACCATAGGTATTTACTTCCGAATTTCAATCGCAACTCTAAAAAACTATTCCTCCTTAAATCTATACAAAACTGTACTTCGATATTAACTTACGCATGCTGTATATGGATTTCAGTTGTCTCAACCACATTAAATAAATTACAAATCTTTCAAAATATTAAGAACAACAATAAATGTTCCCTAGTTTGTCAGCAAATAGACACTTCACCATGACTTTGGAATATACCAATTAGTTTCTTTATTACAAAACTGTCACATAATTTCTATAGAAATGTAAATCACGTACAAGTGGTAGGATCATTTAATTCAAAATTTACAGTTTATGACTGGGTTTTCAGATAATTTTTGTTTTGTAATATATGAATGACTTTATAATAAAAAGTTAAACTGTCAAATATGAGAGTCGGTTTTCCTATTACAATTAATAAAGACATAGGCAACAGTGTAGGCGTAGGGTACAATTAAAATATTCTGGAAAGCACATGCTTTATAGCAGCAAAATGAGAGATCTACCATTGTACACAAAAATTTTAAATTTTAAACGAGTAATGCATTATTAAGACATTTCACTTTTAATAAAAATTAAAATCAACAATAAATTAAACAAATATCTATTATTCCCAAACCAACCTTTTTCGAACGGTTTTCCAAAACCAACCTTTTTCGCAAGGGGAATATTGTTAATTAATTATGCTGTCTCCCAAATTTCATAATGATATGTTGAAAAACATCTGATGTATTAAAATGTTAATTTTGTGCTTAAGGTCAAAAGTCGCGTGCGAAACAGGAGGCAGGGGCGCTTGCTCAGTGTTGTGCATTATGCCATTGCGAACTGTATTTCGATTTAGGGGAATCGGATACAGTCGATAAATGACCAGAGAATGTCGGTTTGTTGAACGTGTAGTCGAGTAGCTCACATCGGTGAGAAGTTCTATGTAGTTGGTGTGGTCAGGGTCATCTTTAGGCACAGGCAGACGAGGCTCGTGCCTCAGGGCCCCCACAGATAATAAAAAATATATAACAAAACTGAACTAGACTGCGAAACTATGTAAAGTATCATTGACAAATGCTTAGTTTGTTTTTAACTTAGATCTTACTATGTAAATATTGCTTGGGTTGTTATTTAATCATATTTTATTATGTTACTATTGTTAGAGGTATTAGTAAAATATTGACTATAGAAAATACAGATATTAAAGATACTATTTAATTCCGTTTATCAAGTTTTTTTTACAAATCCTTCCTTACCTTGAAAAGAGGAATCAAAATGCTTATTAACTGTGTAATATTCAATTTTTAATAACTTATGATCGCCAGAACGTAATTTGTTGAACTAAGAATTAGGGGCCCCGAAATCTCTGAGTGCCTCGGATACTTTCAAACCCAAAGACGGCCCTGGGTGTGGTTGTGAAAATAAGTGAAAAAAATTGCTCCACAATGTCTAAGCATGTGAATGGGTTTAATAATTTGTTGTGTTAAACGGATGTTTAATCTACAAAAGCATGGCGAACGCACAGGGAATAGAAAAGTGATTCATGAAATGTGTAAGAAATTGTCTAATTTAGTAGTGGGTCATTTAATGTCATCCGTCCAAGTTTAAAATATCGAAAATGACTTACACAGTCCATACACCTGAGAGAGGGACAGAAACTGAAGAGAGAAAATCAACCACTGATGACGGGTACATGCCACCAGGCAATTGAAGAACCTGACACAGTCAGTAATATAAATCATTTTTTACTCATCTCGGTCTTTCACCTGTGTGACAATGTAAGTATTTTCGATAATTTGGTGTATTATATAGCTGGAGTACACCTTTTTCATCAAAAAAACTGATTACCATTTTACGGCAGAAATTTACGAAAATTAATAAAACGTATTACTTATGAAGCAGCAGGACACTACAAAAATAAGATGAACTTCATTGACTTATTGCACCATAAAACTGATTTTCAAACATCTGTGGAAAGACATGTTATTGCTACCAGTCATGGCAAGGACCCCTCTTTTATAAGTGTATTTTACTCTAATTTTACAAGAAAATTAAAGAATAATTTGAACCTATTTTTGAGAAAAGTTTAAAAATATCCGAGTGGCTTCATGTAAATTACCCCCAATTTTAAAGAATGTTTTTTCAAATTCTCAAAGCTTTTATTCGAATTAGATGGACAGTTGTTTCTTCAATTTGGAAAAAATCCTACGCTTTTTTAGGCGCTAGTGATGTTCACAAGTGAATGGACGAACAGACGGACGGCCGTTTTCGTTTTTCGGTATCAAGTTCTCATAAAACATGGACTCTGGCTACACCACTTGTTGGATGACTTTTTCTAAATTTAGCAACTGGATTTATCCACTTTTTCTTTACCAGGACCGTGCAAAAATAGTTCATCTGCTAAAAATTCGCCGTTTTTGGCGCAGCTTTGCATCACATTCACTACTTCGTAGCGAGAAAGTAGAAATACTCATATTTAGATTACAATTACTTAAAAAAATGGATTTTGATGCGAACGTCACTACACTCACTATCATCTACTTTAATGTACGGATCGTAGTCTTCTTACACAAACATAAAAACAATTTTTACTGATTTATATTCCTTGTTTGACACAATAGATGGAAAATTAATTATTTTTTCACATCAGAAAAATCATTTCTTACTGGGATTCTGGCTATAGCACGTGTTAGAGGGCTTTTTTACTTAATTCAGTAACTGGATTTATCCACGATTTCGTTGTTATGGCCAGGCAACGAATTTTCTTCTGCCGAAATTCCGCCGTTACTCGTGCAGTATTATAGAACTTTCTTTGTACCACATATATACCTACGTATTCGAGAAAGTAAAATGTGTAAATTTATAAAGAAATAAATTATGTTGTTACTTGTTAAATAAGATTCTCTTGAATATTGTAAAAATTTGTTAATTCTATAACATATTAATCGTAAATTATATATATATATATATATATATATATATATATGTATACATATATATATATATATATATGTATACATATATATATATACATATATAATTTTATAGTCACTTTAATAAAATATTTATAAAAATAAATGTGTTGATGCCTACTTTTGCTTCTCGAGTGTCCTCTTTTTTCCATGAACATAGTGGGCAACCGCAGGTGGCGGGGTGAAGTCGGGCGGTGGGTTGTGAGCAGGGTGAGGGAAGGGCGCTGAGGCCTGCGGGGGCGGTTTGTTTTGGCGCCGGAAATGAAGGCGAGTGGAGGGCGTGGGAACCGACGCCGGGCGCGCGAGCGAGGGGGCGCGCGGAGGCCGAGGGGCCCCTGGGAACCACCAAGGAAAGCCTGCAGTGAAGAGCTGGAAGCTGGCACACAGGGACCTGGAGGCGAGGCGAGGCGAGGTGCCATTAAGGCCTGTTGCTGAAATACACGCTTTTTTTATTTTGTACGACTGATAATGAATGTCAAAATGATGAAAATAATTAATTTGTGGGTGTAGATGAAAGAAATGAAATATTCAAATTAAAGATAAAATAATTTGGTTGAAACAGCACATAGTTTCTCGCATTATTGGAAACAATTATGTAATATTAAAATATTGCATTTTTTGCTCTACTAACACCTCATCTATTCCCTGAAGCGCCCAATTCAAACAAAACACTTGGAATGCATATTTTCATTTATTTCGATTGTCAGGAACATTAATCATTTCCTACTCTTACAAATGGAACAATCAGAAATAAATTTAACTCTTACAGATTTTGTCACGCATAATCATTAAGGACAACAATAACTTAACAGAATTGTTTTTGTACATTGAAGGGAGCTTTCATTTGAATACCGTAATCAGCGATCCAAACCTCTTACAGTAAAGAAGCGTGTTTGTTATTCTAAGTATGATTTATTACCTTCTTTCTATTTACTTTCATAAGAATATTATCCACATTACGCACTTGTCACGATCGACAGCAATATGATGAATTCAAAGAATTTTGAAATCACTGTTTTGCCATTTGGCGAAATAACAACGTGACAATGAATGTCATTGTTGCGAGGGGCAGAATGTCATTGTTGCAACAAAGCATAATAGAACGTTTCATTTTAACTGACAACTCGTCTTCAAAAACTGTTCCTACTTTGTATGTTTGTTTTTGAAATAGTTAAAATAATATGATGTAATAAGTGAAGGAATGCTATTGTAAACGAATTTGTAGATAGCAGTTAAATATTACTCTCTTCTTGCTTGTTCTTTCACATTGTATACATTCAAATGTGTTTATTTGTGGCAAATTCTAGAAAAGTTTTCATCGCCACGGGTGGATCCAACCGATCATTGGGGGGGGGGGGAAGGACATCATAGATTTTTGTTGAATAATAGTAAACAAATTTGTTATTATACTGCATGTTACTTATACACTGTATATATAATAATATACTATATTATTTTTTAATTACTTACATAATTAGATCATAAATATTTAAATCAATCTTGCCAAATAAAGGAATGTGAACGAAAACTCTAGACCTTTTTCTGGGAGGAGGGCGTGGCCCCCATGGCCCCCCTGGATCCGCCAGTGTCCAACGCATGGTGCTAATTCTATATAATAAAGTAACTAACTTTAAATTATAAAAATTATAAATTATAATTATTTGAAACTGTATAGTAGACCTTCCCTGTTACAGTTGCTGATGGTAGGTTCGGCCATTTAAAACTTAACTCTTACAATTATTTCTGGTTGGTAGAATTTAAAAAAATTCACTTTGAGAAGTTACATCAACAATGCTAAATTAGAAGTTTGAAAATAATTTACAGAAAGTTATGGAGTCCGAGCAGTGCATCAGAGGGAAGAGCATATGCATTTCGCGTGACAGAATGTCGTAGTACTTTCTATTTACGAAAATTGCTGTCAACTATCCCTCAACGTATACTGAATTAACATTCATATGTAATTTCTTACACAAAATTCCCTGAAATTACAAAGAAATAACTTGTATATAATTAAAATGAATAAATATAGTTTTGAAAGCATAATATTCAAAGTAAGTTGTTTCAATGCTCTTGAAAATTCATTTTATTACAACATACACATTTGGTTGAAATTGAAATTCTGTTTTATTTCTTCTCAACAGGCATTCAAACTTCAATACATATTTTGAGATATTTAAGTTTACTTAAATTCTGCAACATTTCATGGCAAACATAATTTTATATCCTTTTTAATTATTCATAAATAGCTCTAGTTTATTTCTAACTCGACTTGAATTTAATACTATCATCCAAAATGTTATTTTTAAAGACAGAAACTGAACTTGCATTTTATTAACATTAGTACAAAGCTATTATAAAAATACCAATAAAAGAGTATATCAGTCATTAAACAAGAATGTTAATGGCTAAAAACAATCTCTGACAGTAAACTACAGTAACAATACATTATTCTGCATTTTATAGTCAATTGCATCAAAATTCTCAGTTATTTTTAGTAGTGTACAGGTGACCATTAGAGTTACTATGAAATTATTTTCTCTTGTCCCACCGTAAAACACATCTGCATTTTTACGCCGCTAGTTTTATTACACTTCATTACACACCTCTTGTGAAAACAGCATACTCGAGGTTTCGCACAATCGTGGCAGTTCGTGGAGAAACAAAAAATATGAGGAACTAAAAGGACCGAATACCAACCGCAGTTTGGAGGGTATAGCCTCGCCCAAGCAGCAAGAAGCTTGTAGCGAACAGGGGCCGCGGCCGGCGCTCGAACTCGTTCGTCCGTCAGTGCAGCACACATTCTCTGTAGCGACGCCAATCCCAACGTCCCGAGACACAGGTGCGGCCACTCCGTCCCCCTCTGGCTTCCACAACACCTATCTCCCAAAAGCTCACGCCTTCCCTTGTTACTCTCACTCCGGCATCCACAAAATCTTCTTCGTCCGTTCCCCTATCTCTGTCCCCCCTCGCGCGTCTCCGCCCCACGTAGGGAGCTACTCCCCTCCTGCTCAACCTCCCCAGCTACTGATCAGGAGATGTCGGCATTCAATGGCGGCGCCGCGAGTGGGCGGCGAATCTCGTACAATGTCCGTGACCGGGCACAAGTCACAGTGTAGCCAGAATTTCCTGGCTTGTGGGTCATTGATATCAAAAAAGCAGTTGAAAGCAAAACGTCCGTCTGTCCGTCCGTCTGTGAACACCTCTAGAACCTAAACCATACGCAGGATTTTTTAAAAAATTGAAGAAACCCCTGTCAATCTCGCTCGATTTGTAGCTTTGAGATTTTGAAGAACTTTCTTCAAAACTTGGGGGTACTTTACATAAAATTTCTCGAAAACAGCTCCGATTTTTTTCTTTAAATTTCTTGTAAGAATAGAATAAAATCCGCTTATTAAGGTGGCATAGGTCCTAATTTCACGGTTAATTTTGAATTTTTGAAAATTGCAAAAGCTTGAATTTTTTTCGGCCTCTTTCTACAACTACAAAATTAAACATCGAGATTTTTCCTTCAATTAAAATTTGTTCTCCAAAGTGAGTTCTTTTATTAAGGTCATGTACATCGTTTCAAAAATGTATGTCGTTTTCACGCAATATTGCAGACATTGGTAAATCAAGTGGTGTTGGTCCCGTTTTTGGTGCACTTTCCGTATTTTCAAAAATTGAAAAAAAACGGTAAATTTTAATTTCAGGCATTTTGAATGACACGGCGCACATTGTTCCCTGACTAGCAAGCAAATAAATTTAAAGACAAATTTAGCTTTTATTTATCTAAAAAAGGAAATGGTAAATAACATGTTGTAAGAATCGTTAACTTATTATGCTTAAAGTTAGTTGCTTTTAAGAGTACCAGGATTTGTAAACGTTCCCTATTTTTGGATTAAATCACAATTGTAAGAATATGGAACAATTTGTGATGGCGAGTTGGCAGCAAAAATGAAACGTATTAGTGGGCGTTCTGCTTTACTGGTTTCTGGGTCATCTATTACTGTTTAATTTCTATTTGAAGACATTAATTATGGCAGATACTAACCATGGTGGTGTTTGGTTGTTAGTCTTCTTTTAAAAGAAAATGAAAAACTCATTAATGAAGTTAGAATACACATGGAGCCAGGGAGAAAAATAATTTTGTGTATTCGAAACAGAAGCAATAGTGTTCTGTAAAGAACGTCTTGTAAGAACTATCATAAAACGACAACAATGAAAACTGAAAAACATCAAGTTATTGAAAAAATGGCGTTTTTTTTGCAAGAATGTATATGAAAATACGTATGTGCTCATTTTTGCCATTGACTGGGATGTATTGACATGGGCAGAAATTGCGGTATAATAATATTACGTAACCGTTACTAAGGGAGAGAGAAAGAATGTGCAGTTGTAACACCATAGCTTCCTTTTGCCCTGCGGGGGGACGGGGCCTCGAAATCTGCGTGGTGAGAGAGAGAGAGAGAGAGAGAGAGAGAGAGAGAAGGAGGGGCGGGGAGCTTGTAGCCTTGCTGAAGAGGGCCTCTCGTGATACCACGGCGTCCATCAGCGTCTGCGAAGCGAAGTCGTCGCCTCCACCGCTATGAAGAGACGGAAGGGGAGGGGTTTAAGCACCAAGCAGTTAATAGGCGGTGCCAAAACGACATGAAGTTTAAAGAATGGAAGTAAACAAAAATCTATACATGTGGAATATGAATATTCGCGTATCTTTAGTTAAAAGTCTGAAGACAAGAGTGGAGAAATATAATTTCACAAGAAGTTTCTAATCATTGATAAAAATAAAAACAATACCAAGTAATACGCAGATTGCTAGCTTAGAAGGAGAACGAAGAATGAATAAAAATATTTAAAAATTGTGTGATTAAAGGGTCCGTACTGAAAGGAAAAACAAAGATCTGCGTGGAAATTCAAGGGAATGGGGCATCGAGAGATCACAACAAAGAGTGTGATAGTGGGAAAGAAAGGCCTAACCACTGAAGAGGGCCAGACGGGGTAGTTGTGGGTGGCGTGGGGGAGGGGAAGGCCGAAGTGGTGGAGTGGGGGCATGGCGGCGTGGCGGGGGCGGGTTTCGGTGGATGCGGGAATGAGCTGGTGGGGTGGGAATGGCGTGGGTGAGGGTTGGGCTGAATGGCAGGGGTGAAAGCAGGGCTGGGCGGGGGTGGGTGGAGTGGCGTGGAGGCGGGTAGGGGAGGAGGCGAGAGGGGAGGCGTATAAAGCGGCCGCGATTAACCCCGAGCGCCGGGTGGCTGTGGCGCGTATTATTAGGCTGCGAAAAGTCATTCTTGGAACGGAGCCTTACTTTCGTCCGTCGCGCGCTCAATGCAGAATAGTAGCCAACGCTGCCGCCGTCACAACCGGAAGGAAATGTCTTATATAGCTCCCGCAACTTTAACTGAGTGGACGAAGTTCTGGAATTTACATAGTTTTACTCGCTCCGCCTCGACATTTTGTGGCATGAGCTTTATGAGTTTTCAACGAAAAATCGAGGTGCAGAATTATCCTTAAAAACCCTTATTTCTTGTTTTGTTTTGTTGTGTTTGTATCCTCTTTCGGGTGTTTTCTAAATTGCAAGCATCCGCTTGTTATTCTGTAAATTAACACTGAATACTTTTAAAGTTCTTGGGTTTATTTTTTACACAATGCTGAAGCACTCTCATAATTTCTTATTTTTAACCAGAGACACTAACCAGAGACTTAAAATTTATGTTTCTTCCTTTTGAGGTCTTTAAAAAGTGTATGTTAAAATCAGCGATTATTAAGGAGTTAAAAGACAGTAAATAATCAGATTGCGAATAATGAAAAAGCTTGAATATCAACAAACTATTTTCTTCTCCTTCGAAACACAATCATTCGCATTGTAATAAATAATGATCCCTTGGACCATAATTTTAGACGACGACTACTCACATAGACATGAAGGTGTCGATTAATAAAAACAGGTACACAATACGTACGTACACGAAATGCCTTGTATAAACTTTGATATTTAGAATTTAATTGAACCATATTTTACCCGTAGATCAGTTTTTATTTTACACAATCTATCTTAATGTGAATCTAGATTATAGTTGCCACTATACACCAATTCTTAAAAGACCGAAGTAGGTGAAGAGCCATCATAGTATATACGTAGAAATCCTAAAAATGTTAGAACGCAAATTATTGAGAAAGTTGCAAGTCTTTCAAGTGCTTATGATTCTCCAGAGACTGACATTGCTTCACAAAATCTAGAGGCCGATTTCATAACTAATACTCCCACTCTACACGCATTCTTAAATCCATCGTTCAAGAAAAGTTGTGCGAGTAATATCACAGGTAGTATTGTTTACTTCCGAAAATTCAAAACAACGTTATGGAAAGTAATCGCGCAACCAAAAAAAATGATCAGGTTATTTCGAACGCTAGTAAGAAAACTGTGGACTATCATAAAAATACAATCGTAAGATCATGATACTTTGTAGAGAATTTGTTTTAAATTATTACGACAGAAAAGGAAGCAATTCGGTAAAAGATGCAAGTCTTTTCAACTCACACTTTTCGAGCATTGCGGTTTGGGAATCTCATTAACTAAAACCATAAAAATTCAAAATCTAAATTTTTCAAAAAATATTCGAAACTATCTTTATTTCCGAAAATTTATTGTATAACTCTACAATAAAATATTATTGTATTTTAAAAGTTACTTGTCGTAGGAGTATGAGCCGGGAGTATGGGCTAGTATTTTCTTAGCAACGAAAGTAAAAATATCTAATTTGCAAATGTTGCCAACTTAGCCTTTATTCATTGGTACTTATTCAACTATTAATGGATAAGGAGTGGGGAAGAGATTCTGCAGCTCAAAAAAACGTGCGCACATTGTTCTTTTTCCCTATACGCAACAAAGGTGTTCATTGTTGTTTGACAAAATAAATAATTTCAAATCAAATATGTGTTTGAGTGTACTATTTTAAACATTATGATAGATCACAATGTGATTGTAAAGGCAGATTTATACGACAAGGTGTGGTAACATGAAGATCGATCGTGTGTGTAGTATGTGATGGTGACATTGGTTGCAGGTGATGAGTGAAGACTTGGCAGGGAGTGTAGGAGACGGACTGTTTTCGTCGTACAAAATTTTAGGTTCTAGAGAAAGAAATAAACAAGTATTCTGAAAGTGATTAGCTCATTGAAAACATAACAATAACGAGCTATGATCATGATATACGAGTGCAGATATAGCACTCGATTATGGTGGAACAATTAATGCAGAAATGTTCGGAGAGGAATTGATGTAGATGGCAGAAGTAAAACAGAATGCATTTATGGATTTTATGACAATTGCGGTGACGAAGAATTGTACGTGATAAGCTGACATGATTCGTAAGTAATGTTAAGTTATTTTTTAAAGCGTTTAAATGTGAACGGATATTAAAATGACAGCAACAACTATTGTGTAAATAGGAAATGTATCTTTTGGTTTAGAAGTTAGGTTAATAAATTTAATAAACACATGTTCTATGAAAATCCACACACGGGTTTTCTTTGAAGAGATTATTTTCAGTGATTTCTTGGAGTACACCATTATTAGCGTTTGCTGTGGAGGTCTCTGGGGTTATACTTTGTATAAAGCTGGCAAATAATACAATTTGTCGATTCAGTAAATTATGTACACGATTCGATCTAATGTGTGTCTCCAACAGTCACAGTGTACGTCTGTTGTACAGTCGATGGCAATTTTAACTCATCTTTCTACGATTCATTGTTTTTCAAGAGTTTTTAAATAGTTGTTTTTAAATAGTTCAGAACAACTATTCATATGTATTTACAAATTTACACGCTAATATCAAATATAAAACTTATAAGTAATCCTGCAATCACTTATCCAATCTGCCATCCGTACGGAGGGGCGAGGAATCTGAAAATTCTGTTAAAAGAACGTCTAATTCTGGATTGCACGTATTTTAAAATAATAATCAGCTTTCTTTCAAAGAGATCAATTGCGGTTTATTATAAAAACAAATTATTCAGCTTTCAAACACTATAGCTATTATAAAAGTTTTGAATTCTTTTTGGTCATTACCGGTTTTGCATTTCTAATAGTTCAACAAAAAAATAAAGACAAAGAAATAAATAGCTTACATGCTAAGAAGTAGGAAAACCCATAATCCCATTTCGGATCATCAAACTGGATCTAAATCAGCGAATTTCTTCAGGAATGTGTAGTATGGCATTGAATTCGTGTTTGGTAATTCTTTTTATTTATTTATTTATTAGAAGATGGAAAGGTGATAAGGATGGGATTTGAGGTAGGTTAAAATAAAAGTGGGCTGACAGATATGTAATGTATGGTTCTGTAGATTCTAAGTTAAATTTGTTGTGGAGTTGAGTGTTGGTTATGTGCCACGGATCTTTACCAACTGATCTTAGGAATTTATTTTGGAGGTCTTGAAGTTTGTGAAGGTTAGTTGTTATTTATTGTAAGCACGTTTAATTACTGCTACGATTAGACATGCTTTTATTTGCCACACGGCATAAATGAGCGTCATTCGCAGCGCCTCTGTCTCCTGATGCGAAATTTACCAGTTTCTTTGGATCCTTATAGAATATTGTGACCGGATTGTTCTAGACTATTCTATAAATTATTTACAGAGAACCTATTGTGTTAAAGTACATATATAGCGGTGAATCGCTGCAAATTAATTAGTGTAAGTGGTGCCTCCATTATCCGGAATTCGGTTATCTAGGGAATTTAATTATACGAGTCTGTTTCACATTAAAATTTATTAAATGAGTGAATTTAAAATTTCCTGCAACTGTGCTTTAACCTGCAATTTTGAGATGATTTAAATACTTTAATCAGATTATTTGGGAGCAAATTATGAACAAATAACGTAAGTAAGATGGCAAATTAGAAAATAAGTACTAAATAAACAAATTCAAAATATTTCTACAAATAATCTTGTGATATGTATTAAATAGACCTGAATTATTTTATACGAGTATTTTATGCAGTGTAATATTGCAAATTACGTATATATGTTTTGCATATCTACATTTAATGAATACAATTGAATCAATTAGAAAATATTTTCATTATTCTAGATATTTCGAATTTCGGTGGACCCCCATATCTGTCATTACACAATATACGTGGGTAATATATAATCAACTAGTTCTCAACTTTCTGACCTAACAGAATTGTTACGAAATGACAATTACTCAACCTAGATTTTGTTCGTTACTACACCTAAATTATGAATGTAAATTATTTAGATTCAATTTTTCATGAAACTTTTTATAAATTTCTGAGGATGAACAAGCCAGGAAATAGTTTGTGTTCATAATTTCTTATCGTTATCTATTTGCGTAGTAAATATAAACATTTTAACATCAAAACACCCGCCAGACTCACTACGACAAGCTAAAAATGTAAATTTATTCTCGATGAGTTATTTGCATAAAATGTAGTAAGGACATAGTGCTTTCTAATAGTTCTTGAGATTAACATTAATTCCGTTATTTTAACAATCTCACAACTTCGACATATTTAAAGTAAAGTTCAATTTCCCCCAAAACCTTATTTCAGTGAACAATGAAACCCCACGTAATCTGAATTGCGCCTCAGCCCAACAAGCTCTTCGCTTCAAGCGTGAGCCTAGGCGCAAGGCGGCCCACGTCCGCACCCCGGCCCACGCATTGTCTCCCGAGCAAAGCAAAGCGCACCTCCCTAATGCGCGTTACAAGGCTCCCGCCCGCAGGCGACGCCGCGCCTCGCCTCGCCTCGCCTCGCCTCGCCTCGCGCCGACCCAACACCTCGGCAGACGCCGCCTACCCTTCCCGCTCTGCGCCCCTCGCCCCTCACGCACCCTCTTCCATTCCAAATCCCGCTCTATTAGGGTCTCTCCTTTCCAGAACTGCCCTTCAAGTACTTCTTTCCGTTATTTCCTCGATTCTTTAAAATATCGCTTGCCTCTAAATATACGTTCTTCACAGTTGCTCCTTTCTCCATTATACAACATCCACTGCCACTTACAGCTGTCCTACTACCATGCTGTTGACCACCACCACCATTATTATTATGACTATTATTATTATTATTATTATTATTATTATTACTCTATAACAGACGACTAAAGATGTTATGTGTCGGTTGAATATAAAATCTACTCCAGGTTGCAACCAGCTACCTAAGGAGGAAGATCTAGGGACTGTCGGTGCCTCTACAATACTTTGCGAAAAATGTGGGCTGTTCCAAATAAAGCGATTTCTTACACTTCCAGTCATTTGAATTACCTGGGAGTTTAGATAAGTTCCTTACACAAATTTTGCGGAACAAATTTCAGAGCTTCGATAATTATCGGGACGACCTGTGCTTGACCGACCCCCTCATTCGGATGATCTCGATCTCCTAACTCTTGTATTTAAGACGTTTCTTTGCCTCTTTGGTAACGACGTTTTGATCACAAGGTACAGCAACATCGAAAAATAAAAAAACGATTTTTTCTCCAAATCCCGAATAACTATATCCGGTTTGTTTACCACAATCGTGCGATCAGTTTGAATTTGTTGGTCGTACAATATCGTACACAATCCAACAGACGTCACCGGTTTTGGTGAGTATTCTTACCACTTGGGGCGTGTGTTCGGAACTTCGAGAGCGGTACAGATCTGCCAGTGGAGGTAGCTACTTGACCATGTCGTGTCTTTTCAAGTATTCGCTTTTTTCTAGGATTGGACAAGCTGAGACAATATGATGTTTTCTACGTGTTCCTGACAAATGCGACATTTATCATCTTGGGAAATTTTGAGAACCGCTTTATCGTAATGTCGTGTTCTCAAGGCCTGATCTTGGGCAGCTATTACAAGTGCTTCCAATTCTGGCTTCATTCTTCCACTTTTAAGCCACATAAATGATTGATCTTTATTGATCTGTGCTGTGTCCATTCGTTTCAAATATTGTCCGTGGAGTGGTTTGTCTCTTCCACGACTTCTGTAACATTTGTTGTGTCTTCACATTTCATGTTAAGTAGCATCAGAAGTGTTATTATTATTATTATTATTGTTATTAACAATAAACGTTTTTGAGTTAGATAATATTTACTTCTTACGGACGCGGCAGCTAATGAGATCATTGGTCTCTCATATACAGAGCATGCTATATTTAGGTACATCGCAGTGTTCTGCATTTGCTACGACGTGAGATCTCGTAGCGATGTACACATCTGTTTGCGGGGTTTCTTCCCTACCAGGCATCACCACAGTGGGACACTTCCCTACAGGGTCAAGCTCTAATCTCAAGACACGTCTTCTGATACGTATGGTAGGGTGTGTTACGCATGCCAGTGCAAGTGCAAGGAAAGGAGGTCACAAGAATGAAGAAGGAAAATTTGGGGAGGTCCAATTTGGAATACTGTTTTGGCATTCGCCTGGTATTGATCAGAGAAACCAGCAAACAATATGATCGGATCAGCCTGCCGTTAGAATTCGGACAGTGGGTGAATTCGATTCAGCTAGAGTAGAAAATCCTACACGGTCGGGATCGTACCCCAGCACCTCCCGGTCAACGATGTTGAAGAGGCAACCATTGCAACCTGCCCACTGTATTAATCCTTTAACACATATCTTTCAGTTTAACCTTGACGTTTTCAGCTTCCGTCTGAATCGCCATGTCATTATTCTCGCAATCCTCATCCATCCAAATTTCGTCACAATCCTCACCATTCTCATCATGAGCTTTTCACCATCTCTTCCCGAGTATTGGCCATTTCATCTCCATTACGCGTGTACAGTCTCGTCGATGCCAACATCGCACACGGGCCCTGGCGCGCCACAATTCCGCTCCAACGCTGCCAGCGACAACCCTCTGTCTCGCCCGGAGCGCCGCCGCCGGCAGCGCGCCGAAGCTCCAAATTAATTAGCGGCGGCGCCGCGTGGGGCGCTTTGTTCGCGCCGCCGCCGGCGCAAGAGGGTGCGAGTGCGCCCGCACGAAAGTTGGGGAAGTTGCGCGCTCGCCCGGGGAGGGGCACTGCGGTGAATGGGGCAACGCCGCGATGGAGGGGGGGGAGGCAAGGCGACGCCGGTACACGAGGGGGCAGAGAGTTTCGGGGGAGTAAAGGGACGGGCAGGTTTCGCGAAACAAGCCATAGAATGGTATACGAGATGGAACGAGCTGCGAGAAAAGACAAAAGGCTAGCATCCTGTGGCTCGAGGTATTTAAAAAACGAATGCTAGAATTGGACAATGCTAAGTTCTTTTGCATTTAATGAAGAAGTAATTTTAAAAAATTCCTAATGTAAATAAACAGGCCAATTCTTGTACGACACACACTATTGTAAACTACACTAGCACTACTAGTAAGACACAGCGTCGAATAGGAAACAAAGTGACAACGCATCAAAAATTTCAATTCAAATACACAATTCATTTTTTCCAGAAAGAGCACAGTCTAATTGTTTCAGTAAGTTAATTGATATCTGATTAACAATTTTCGAAGATAATATGAAACAAAGAAAAATATTCAAAAAATATGAAACAAAATCACTCACGAATCAAAAAAATTGTAAGGATACTCACTCGTATCGCTCAACCCTAATGCATTAAATCATCTACTAAGCTACACACCCACCTCTGAGTGAGAATTTACGGTAGATAACGTTTCGGGGTGACCATGCAACGATGCGCGGTGCATCAACATAACCAATTATGCGCATACTCGCCCGCCGCACGTTGCGCCTGCCCACCCTGCCCGCAGTTCCATCGCGAAATTGCCAGCAATTATGAGCAAAGTGCGAAGTGACCGTGGGAGCGACAGTGAATAATTTG
Organism: Acheta domesticus; assembly: GCA_031308135.1. NCBI lineage: Eukaryota > Metazoa > Arthropoda > Insecta > Orthoptera > Gryllidae > Acheta > Acheta domesticus. The sequence continues at coordinate 144,698,378 of JAHLJT010002406.1, read as the reverse complement.
TTGGTTAATTTCGAAGCAATTTTCTGGAGCGCCGAGCGATTACAGAGGGAGGGCAACCAGCACTATTTGGAGCGCATCATACCCAACAAATGATGTATAGGCGACAAAATTAATACTGTCTTTCCGAGACAGAGGGCCAGTTTGTAACGGCATACTCACGTCCGTGGAAGAGGCGATATGGCGAGCAAGTACCAGTATGATGGATCATGTTTAAAGTACTTTTTTGTTTAAAAACTCCTTTCATGTTACAAAAACATGAATGGGACATGCCATTAATCTTAATTGAACTGTGAGCTAGCTTAGTTTCGTGACATAAAAAATTAGTATTTCAGAAAATTTGGTATTCCTCTGGTAGTGATCTACTTCCAATCATAAAGTGGAAATCTACGGACCTTTTACATCTGGCGGCTGAAATGTAGGAAAGGAAGATGTTCTTTCAACAAGAAGAGACAAGATGTTTAAATCACGAGCAAAATATTGATAAGAAATCAATCAACTTGAAAAATTCGAGTAAAGAAATAGATAAGGAAAATTAATAGAGATCTATTTAATAAGTTAAAGTTTAAAAGATAATCGTTCATCAATAGGGAGGGAAATTTTATGCTCTAAAAATCTTGAAATAAGCTTGTAAAAATATGCATTTATGATCTTAAAATTCTGAAACATGTACTTTAATATGAAATTAAAATTAACAGTATTTTATTTCCTGCATTAAATTCTTGCTTTCTTGATAAAATTCAGGAGAAGTGTGCTTGAATTGAAAAGCTATATTTTTGTGTAAACAGAATATAATTACCTTACTTCGCGGGAAAAGTAATTAAAGTAGGGGAGAATAGGTTAAGTGGTTCACTGTTTTTTAACTAGTTCTAAAATGTTATGTATATGACCTATACAAGTGAAATTTTGCATGATGTTTGAACAAGGCTTCCTCCTTTTATTGTGGGGACAAACAACATCATTGTGCATACAGTTATTGTCAAATACGGAATGTTTTATACATTTGCAATAAGACCAGTTAACCTACACCGTAAGGTTAAGTGCACGGTTAATTGAAATAAGCTGTGGAAATAAAATTGACGTTTAGTAGACTATTTTAATGAAAATAAATAATTCTTCTACACATTGTCATGACTTTTTCATACACAATTGAGAAAACGGGCCCCGGTCTGCGCGCAGTTTCCCAAAACGTGGCATCTAAGAATGGTAATGAATTAAAATAGTGAAAAGAGAATAAATTATATCACATTCCAGATTTAATAATTGCAAATATACAAATTCTGTTTCCTAAAAAAATATAGAGGGTAATTGGAACCGTCCACTTAACCTAACCCCCCGGCGGTATAATTAACCCCACAGCACATATTATCTTTACAAGGCCGAAAACACACAAGTCGCGACATATTATTAAAAACAAAACACACTATTATAGAGTAGAAAATACTAAAAATTAATTGGTGTGAATGTTCTTCTTGTAGTTATTCAATCGTAATAAAAATGCAAAGAAGATGAGTGGTAGAAAAATCCTCGGACATTTCAGAATAAAAATTCCTTACTGTACTGAACAAATCAAGGCTTGCGACTTATGATTGTGGCCTAGATTATCATCCCTTTCATCCTATGAATATCATTCAGTGGAATAGGCAGGAAACACTTCCCACCAACATTTAAAGGCATGGGCTACCTAACCTAACCGGTCCACTTAACCTAACTCTCCCCTAAACATACACTTTAGTGAAGTACATTGTATTCTTGTTGCATTTCTTCTGACTGGTTTTAAAAAATATGACATTAAGAAATTTCCTACATTTTCACAAGTATTTTATCATCTACAGAAAAGAAAACATCTGTAACCTGTTTTTTTTGTTATTTAAGGTCGCATTAACTACTAAGTCATTAGCGACCACTGTTGGATTTAACGTTATGGTATGAGGATGAACGATATGGAGAGAATGGGGGTGAAAGGACGAACACATACAATTATGCTCGAGGCGGGACTCCAATCCGCGACCCCTTGGGCCGAGATCACTACGGCACAACTGCTTTAGCGATCTTGGCAACGGGGTCGGCTACATCCTCTTTGTAATCCACGAACGCTCACAAATAAATAGATCCTATGAAACGTTGAAACGTTTTAGAGATAAGTATCTGCTTTAAGGAAGTATGAAAAATATATAATTACACGAATATGCACCAACAGGAAAAATTTGCCAAATATGCACTTACATATTAATCTACATAGCATACAATTCTAACCAAATGTCAAGAAATTTCACTTAGCTATGCGCTGAAGCAACGTACAAAATATATGCAAAATCATATAAATCGGTTCCCTATTGATGAATAGTTAGGTGTTGTTCATATATAAGATGAAGAAAAATAATGCATGTAAAACAAAGTCGTGATCAAGGGCCATAAATTCTCAACCGAAGCAATAGACATAGAGACTGAGTTAATAAATATGTAGGAAAAGATACGAGTTGAGGATGGATCTTTGGTATACGTTGGGAAAGCCGGAAAGGAATGAACGGCAACGCAGAAGAAAGGTGGCTAATATACATGGACGCTAATTCAAAACGAGGCGCGAACAGCGAATCTCGTGGAAGATAAGGGGCGCGGCTAGATCGATTCCAGCGAAGAGGACAAAGGCGCAGTGGCAGACGAGGGCAGCGTCTGGGAGGAGCGCGAGGACGAGACCGGGGCCAGGAAGGCCACCCACAGGTCCGCCCGCGCCGCCACGCTGATCAAAGAGAGCCGCCCGCCCGCCCGCACAAAAGGGAAATTACTAAAGAAAACAGTATTTGCGCCGGCGAGCTCAAAGAGGAGCGGAACGAGGGGCCGCTCCCCGGCGCAGAGGGGGCGTGGGCGCCTTGCCGCGCGCAGGAGGAAGGGCTAAATGCTTAATTACGCCCAAGGCGCTGCGGGTCGCCGCGTCTCTGAGGCACCGTGTCAGATTGTGCCGCGCGATACGCCGCCCACGCCCGTCACCGCCCCCGCGAAGGGCGCGGGGGAATGCGGACCATCAGCAATGAAGAGCTGGCAGCACAACGCTGGGAGTAGGTCCACAGGAACGACACACGCCAAGTGTCTGGAGAAAGAATTCAATGCAAGTCTCTGAAGTAGACAAAAATGGGGGGGCGGCAGGAAGAATGGGGGCTGCCTGAAGGAAGAAACTGGGGTCAGCGAGATAAAATTACATTGTCACAAGAGGATGGCTGCACGACAATTGATAGAGGTGAGAGGGTGACCCAAACAACACCTGCAGCACGACGGCAGAATGGTCTACAAGAAAATAGTGAGGTGGAGATGCATTTGCTTATTAAGTATACGGCAATGCAATGAAGACAAAGTAGCATATAAGGTTCGAATTTACAGTTCAATTAAGAAAAATATATGTACGAAAAAAGAGCAGTTCAAAGAAACTGATTTTTTGTAAGTATACTTCCTCCTAGTACATTGTTCACCTCATTACTTTCCGTCATGTCTCCTCCACGTAACGAAATGTGCATTACACGAAGAAACTTTGATTAATATTCTTACTGGCCTGCAATTTATTTAATGTATCGCGCCCTTTCAAATTACCTTGCTGATTTATCGCCTTATACTGAAGTCTCTAATACGTTAACGTTTTTGTCATCTGTAGCCCTTGCAGCCAAAACCCGTACAACACCTCGAGACAAATGGGTTACAAATGATCGGAAACGATTAGTAGGATCAGATAAGTGTTTCTGGCATCACAAATGGCAGGCATCGCCCTGCAAACCGCCCATCGACCAATTCTTTTGCTCTCCGCTCTTCTCGAGCCAGCCAAGAGAAGGCTCCAATATCAATCGCGCCATCAACAGGCGCTCCGGAAAACGGCACCTAATAAAGCTGCCCCGTCTCCCGTTACCGACACAAAAAGCGGCGAGCGCCGATTCCCTTTCATCGCCGGCCGGTGGAGCAGCGCGCCCTCCGTGTGAAAGCGCCGCCCCGCCCGCCCCGCGCCCCGCAAGAGCCCCCCAGCCCCCCCCCCGCCGCGGAGATGCGGCAGATAAGGGGCGGGGGCTAACGGGGGAGGCGCACGCCAGGGCCTTCGCGAGGCGGGCGCGGCGCAGCGGGGGCAATTAAAAACTACGGGCCCGCTGTATTCGTTAACGACGCCCTAAATTCGGGCATGATATCGCGATGTCCGACGCGTAGCTCGGTCGCTGGCCCGACCGCCCGCTCGCTTTTCCTGATCCCCGCCCAACTCACCTCTTCCTCCTAAACCTCTGTGGCTGGGGGCCCCGACCCTCCGGGCCTTAGCCCCCCGTTGGGCCCTTCGCTTCGTCATTGCAGCGGCCCTGCGATACTCTGGGCGTAGAGGAGGGACTCGTCTCGGTGCATTGTTTCGACGGCGACACTTTGCTAGAAAGCCAGTAGCTCTGAGCTGGCAGGACTCAGACATTGACACGACTCAGACATTGAATGGGCGAGAGCGATAATGGCGTTCGTGCGGCATCCGGAGACCAATAGCCTAAAGCGAGCGTGTCGGCCGCGGGGCCTGAGAATAATGACAAAACTTCTAGGTGTCCACTCCGGAGATTTATCCCCTCGGAAGCAAAGAAATGAGTATGGAGTAGTAGCCCACGCGGGGTTCACATCTCTACGCTCACAATACTTCGTATTTTCATTGACGCTTCCGTTAGTTCACCTGACTCCCCTGTGGACGTCAACCTCCCCTTTGCAGAAGCTTCGGTCACAAAACTTCTCCAATCATAGGAATCATGAAAGTGGTCCTAAAAAGCCAGACATCAACTTGAAGTAGAGAGATACGAGCAAAATAAATAGGGATGTATTCTGAAGAATGTCTCAGAGGAATCTAGGAAACTAGAAAATAGTGTAATTGTGTTTACACGTTGGTGTGCTTGTAATGTAGTACTATAAAGAACAATTCATTAAAATTAGTGTGTAAACTAGGAATTACCACTATTAAGTTCCGGGAGGGAGCGCCAGAGATGGGCAAATGAAGTGCGACGTGCAGGGAGAAGGCGCTCGTCGGTTGGAGTGGCGAAGAAGGAGGCGGCGCCGGCGCGAGAGGGGGGCGGGCAGCAATCGCAGGTAGGGGGTTGAGGGGATGAGGACACAGAGGCGCGGTCGCGGCCGCCCCCTCCCCCGCCTCGAAATAACCTACGCCAGAAATAGACCGCCCAAACGCCCGCGCGCCGGCAGAGATAAGCCCTGGGTCCTCTTTTTGTTCTACATGCCGTCTCGCGCGCGCCAAGCGGCGGGATGGCGCGGGGTGGCGCAGCTCGCCCGGCGCGTCTCGGCTCTACGTGAGCGAAAAAATAAGAGAGAGACGACCGGGCCGAGGGGAAGCACGACTTTCCTCTTCTCCGCAGCCGGAACCGACTGTTTGATGGTGTACCAATCTCTCTATGATTTCCGAACACCTGTGTTTTTTAGTTAAAGTAAATAGTATTTCAAGGTCTTGTTCTCAGATCAGTGTTTCAAATCCCTGATCTTAAATTTTTCGTAACTCAAGTTTCTCAATATTTCTTGAAGTTTCTTTCTTTGAAAAGAATCGGATAATGTATCTACATCTCTCACCATTTATTACATTCTTTTCCGAGATTTGACGACGAATTCTGTGAACTGATAATTACTATCACAAGAAATACTAATAGCGTGTTCCATTCTTCGCATTGGTGCGCAGTTGATGTACTGCATTAATTTTAAAAGAAATATCGATTATTCATAGAAATTAAACAAACGTATGTTTCTCATTTTCTTTTTGACAAAAATCCATTGCAGTATCTTTCTAACGAAGGTGATGCATTTCAGTAGATCACGTCCACTAGATCAACAATATTTCGTGTCATTCGTTGACAGGCACTCTTTTCGGCTTCGTAACATTTTTAGAGCAATAAAAGTGCCAATATCCGACACTTCAAAGATTTTAATAACCTTCCTTAATTCAAAATGCAGGTCAAATCGCAGTATAGCTTACTTCTAAATCATTCATCTCCAATTTCGTCGAAAATAATTTAGAGGCGATCTAAACTATAAAATATTTTGGAAACCTCAGTTCGTTTGGTTCAATTGCACTTTCCCCTTCCGCGCCTCAACTAGCCCGTTCCGCCTGAGCGCGTCCTTCCCCGGGCGCTGCGTAGACTGCGGCGTCGGATGACCGCAAACTCAATGGGGGAAGCTGCTCAATGAGGAGCGGCCGCCGTACTCGGCCCCGTGGCGCCCCCGGGCCGCCAGCAGCTCCGCTCTCGCGGCGCTCGCCCGAATTATTCACCAGTGGCCCAAACCGCGACGCTAGCGCTAGCGTCGGCGCCGGCCGGCTTCGGTCCCCCGTCGTCCTCTACCGCCCGCCATCACTTCCCTCCGCTCCATCCGCCCTCGCCCTCCAGCCGCCCTTTCACTCACTCATTGCGAATTCACCGGTGCCAACACAAACCTCCTTCTACCCCATTTACGTTCGCTTTCTCCATTTCCTTCCGATTGTGTTTTAGATTTAAGGAACGACCGTATGCATAGTCCAACTTCAGTATTAGTGACTTTTTACTTTCCCGTATACGTACGTATACACGGAGTGATATACGTAGTATAGGGAAAGTTATGTAATGCTACGCGAAAAAATGGCCAATATTGGGCGGAAAAAAATTCATTGCCAGGGCCGTGATAAAGAAAAAGTCGATAAAACCAGTTGCTAAATTAAAGGGGAAAAAATCCCCTAACACGTGGTGTAGCCAGAAACCCTCTTTTGTGGGTCCTTGATATCGAAAAACCAATTGAAAGGAAAACGTCCGTCTGTCCATCCGTCTGTGAACACTGCTAGCGCCTAAACCATACGTACGATTTCTTCCAAAATGTATATTCCCCGGTCGATCTGGTTCTAGTCGAAGCTTTGAGAATTCTGAACAAGATTCTTCAAAATTTGGGGGTACTTACATGAAGTCCCCCGGACATTTTCAATTTTTTTTTAAAAACAGCTCCAAATTTTTTTCTTTAAATTTCTTGTGTGAATAGAGTAAAATTCACATATTAACCGAATTATTATAGATCCGAATTTCACGAATAACTCTGAATTTTCGGAAATTGTGAAAGTTTGAATTTTTTTCGCCGTCTTTTTTCCAACTACAAAATTGAAGATAGAAATTTTTCCTTCACATAAAATTGTGTTCTCCAAAGTGATTTATTTGTTTAAAGTAATATACATTGTTTTGAAAATTTTAGTAGTTTTCGCGCAACATTACGTGCAATATGTGCAATTTTAAAAAATTACAAAAACTAGCTTTTCTCAAAAACGGCTCCAAAATTTTTTCTTTAAACTTTTGGTAGGGATGGTGCTAAATGTATCCAATGAGATGACATAAACGCCATATTTCTGTATTCTTTTGTTTTTTTTAATTGCAAAAAATGTAATTTGTTTGACTTGTCTCTTACGTCGTTAATATTTACACTAGCGGCGAATTCTTCACATTATTATATTTATGAGTACATGTGCTTTAAATAATGTCAAGGAACATTTATCGAAAACACAACTGTCTTCTGTGAAAACTAGCTCAAATTTCCGCAATTTCAGAAGCGCTCAAACGCCATTTTCTCATAAGTGGCTAAAAAAATGTCTTCAATCTTTTCGATCGGACAGTGCTAATTGCACTCTTTAATATGACTTAAAGTTTAATATGAGGTATTTTTTGTTTTTTCAAAAAGTGCAAAAATGTAATATTTTTGATTTGTATCTCACGTCGTTAATATTTACATTAGCGGTGAATTGTTTACATTATTATATTTACGAGTACATGTGCTTTAAATAATATCAAGTATAGTTTATCGAAACCTCAACCATTTTCTGTGAAAACTAGCTCGAATTTCCGCATTTTCATAAACGCTCATACGCCATTTTCTCATAAATGGCGAAAAAAATGTCCTCAAACTTTTCGATCGGACAATGCTACTGGCACTCTTTATTATGACGTGAAGTTTATTTTGAGGAATTTTTTTTTTTCAAAAATTAGATATACGTAATTTTTTAAAGGTTCTCTCACATCTTTAATATTCACATTAACAGCAATTTGTAAACATTATTATATTTGTCAATGTAAGTGCTTCAAATAGCTTCAAATAAAGTACATTTTATGTGAAAATGAGCTTCAAATTTCGCATTTTTAGTAGCGCTAAAACGCACTTTTCTTTAAAACGGCACATAATTTTTTAAAAGAAAATTGCCATTTAGCGCTAGGTTTTTGTGTTCTTTAATATTCTAAAATTAATATTTCCGTTCTAGCAATAGGAAACCGAAAAATTAAGAAAATGACAAAAAATATTATTTTGGCCGCGATAGATGGTAGCTGGCAAGAGAGAGTATGTGGAAGTTTTGAATAGCTAGCAAAATATAACATCAATAAGGCGCTATTTAAAATGTAATAATTAATGTACCTATTAATGAAATAAAACATGACAGGTGTTTCAGTGTCGATATATTTATAAAATTTCAAGCGCAACTTGACAAATACCAATATAATGATAAGAAAGAAATAATAATACCTACTGAGCACTAAATCACTAATAAGCGATTTTAAAAGCAATCAAAACACCAAACGCCTTCAATGACGTTTTCGTTAAACTTGACGAGACCAATAACATTTACTGCACATGCATAAAACACTGCTTTCGTATGACGTTCACTATTCCGAATTCCACGAATCGTAATGAAACGTATTCACCAACACCATCCGACCTGTAGCGCAATGAAATTACTTTCCGCATTTATAACATGCGAAAGAATGGATTATGCCCCGTTTAAACACATACATTTCGCAGTTATGTGCCGGGTACTTTGTAATTTTATCCTTCCTCTAAAATATGTTGTAACACGCAAACCCACGCCGCCACGCTTAGTATGAACCGGCGCTACGCATCGCACTTATCAAGCTCCAGGCACGCGTGGGTTTCCCAAAATACTGCGCGTCCGCATCGCCCAGCATGCAGTCCACAGAGCTTTATAAACTGCCCCCTCTCCCTCCCCACGCCTCTCGCTCCTCCCACCACGCACCGCGGCCACAGAAGCCTGCAACACACTCTTCTCGCCTGGCATTGCGGGGCACGCCATGATCCTCCCAGCTCCGCACATGAGGGGAGACTCTTCGGGAGCTTAGATTTCGTGCCGGCTAGGGCGTGCCTCCCTGGAGGAGACACTTGGAGAGGGAAACCCTTGTAAAATTAATGCATAGGTCGGCGCTGTAATCTCCCGTTCCAGCGGGTACTCAACGCCGTCCCCTCCCGGGATAAAGCATGCACTAAGCTTCAGGAAAAATCACCATATGCGTCCGGAAAACGGTCCTCCCTCGCTCAGTTCGTGTCCTTTACATTATTTCATCTCCGGTCCCACAACTATCAGCACAACTATCCCCGTTCAGCCCTATGCCTACCAAACGTTCCTATTTCCGTTCCAACCCTCATCTTTACTTCGTCCCAAATTCTCCATATGCTCTCATTAGCATTCCCATGCTTATTCCCGCTCTATTCGTTTTCGTTTCCTCCCGTCTCCTGTGGTCCGTTCGAAAACCCGCACCGCATCCCCCAGCCTCGTTTCGTAAACTCCAGGAAGTGCAGGCACTCCTTTTCCTAAACTACCTTTCATGCTCTGCTCTGCACAACGTCTCCTTCAAAATTTGGGATTATGGACATTTATGTAAAGTGCCCCTGAGTGTTTAAAAATGATTAACATAATACTAGCTGATTGTTACTATATTTCTACATGGCTTCCATTCAACTAATTAAGTGAAGTGAAAACTTTTTCGTTCATTAAAATAAAATCTCATTTTACTGGCAAATAATAGTGATAATTTGCTTCAATAATGCTTTCGCTTTACAAAATGGTGTCAATTGCACATAATGTTGACGTTTCAACTATTTGACGATAGGACTATTGTATTTTAGCACTTACTACAGAGCAAGAATATTTGATTATCGCATTCGTATGAATGCTTATAAGAAGCCTCATAATAGCGTTTGCGGTCTAAAGGATTTAGGAACAATGCATTAGTTGCAATGTGACTCCATATTAACACTATCTTTTATGTCAAAAGAAGTGAATTGTTTGAAACAAACAACATACGTAAATTAACTACAACTTTTCTGGAAAAGTTTCATAGAAATAAAATGAAGCTTCCCGTCATGACTACCCGTCTTCTCTTCCTGTCAAAGCATCGTCTGTAACGAAGTCATTCTTGAAGAAGGCACTGTATTCTGATGGAACCACTGCCTTAGGTGGCTTAGACATCAATTGATGCCACGACAGTGCCGTTGACCGGGATGCTCCTACAGTTGGAGTTCCGACGGTGCCAGGATTTTCAACACTTAGAAAGATCGAATTCAGCCGCTGCCTGGAGGAGGATTGTAAAGACCGGCTTCTCTCATCAGTAGTTTTCCATAGTTTCTTCGATCATCACCCCGAGAATAGCGTTGCAGTAACCTAACAATCGGGCCACGGGCTGCGCGCGATCTTTTCTTCCTCTTCCTTGTCCTACACTCATCACTTACTTATATACACTTACACTTACAAGCACTACGCTACCACACATTTCCGGAGGACCAGTCCTAAGGTTAGAGATTGTTCCAGCTGGGGAGGAGCCCCGCTGGTGGGAGATACCTGTCTGAGGGTTCGACGATAGACCGGCGCAGGATGTTCCCGTATAGCAAGATATCACCGCGAACGACCGGGATAAAACATGCAACACATTTACAGGATTAATTACCTCAACGCGTTAATGCGTCCAAAATTACTAATCAATCAATCCACGGAACCTTAAATGTCAGCAATGAAACAATCATGCTAGTAATTGAATTTTTATACAATCCGTAGACCGTGACCGCAGACCTGTAGTTCCAGTACAAAATTATCATTTCTTGGACTATATTCTCATTTTTGCTGAAACTTAAAGATCTCAAAAAACTATAATTAGTACAGTGCAAACGTTGTTTTTTACACTAAATACACACTTATAACCATAACTGTGCACATAACCATAACCATAGAGTATTACATACAATGTAAGTGGTATAAATTTCAGTACTGTATCGAATATAAAACTTTTCGTTATGATATCCACATCAAACTTTAAGATTTAAACATACAACAAAGCGTCCTTTCGTTTCCTAAACTAGTACATTATTTGACTCAAATTTTGAATAAAGGAATAATTTTTTATAAAATTTATTATCGGAAATTAGAAAACTATTCGTGTTGAAAAATATTACTGTTTTTTACTCTAAATTATTTGACGTGAAATTAAGTGATTTAGTCAAGAACAAATATTAATCTTCTTGTATTTTATGAGATGAAATCTTTACAGACAATACAACTAATATTATCTTTAAAGGGAATTTGAGTTTGTGTCCGTGTAAAGGAAATGAAGTCATTTTAGGTAGTCATTTTAAGGTAGAATGGTGTCGCATAGAGAGTTACACTACACAATAAATCTACAATCTACCTGATAAATCTACTAATAACTAGTGTTGATACAGAATGGCACAGACTTTCCCGTCTTAAATTTCATGGCGTCAGTTTTCTCTATGTCCTTGGTTCTAGGCTAGCTTTGCTGAATTGCCACATACCCGTGCCAGCTGCCATCTATCACCGCCCAAAGTACATTTTTTTGACATTTTCATAATTTTTCGGTTTCCTAATGGTAGAACGGAAATATTAATTTTAGAATATTAAAGAACATTAAAACTTCTTCCAAAATGGCAATTTTATTTGAAAAATTTTCAGACGTTTTTAAGAAAATGACGTTTAAGTGCTTCTAAAAATGCGAAATTTGTAGCTCTATTTCACAGAAAATTTTTGAGTTTTCGAAGCACTTAATACTTGAAGTTATTTGAAGCATTGACACTCGCAAATTACAATAGTGTTTACAAATTGTTGATAATGTGCTTATTAAAAGTGTGAGAGATATTTCAAAAAATTACATTTGTGTAATTTTTCGCACAAAAAAAACAATTGAACTTTACGTCATATTAAAGAGTGCAATTAGCACTATCCGTTCGAAAAGTTTAAAGAAAGAAATTAGAGCCATTTATGAGAAAATAACAATTGAGCGTTTCTGAAAATGCGGAAATTTGAGCTAGTTTTCACACAAAACGAGCTCCCTAGAGTTGAGTTCTCTAGAAACTTTAGTAAACATTATTTAAAGCACACGTGCTCGTAAATATAATAATGTGGACAAATCACCAATAACGTCAATATACGGACGTGAGAGACAAGTCAAACAATTAATTTTTAAAATTTTTGAAAAAACAAAAGAAAGGAGAAATATATCATTTATGTCTTCTCGTAGAGTACATTTAGCACTATCCCTACCAAAAGTTTAAAGAAAAAATTCGGAGCCGTTTTGGAGAAAATCTTGTCATTGCAATTTTTTAAAATTGCAAATATTTCGCGCAATATTGCCAGAAAACCACTAAAATGTTCAAAACAATGTTTAAAAAATGTGCATGACCTTAATGAAAGAACTCACTGCGCAGAACAAATTTTATTTTAAGGAAAAATCTCTATATTTAATTTTGTAGTTATAGGAAGAGGTCGAAAAAAATTCAGAGTTAACCGTGAAAATTAGACCTACGCCACAATAATAAGTGCATTTTACTCTATTATTACAAGAAATTTAAAGAAAAAAATTTCCGTGAAAAAAATTCCGCTGCCGTTTTTGAGAAAATTTTGAAAATGTCCGGGGGCTTCACGTAAAGTACCCCCAAATTTTGAAGAAAGTGTTTCAAAGTGTCAAAAGTGACTGGAGCCAGATTTACTAAGTTTTCTTCAGTTTGAAGAAAATCGTACGTATAGGTTTAGGCGCTAGTGGTGTTTACAGACGGACAAACGGACGGACGGATGGACGGGCAGATGGGCGGACAGATGGACAGACGGACGTTTTGCTTTCAATTGGTTTTTCGGTAGCAAGGACCCACAAAACAGGAATTCTGGCTACACCACGTGGTAGGGGATTTTTTGTTCTTAATTTAGCAAGTGGATTTACTCCATCTTTTCATTATCACGGCTCGGCAATGAATTTCTTCTGCCAAAAATTAGCCGTTTTTTCGCGCAGCTTTACATAACTTTCCCTATACCACGTATAGTACTTTGTATACGTATGTATACGGGAAAGTAGAAAAGGGTATGTTTGTTATGATGATGTTCACTTTATTTAAATCCTTTGTAGCACAATTATATTAAATGTCTATCACCTAGATATCAGTAATAGTGAGAAAGTGCGAGTAATAACTACAATGTACTCTTCCTTATAGTGAGAACAACAATTGTGTAATTTCTTTACTACAAATAATATTATATGGTTTATACGACCACTGATATGCCTTGTGGTCCTCTTTAATGTACATATCTACACGCTTCGCGAAACAGTGTTTCGAGAGGTTATCCGAATAAATTTGCCCTCCAAAAGACCACAAAATGCATAGCCACTATGAAACGCTGCATAAATGTTCAATTTGTAATATTTTAATCACTTGAATTTGTAGTATTGAAAGTATTATTTGTGGGTTATCTTTTCAAATTCACTTTAAAATAACTTTTCATTTCATGAGACGAAAAAGTATAAAATCCTATTCGCCACCAAAGACACTATGTTACTATTTACTTCTCAGCTGTAAATGATTTTTGCTTTTTGAAAGTACACTTCACTCTCTTGTTTGAAGGTACCCTGGAAGGTACTCTCATGTTTGTGGACCCCTGCTATAGAGAAAACTATGGCATTGCCGGTCAATGACTTCCAGGTTTCATTTTGGAATGATATGATACTTTCGTACAGCAAACCTTGTGTTTGTATGGGGATTAGAAAAGAGAAATCTCTACTTGTCTACTCCTGTAATGTGAAAATCGTTATTTGATCGTTCACATATTCCGGTGAAAAGTGCCAATTCACTAATCCCTGGTCATCAACAGTCCTTCAGAAACAAAGCACTAGACGAATTCGTTATTTTGAGAATTTTCCAGACTTATTTTCTGAAAATTATTTTCGGATCACAGTGGTTTCTTTTTAGAATCTGATGGAACAATTCCGTCGTATGGGGTAGCGATGGTCAAAGCGAGCAGTGATGGCATTCAGGAGGTTCCGAGGGGCGGCCAGGATTTAAGTGGACTTGTCACACGGCGAAATAGGAAGCTTAACAAGGTCACCTATTTTTAGTGGGCGGGTCGATGGCGGGCGGGCGGGGCAGCCGGGGGAGGGAGGGAGGGAGCTGCCGGAGCGGTGGGAGAGGGGAGGTGGCTGGCGAAGGGGGTGACGAAGGCGCTCAGTGTGTTTACACGGAGCGGTATAGTCAATACGGCGTTAGAGCAGGCCTCATGGCCTGAGTCTCGCCACGTAAAATAAGGCAATTCAATTCAATTCAATTCAAAATACGGCGTTGCCCTGCGGCGACAGTCCTGTCCAGGTCTCGACTTGGGGTGTAGAGGAGCGCCAGCGAGGACCTGGCCAACGCCACAGGGAGGGGAGCGGAGGGGCTCCGGGTAGCACTCTTGAGTTTACTTTAATTTTTACGGCTACAAATATGCTTACAATAAGGTTTTTTGATTTGGTCCACACTTCGAAGTGGAAATTTTGATAAGTCAATGATGAGTTGACGTCTTTCAATAAATGATTAAACAAAGTTTAAAGAACACATATTTAAAGGATATAGCAGAATCCTATGATTTAAGAAAATATTATAATATGGAATAATAATACTCCCATTTAAGAAATTAAACTTACACTCAAACAATGATGTACGAAGTGTTGATTAAACAAAATTACTATTTGAAGTTAATGTTTAATTAAGGGTGTGAATATTTTGTATTGTATTTTAAAGTAAGTCCTCATATATATTGTTTTTTTTATTAAATTTGCCTTAGGAAATATGTTCTGACTCTTGTGGACCCTTGCTATAGAGAAAACTATGGCATAGCCGGTCAATGATTTCCAGGTTTCATTTTGGAATGACATGAAACATAAGAGCACAAGTATGACGTGCTACTTGTTACTTGTGATGTTACAAGAATGAAATATTTCAAGTTTTAGTTTCACTTTCAACAAAAGATGGATTAAAAATTTAAATACGGAAAGTTGTGTATATTTCAGGAAAAAATGTGTTAGAATAAAATAATAAAATGCTTCAAAAGACGGTAGACGTATTTTGATTATCTAAAAATTGCAGTCTTTCAGTGAAGGATAATTGAAAAGGCAATCATCACAATGCCTGATTATGTAATAAGTGTACGGTTAAATAACAGTTATTTTTTATAAAACTGGTACCTTAAATTATTTTGCTATTTGCAATTGTTAAGATGATTTTCTTTGTGTTAAGACACTTATCTTATGCGAAATCCCCAAGCCAGCTATTGAGCGGTCAACTTTAATGCTTCTTTGAAGTTATATAATAACTATTGATATTCAGAGGTGATTTGCCGATTCAATATATGTGTCGCCTTATACAATGTTAAGGGGAGTGTGAATCGATTTTGAGTCCAAAAGTAGATTTTTTGTGCTTTTGTTTTCCCTCATCTTTCCTGTTTAAAATGAGTCATAAATCAGGTTGCTACGGCAATAGGAACTATGTATATTTGTCTCTTAAAGACACAAGCATGCAATAACACGTGTGCATAAATATTCAAACCTGTTTTCCCGTAAGTTTATTTTTATCTAAAAAAGGAACATTTTCTTACGAGCTATTCATCATAAAAATTTCAAACTTAGTGAATATTTTAAATTAAGTGTGTTATACATGCTGGATTAACCAAATTTACAAAATCT
The DNA here is from genome assembly GCA_031308135.1 of Acheta domesticus. Classification (NCBI taxonomy): domain Eukaryota; kingdom Metazoa; phylum Arthropoda; class Insecta; order Orthoptera; family Gryllidae; genus Acheta; species Acheta domesticus. The sequence continues at coordinate 144,682,602 of JAHLJT010002406.1, read as the reverse complement.
GTTATACATTGAATTTTATTAGAACGAATACTCTAGAAAATGTAGGGGGAAAATAGTTCACACTTCTCATGATTTTTTTTATTTCATCAAAAAATAGCTTTTTTCCAAAATTTCCTTAAATTTAGTATGTGGGTAAAGGATATAATGTACACTCTGTAAATTATCGTAGAGATACCTCTAATATTTTGCCAGGAAGTGTTCCTTCAATTAGCCACATTTTAACATTGTCAGCATAGGGAATTCACACACTGCTTATACCACACAGCGGCATTAGCCGCATTCAAACGCCTACGAATTTCTTCGGTAATTGAAATGCATGTTGCTCAGCAGATGCGTTCTGCGGGTAGCCTAACCAACCACTCCTTATGCCGCACGTTAAATTCGTAGCTCGATTAATATCAGGTAGTTCTCCGTGCTGTTTCTACTTTTCCCCGCACACGTACGCAGTCTGTGTCTTACAACGATGATACATTTCGAGCGGCAGACGGAAAAATGTCAGAGAAATAAAAAAAATCTCTTAAATTGCTAGTGCACCTGTACCTCCACATCCCCTCCGAAATGGATATTTTTCGGTCGATCTGGCTCAACTCAAAGCTTTGTGATTTAGTAAAACATACTTAATATGAAGCTCCTGGGAAATTTTCACAATTTTCTCAAAAATTGCTCCAAATTTTTTATTTAAACTTTTTTGAAAGAATATAGTAAAATACACTTATGAAGGTGGCATAAGTCTGTTTTCACTATTAACTCTGAATTTTCGAAAATTTCAAAAATTTGAATTTTTCGACGTCATACAACTACACAATCGAAGATAAAGATTTTTCTTCATATGAAATGTATCCGTAATTTGTTCTTTCATTGGCAAGCACATTTTTTTTAAATGTTCTTAGATTTCAACGAATATTGCGTGCTGTACGTACAATATTAAAAAATAAAAGACACAAGATTTTCTCAAAAACCACCTTAATTATCCACAAAATACATTTAAGCACAAAGCTTCAAGCTAAGGACTTTATCCGCGCTCTTGAAATGACAGGAAAACCACGCGACACGGCTCTTGTTCTTTCTAGCTCTAGTTCTTCGACACTGAAAATCTGAAACCTGATTTTATGCTAATATGTGTATAATGTGTAGTTAACATTTTTAGCAAACGTCGATTGTTCTGTGTCTCTATCTTCATCACACTTGCCAACAGGCTCAAAAATATGCACAGGGTCTCACGTATTTCAAATGATTATGGCAAGTGCCAAATGATTATGAAAAAACTTTAGAATTCTTTTTAGTAAAAAAAAGAAATATTAATATTTATCTCGCATTTTCTTTTATTATTGTTACTTATTTATGCCTAAAGGGCAGAGAAAAAAATCTACTTTGGTGCCTGACGTTGAACCCTTCCAACGTAATTGACACTTAAATCACATCAGAGGCGAGCGCTACATTGAGTGCGTTGAGAGAAGAGGGGATCCCAGCAGGGTTCGAGCCCGGCGCCGCCGGGCCCGGCGCATCAGGGCGGGGCGGCGCCGCGGCGCGGCGCGGCGGCGACTGGGCACCGCAGACGGGCAGGCGCCGGGCAGCGCCGAGCGCGCATTCTAGCGGTGCACTTGCCAACCATTTGTATTACCAAGGGATATCGGCGCGCATGCGCACTGCGAGCTGGCACGAGGTGCCTCTCAAAGCAGCTGGCGCCACAACACGCGACCAAATGCTCGAGAAAGCAGCTACATTGCTAACTCCACGGGTCACAGTACATTTGTCCGTGTGTTGCGCCGTACGCTTCCGTCAATCGGTCAAGTTTTAAGATATTTACTTTCTTGTATCGAGAAATTTATGTAATGCTGTAAATTTTCGTTGTTGAGATTTTAACGGAAATATTTCTTCCAATGGTTCCTGATACCGGAAAAGTGTTCTTAAACATGTTCAGTCTGTCTTTCACTCTGTCTATATGTTCTACCATCCGTTTGTCAGTGTGCTCGTTTGCCCGTCCACTTCCCGTCCGTTTCCCCATTCGTCTGCGCGTCCACCTGTAAATAATACTAGCTCTAAAACCATACCCAGGAATTTTATTACTTGGATGTTCTGTAATAGATATTGCTGATATTGTGGCCCCTCCGGTTTGAAACAAAACCTTTTAATTTTTTAGTACACATTACATAATCTCATTAAGATATTTTCTTAAGATTAGCATCAATTATTTTCCGAAAAAAAACTATTGGCTTAATATTATGTTAGAAGACGTTTTATTGAAGTCTCTGGAATTTGGAAAACTGCACAAGATCAACTATAGGAGATGTAGTGAGATCGTTCATAAACATGACCAGCGCTGATTAATGTGTAAGAGAGTTGATCAAGGTACGTATGTGTTCCTCTTCACATTAAATCCGGGGCAAATATTTCTGGTGGTTGACAACACTCCTAACAGTATGTTTTAGTTCAATGAGGTCCCTAAGTACACCGTCACTGGCCACGATAACATTCGCAATCCAGTTCACATGTGTGATTTGTTTGATGCATGATATAGCACAACTAGTTTTAATGGAGAGGTTGTCACAGGTAATTTCCAGTTTTCTGCAGTTACTTCAAATTATCTAAAAAAATTCAATCCCGTGAAAGATTGAAACATCGACCCTCACAAACGTTTTGGGAAGTTGCCTTCCAATCCGCAATACTGAGAAGAACGTTTATTTTGAAAAGTTGTACATATTGAATTGAATGATGGCACTCAAAAATACGAAGCAAGAAAAGCAAAATACGAATACTCTAATTCTTCTTTAATCCTATTGTGGTAACGTGACTTTTTGAAACAATAGTGGTAACGTGGGGTGTTTCCAGACCCCTACACTCTTTTAATGATATATGCTAATTATTTAAAAAATAAATTAATACAATAGTCTTCTTCTCTTATTAAAAATTTTTTTGCCTATAATTAAACAATTTATTAAGATTTTAGTTCCTAAACAACTCTGAGAATTCATCAGAAAAGCATCTAATATTTGGAGTTAATTTTTCTATCGGTCTGCGCGTGTTATCACATCCAAGCCCATGTTTCGTAGCAATAATTGCAATCTTTTCGAATCAAAAGTTCAATGGAAAATTTCAATACCCATATTATCCACATTCCACAATTCAGTAAGATTTTGGTACCCTGATTTCACAGACCCAGCCAAAACACGTAGCACATTTACTGCCTTCATTTCCCTTTTGTCAGTCAATAGGTGTTGCGATCATTTTTATTCCTCTCTAAATCCATTTCACTTTTGATGTTGGTGAATTCTTTAATTCTATCAATCATATCCAAATCAAAAAAAGAAAACATTATCCTGTTCTTTTGGAATTTCGTGCAGACTGCTTTTTCCAGGGCGGTGAGTAACAATTTTCTGTTCTCACTTTCAGCAAAAGTTGGCATATTCTTCCACTCCTTTCTTAACATATAAAGTGACCTAAAATGTTCGTAGTACTTCAGTATTAATTTTTCAGTGGAATCCTAACGAAAAAATACAGCATGCAATACGTTCCCAATCTAATAGAATCTACGAGACTGATGACACCTTTGCTAACGTAGAAGGTAACGAGGGGGTCTCTGGGCACCCCAAACTAAACAATAGCTTGCTACACGGATAAAACTCACTAAACTGGCAAACTGAGAGCACACTAAATATCGTGAAACAAAAAGAGAAAGGTACTAAAGCAATGGCCAGGGTAGCCAACATCGGAAATACAACAAGCGAGAAGAAAGGATAGTGAGGATCTCACAGACCCCCGCGTTACCACTCCCGGGTTAAGATAATATAACTTAAACGTGTTATAAACACGAAATTGGTTTATATGGTTCCAATGCATTATTTATCTTTAATAAAGTTTTAACTATTTTTTGAAATGTGTTTGTTGGATTTTTTCAATTTAAAGAACTTGAAAACAATTAAACTTCCTAGAAGAGTTGTATACTTGTTGCGATTTAAGTGTTCTTCAAAAATAATTCTGCAAATCTCAATCGCCTAGTAAAATGTTGGTAAAGAAACAAATAACATTTTCTAAATTAACATTAATCCTCCTTCTGTGTACTTCTTCCTGTCGGACGTCGATGCAATGCTGACCATTGTATCCTATGTTGAAAGCCATTAAGATAGAAAATATATTTTTTCAGTTTCATTGACTTTATCTATCACATCAACAAACACTTGAGAGTAGTTTTGGGGCTTTTGTTCCTCTCCTTCATCGTAAAATTTAGTAAAATTGAAGTGATTAATGAATAATAAACAATAATGAATAACAATCTTTGCGAATCATTACTGGACTTTGTGTTCTAAATTAGTTTATCACAACTGATTCCATGTGTTCTTAAATAATGCGTTCTTTTCAACAATTATCATCGATGAGGTGCAATTTAACACCCACGACCACGATAATGGAAAACTCATTAAACCAAACAAGTCCCATTGTGAGTTCAGCACAGGACATTGTCAGTCAAAAGCGCCTAGTAAGGGAGATTCATCAGACAAATAACTAGCGGAGCGAAGGTCATAGTTCAGAAGTTAGAAGAAGCGAGGCTCGTTTGACTGATGCCTATACAAGTGCCGAGTGGCAGGGGAAAACACCTGGTAAATGGGCGATCATCTGATAAAAGAGATGAGACAAACAACTCATGTTGAGAGAGAACTGTATCATCAATAACAGGCCCAAACAAGGTGTGTTTGTGTCTATTAGTACAAACGAGCATGCAAGAGTGAGTTGACGGTGATAGGAACGGGGAATAAGTGAGAAACATATTCTGAGGATAAAATCAGCCATCTTTTTTTAGATGTATGTAGAAAGATATAAAAATATAAAAAGTAAAAGTAAAGCGTTTAAAAAGGATTCTAAGAATAGAGAGACTAGCCAAGAACGATGCAAAAATGTGTCACCACGCTCAAAGGCATTAAAAGGTTTTGAATGGTAATTCTTAACCAACACGGAAACTCCTTGACTTCACCCACCCTTCGCCTCAACGAAAACCATGATTTTACTTTCGATTTCTTTAATGCCTGTAAGCATAGATTAAAAAAAATACATTATTTTCTTTTTAGCAATATTTTGGCACAATAATACAGGTTTTAGAACTGATCCCAAATTCAAATTTTGTAAAACTATTTCTGAAATACATGTCAAATTATAAAATAATTATTTATATCCTATGCAACAATGAATTGATTTCCCTAATGAAAATGGTTGTATACATTGTTGACTTTTTAGAATTTCTGATGTGTCACAAGACAAATGAATCTCCCATATTATTTTCTGAGGTAGTTCTGGGATATTTTGGAAGCTTCTGGCGATTGATTGGTGATTCTGGGAGCGGCAATTTTGAATATCATTAATCCTGTAAATAAAGTACATGTTTTTACGTAAGAAGGTGGCCATGATTACACGCTACACGCTAGTTGACGAGATCCTGCGCTGCTCTACACGTCTGCTTGCGGGTTTTTTCTCAACCAGGTATCTCCTACCAGCGGTCACCGTTTCTATAGTGTGAAGCTCTAAGCTCCCGACTTTCTTCCTGACATGTGTGATAGTGTAGTGCAGGTAAGTGTAAGTGTGTGTAAGCAGTGAGTATAGGACAAGGAAGATGATGGAAAGATCGCGCGCGGTCCGTGGCCCGTTTGCTGGGGTTCTGCTCCGGTATTCGCCTAATGTTGATCAGAGAAACCACCGAAAAACTGCCAATCAGAACAACCATCCACTAGAATTCTCCTGCTGACAGCGGTTGAATTCAAACAAGCTATTTAGTCAGTGTCGAAAATCCTGTCAAGGGTGGGTCTCGAACTCTAGTACCTCCCAGTCAGAGGTACTGCAGGGACATCAGTTGATGCCCTGAGCCACTTTAGCTTGTTTGGAAGCTTGAGGAGCATGTCAATGTTTAAATTGTGTTTTATTTCCCCCATGATCTGCCGGGAGTGGATATTTTTTTCATTTTAGAGGCGAAATAAACTTTTTGGCAATTCACAATGAACTTCGATGTGACGAGAATACATTTTGCGCATTGTACCCGCTGCGATGTCTGGGGGGCAGATAGGGCTTGGAGTGATGGTCGAGGTGGATCTGGGAGAGCAGATGTCGATAAAGTAAATGTGATAAATAAATACCAGGGAAACGGCATATTACTTTACCTTTTTTAAATTGTTTTATGTCATGGTTTGATTCATTATCTCAAATAATGGCTCTGTTAGGCTGGCTTGTTGGACCAGTAAGCAAGTTAAATCAAAGATAAAAGTGTTATGTGATGTAAATCCTTAAAAAAGCATATACCGATTGATTATTTCGGGGCGCGTCAACTGCTATGGTCGTTAGTCCCGTAAGTGTGGTCCGTGAGGTGACGCCGTCTCTCTCCCTCTGGATTGTCAGATCGGGCGTCGGCATACACGTAGGCTTGCGAGGTTCTGCTCATCCAGTTATCTTCCACCATCGGGCATCGCCCCAGCCGGAACATACTATGTGCTCCCGACTGGTCTCCTGGCAAATGTGGCATATGTGTAATGCAAAAAAACGTAGATGTCACTAAGCGGTGAGTGTAGGAAAGATCACGCGCAGTTCGCGGCCCGTTTGTTAGGATACTGCTCCGGCATTCCCCCGGCTTTTATCGTAGAAACCACGAAAACTGTCGATCAGAGCAGCCACCGGTAGAATTCTCCTGCACGCAGCTGCTGAATTCAATTTAGCTAACTCGCTAGTGAATCCTGCCATTGTCGTGACTCCAACTCTACGACTTCCCGGTCGGAGGCGCTGCAGTTGCATCAATCAGTTCATGCTCTAAGCCTCCCCACCCGAACGCTCATCCATACAAAAAGAATCACAGAAGGAGAATAGAAAAAAAACTGAGGTAGGTACGGACAAGTAGTGTTTAGAAAATCAGAAAATAACGTAAAGAAGAAACGAGATTTCCGAGGAGACTGGATGAGCAGGAAAGAAATGAATGAAGAAAAATTAACACCAGAACGCGGAGGGGAGAAGCGGCGCAGCTGAGTGAGCGGGCCGCCAGGGAGCGTTTTTGCGCCAAGACGAGGGCGGCAAGGGCGGCGAGGGCGAGGAGGGCGGCGAGGGCGGCGAGGGCGGCGAGGGCGAGGAGGGCGGCGAGGGCGGCGAGGGCGGCGAGGGCGGCGAGGGCGGCGAGGGCGGCGAGGGCGGCGAGGGCGGCGAGGGCGGCGAGGGCGGCGAGGGCGGCGAGGGCGGCGAGGGCGGCGAGGGCGGCGAGGGCGGCGAGGGCGGCGAGGGGCGGCGAGGGCGGCGAGGGCGGCGAGGGCGGCGAGGGCGGCGAGGGCGGCGAGGGCGGCGAGGGCGGCGAGGGCGGCGAGGGCGGCGAGGGTGGCGAGGGCGGCGAGGGCGGCGAGGGCGGCGAGGGCGGCGAGGGCGGCGAGGGCGGCGAGGGCGGGTGGCGCGTCGTTAGCGGCTCTTCCCATTCCGGCGGCGCCGCGGCGCGAGTACCGCGTAAATAGTCGGCGCACGCAGAAGACGGCAGCGCAGCGCCAGGGCTTATGCTCAATCATTGGTGGCCGCTGGGCGCTGCGTGTTGTGGCGACGGCCACTCCGGCTCAGGAGGCAAGAACGGCTCTACGGACGTGAAATAGAGCGAAACTCTGTGAAGGGTGAGATAACCGGTAAAATGATTTACAAAAGCGGAGAAAGAAAAGATACCAGCAGAGAGACGTGTAATTAGCGATGAAAATGTCATGTCCAAGACTAAAAAGGGATGCAGGAAGACAGAAATGTGGCGTTTAGAACGACAATAATGCAGGAAGGGGAAAAGTGGATCAAAAGATAACAATGATGAAAAGACATGAGCAACAGATGAGGGTAGTAAAAGAAAAGGCCTCAAAGATATGAAGCTAGGCGAGTGGAAGACACAATAAATAAGAGCAATGAAGAAGATACGTTAAGAAGTAAAAACATCATATAAAGATGCAAGAAGAAGAGTAAATGATTCCAGGCTCGTTTATTACATCAATACACAGAAATAAAAACGTGAATTTATTCAAAAGCAATTCCAAAAGTTTTTTTTCAAAAGTAAAGGCTACTTTTCAGTTATATGCTACACATTTTAATAAGTACATAATTGCAAACTCACAACAAATACATTGTAAACAGGACCTAACTAAATGCACTATACTTCAGGTAAATTTATGTAAAATTATCAAAAAAGTATTTTTCTTTTAAGGATTGACATGTATTTTTTGACATTAGAAAGCAAGTTCAAAGTGAATATACTATTATAACCCCTCGCGTTAATTGGTGCTTTAGTCAACGAGACCAAGAAATTTCGTGAGTAACTAACTGCCCGACAGGTAACAATATTGAGATTTTTAACAACTTTTAAACTTTTTCGTTATTTCTGTATGGATTTCAGCATATTTTTGGGACACTACGTACTTTGAATATCTTCACATATAAAACGTGTTAGTAATGATGCTAGTAAATTATACTCGTATAAGAAGTTTGTGTGAGACTGCAAGGGCTCTGCATCATTTTAAGGAAACGTGTTTGCACATTTGCAACAACACTCTACCAACAATGTATCCGTCAAAACCGGGTGGCCAGATCCGCGATTGTAGTGCGAGCTATATCAGATTCGCATGTTTCTCTCAGTGACATATTACGCAATTTTTTAGACCACAAGGTTGAGGGATAACTTAAGAGATCGAACAAATAGGATTGAGTCGCTTTCCTTCACTCAGTACTGAATTTTACATCTGCCTCATTATTAATTCTGTGAAATGCAACCAAAATACAATTTCTAGAAATATATGCTGGAACGCACATTCTGGTCTGGTCTTCGTAGCAAGAGCCCCGCCCCCATGCGCGGGTCGCAACAACGGTTGTTACTGCAGCGACTCTGGCCGGATAGTCCTGTGGTTCGAGTGGCGTCGGTGGCGGAGACACTAGCTGAATAGCTTGGACTAATTGAGCCATTTCTGTTGCCGGAAAATTTTGGCTCCTTCTATCACTTTTTCTGATTTGTCTGATATTTCTCGGAGAATTCCCAAGCAATTCCAAAAGGACCAAGGACCACGCGTGATTTCTTTTCTCATCCTTATCTCCTCCTTTCCCATTACAAATCCACTTATACTTACACTACACCAGCACACATTGGTATAGCTGTCGGAAGTGAAGTTCTTGTCCCATTGGGGAGGTTCTCCAGAGGAGTTCTATCACTGGAGGAGATTCCTGAAAGGGAAAGCCCCTGTAGCCGACACGTTATTCGGCGCTGGACATCACGTTCCATCGGAAAAGGAGCATTTCCACCTCCCGTGATTTAACATGCACTACAGGCCCGGGACTAATTATCATAATCGAGAGACGTCCCTCAGGGCATCAACTTATGTCACTGCAGGGACTTTGACCGGGGGGTCTAGATTCGAGTCTTGACGGTACCAGAATTTTCGACACTAGCTTGATAGCTAGATCGAATTTACTCACTGTCTGGAGGAGAATTCTAGGAGCCGGCTGCTCTGATTGGAAGTTTTTTCGTAGTTTCTCCGATCAATACCAGACGAATGGTGGAACAGTACCCTAACAACGGGCCACGGACCGCGCGCAAACTTTTCTTGCCCTTCATGGACCTATCTTCTACTTATACACACTTACACTAACAAGCACTACACTACCATACATTTCGGATGATCAGTCGAGAGTGTATGATCTTTCCGGCTGGGGTTGGTTCCCCGCTGGTGGGCGATTCCTGGTTGAGGAAAACTCCCTAGCCGACAGGAAATGTCCGCGCCGCATCCCACCAACCAGCGGGGGAAGGACACCACCCCCTCCTGAGGAAATAAGCATGCACTACATTTACGGAACTAATAGCGTTAGAAGTTAACGCGCAGGAAATCCCTAAACAATCAATCATCATAACAGTTAAAGCGACCGGTAACGCAAAATAAGGAATCGATCATCATGGACAGTCGCTAGGCGTCATGCTCCGCCCCCGCGCGACTCAAAATACTTGACCCTTGTTCAGACGTCGCTCTTAACCTTCTCATTGACCGCCATCCACGAGCGCGTGAAACATTGATTCCCGTGTTGGGCGGAAATAGAGCGGCTGCGCTCGGAGCAGGCCGCGTGGGCTGGCCGGCTGCGGGCGGCGCGCGCGGGGGAGGGGGGAGCGCGGAAATCGGAGCAGCCACGAGCCGCGCCGGGGAGGGGAAGAGAAGACGCAAATGCCATCACAGCTACGGATAAGTCGCCACGACCAAATTAATTAAAGAAAGGTAGATAATACATATAAAAAAGAAAATCGTCAGTAATACTGTCCAGAAACCGTTTAAAGATCGAGAAGACTGTAATGTAACTGAGAAATAAAATCAGAGTGTTTCAGAAAAAATATTAATCATTAAAATACCTTCAATGACTTCTTGCAAAATTAGATTCAGTGGAAGAGGCATTTTCAATTAATACATTTATTTCACCGAATTTGAACACTTTTGTATGCACCTTGCAACAGAAACCTTTATAAAAATAAATAACGATCAATCCAAACTAATAAAGGTTAAAGTAGTGGAAAAAGTACAGCAATTACTTTCAAGTCTCTTTTCACATATTGCCTCTGACGAATTTCAAATGGCATGCTTTTACATTGATGAATCTGACATACATTTTTTATTTGTACAAAGTTTTCAAACGTACAAAATTTTGAAATTAATACTATTCTCCGAACTCGATTACAACTAAACCAAGGCAATCTTAGAGGTAATCAATTCATTAACAATAACTAAGATTTATTTAGTTATGTACTTTAAGAATGAAGATAATTGGAATGTTTGTAATATTGTGAAACAAAAGCAAAATGCACATAATGTGCCACGGCCAAAAGTAAAATACAGGAATTTCCAGCAAAATTCGAAAACATAGCTAACAAAGTCACAATTAAACTTTCCATAACAAAAGTGTGCGAAATGATTGAAGAAAGAAACTGATATTCAGGGCTGAGTCCTTGATTGAAGAGCAGAGCGATTTCAATTTCTGAAGCAAGCTCGAAAGTGAAGACCCTACCTAATTGACAGATTGATGTAATGAGGAAAAAAGAAAAACGAGTGAAATAGGGTGAACCCAAATAAGATCTGTCATCAACCATTTGAAAATACCATTAACTAGAATAGAAAATAAATGAAATAAGCACACACAAACACACTCACAAGATTATAAAATGAATAGCAGTGAAAACGAGGTAAAAAAATATTTTAATCGTGGTTTGTCTTCAACAAATTGCACGTGATTGGAAACATTGTATAGTGAGTACCTTACGTTCTTGGCGAATACGGAGTCTTAGGGTTTTAATTTTGACAAGTATTTGCCGGAGTTCTATTTCCTACAGGAGTGATAGTTCATCGGCTTTTCCAGTTTAGAAAGTACCCCACACACATACACACACCTGTAAATACGAAATCTGGGCAATATTCAAATCTGAAACTGAGAGCAGGTAGTTTTTTTATTTTGATATTATGTGTGTATTAAAAAATAATTTGGAATATTAAGATTAAGTGTGTAAAGGCTTGAAATCAGGTGAGCATGCATTGCCTCTGTGATAAATATGGTGTTTATCTGCCATGCAAATGCCTCAATCTCAAAAGGTACATATAAATTATTTTCTCAATTAAATTACAATACATCCTGCAATTACAATACATTTTGAAATACCAATACATGCCTTGTACATCGGCGAACGTACATCCAGGACATATCGTCGCCTGAGCGATGACCCTTACCCAGTTTCTGCTCTGATTACAAGCTTTATTTTTTATCACAATTTTCTGTTACATGCTACAAGTTAAAGATTGACAGATATTTCCCACCTCGACAATGTAATTAGCTATTATGTTAATTTGTTATATTTAAATGTTATTGTGATTAGTTCCGTTAGTTTAGAAAATGTTTCATCCCAAAAGGTGTCGAGGTTCCTTCCTCGGTCGATGGTGAGAGCTGGCGCCATCAGCTTGTGCGGAATTCCCCTTCTTGGTATTTCCCCCACTGGAGCATCGACCCATTGGGGACAATCACTTAGCCCCCGCCTGGTCTCCCGGCATTAGTGGTAGTGTAGTGCACGTAAATGTAAGTAAGGGGTGAGGATAGGACAAGGAAGAGGAAGAAAAGATCGTGCGCGGTCCGTGGCCTGATTGATAGGGTACTACTCCGACATCCGCCTGGTATTGATCAGAGAAATCACGGAAATCTACCGATCAGAGCAGCCGGTCGCTAGAGCGACTTATTTCGACCTAGCCTGTATCTAAAATCCGTCACCATTGGGACGGATTTTAGGGCCTCCCAGCAATCAGCAGGTTGACAGCGGTAAAACAATCTTCTGTGGGAAGGCGGCGTGGCTGCGGAAGAGTGCGGCGCGTGCGGGCGCGGTGGGCGGGGGGGGGGGCGGCGGCGCGGAGAAGAAGAGGCGCGGGAGCGATCGCGTGGGTGGCGAAGAGGCAACGTGCGCGTGATTGGCCGACCGAGAGCGCCGGAGAATGTCACCCGTGACGCAGACGAACCAGCGATTTGAACGTGATTGATTACGAGGTTCGACGTCGGACTGAATATAGAAGTTCGCCCGCAACGAGCTCTGTTAAAGAGGACGCCGTGACTGCGTTTGTGATGACGTCAAAGGCTAGGACATTTGTTCAATCGCTCCCTTTCAAGTTCAAAAATTAAAAATTGAACAATGAATGGCATAATTGAAAGGCCTGGCGGTACATCAAAGGCTAGCGACTCCGGGTAAAGATTGTTCTCATCAGAGTGTGTTTCAGCAGAAAACTCTAAAGGAGGTAGGCTATGTTTCGACCCAATAAAAGTCTACTTTATGAGGTACATTATAAATGATTCAGTAGATAACAAAAATCTATAATATTTAAAGTTACTATTCATTTAAAGATCAAACCGCTTATAAAGCGTTTAACCGACAAGAAGATTGTTGGAACAATGAATTTTTCTCAGATTTTTATAGACTCCAAGCATTCATTCACTTTACACATTAACTCAATCTACAATGATAATTCAATTTCTCCTCAATAGAATCTGAGAAAAGATGTTTCAGCAATTATCTGAAATGTTCAACTCATTTGTCACTGCACATAGCAACGCTACCCTTAACTGACTCCAACTTTTCTCTCATCACTTCACAAGACACATTCAAAAGGAAGTCGCATGCGCCATTCCAGTAAAATGGCCATCACACTCCCGACACCTCCCATATTTTATGAAAGTAGCATCCATCAGCATGTTCTCCAAACAGCGTATTACCTTTGCAACGTGTTTACATGTTCAGAGCAGCAGATCTGTCGCGTACCAACCCTTTGCGATGACCTCACCGCAGCCTTCCAACTTCCGAAGGGGTTCTCTGTCCATCACAGTGTTGCCCTCTGCTTATATTCACTGCCAAAGCCGAGCGCACCGCTATGGCAGTCGCCGTGAGCAATCGCCGTAACGTGCTCGCTCTAGTAACCGCCGTCGCCAACCTCCCCTCTGGCATCCCCGCTGCCATCGTGACTCTCCTCGTCCCGGCCCCGCCCGGCCCGCGCGTCTAAGGGTACACACACGTAAGACGCTTGTTTCTCGCGCGGGAGGGCCCGGCGCCGAATGACGTCACTCGGCAGCTGGATTGCACCATGTTATCAAATGGAGGCGCACACAACGAACGCTATCGGCTTCCATCCGCCAGCGCCGGCCAGCAGCCGGAACTCTTGGGAGTTTCGGCGTGCTGGCTGCACTCGCTGGTTTTCAGTCGACTCGTGGCTTTGAAGTGTCTGATCACAAGATTCAAAAGGGATGGAGTACTTTTTTGGTTTTGATGTTGTTTGTGAGGCTGGTTGTGTGTAATAGAGGGGCAAAAGACACGCGAAGAAATGTGCTGGAAAGAAATTTCTTCGTATATGAACAAGTAAACATCTACATAACCTCAAATATATTTGTTTATGTAATGTTAAGTTACATTGAGTGAAACATTAATCAAATAAACAGAAACTAAATGAAAAGACAATTTCAGAAGCATTTATCAGTTTATGCGAGTGTACACAATTAGATTATACACGAATTTCAAAACTGTATCTCCCATAATTGATGAATTGGACGATCGTTCTGTAGACTGTCTTGCAACGTTACGTGAATCCAATTGAATAGCGTTATTGGGAAAGTTATCTAATCCATATTTATCAATATCGTTTTGTAAAACACACATGCACCTCATAATTCTCGTAAATTAACATCAGTCTGCATCAGCTTAATATCTATTTTGAATATAATTGTCGAAACAGCGTTCAATAATTCTATTATTCCATACACCATTTACTGTTATTCACAAAAACAGTGTATTTTCTTCTCGGCAGTCACTGGATATAATTTCGATAAATGAAGTGAAGTACTAGGATGAACCGCTAGATCTCGACACTGTCGAATCGGCGTCTTATGTGTCCGCCCTTGCTGGTCCATCAGCGCTGCTTATCAGCAGCGGATGCCGGCGTCGGCTTCCCAGCGTCCTACGTGTTTGTACCCTAACGCGATTTAGTGCGTGGTTAGGCGTCGCGCGACGTGCGACGGGGCGGACCGCCCTCATTGGCCGCTCTCAGCCGAGGACGCCTCCGCGCGCCCACGCAGATATCATCCTTCCCCGCCCCGCCCCGCCCTGCCCCGCCCCCCGCCCAGCGACGACGGCAGCTACTCCGGCGGATTAAGCGCTTGTGACGGCAGCTGAGTCTCGCCTCGCGGAGCTTTGCCACCCCCGCCAGCCGCCGCTATAATTATGTCGCCCAGAGAAGGTTCGTCGCGCCGGGCGCTTCAAGCAAACAAGCTCAGTCTGCCCTTTCTTTTTCGCTCCCAATTTGTGACAGTATGTCGGGATCTCTCTTTGGACACGCAAGGCAATTTAATTCCATTGTCACTACAATAATTCTCAGATGTCGATGGAGATCCAAATTAGGATCATAGAAATGATTATTTTATGAATCATTATTTGCTTTCTCTACTCTCCATGGATATCCAACTAAGTCACCATCTTCAATCACTTACTTGACGCGAAAGATTTCGTTTTAAATGGCGACAGCAAGTTTTTCAGATGTCGTAAGACTAGATTAATTTCTTGTACGTGTAGAGGTACTTAAAATTTCTCACTTTTATACGGACATAGAAAAAATATTTTATGAAAGCTATATGAAAAGTAAAATACCTCCTTTTACTTTCCCGTAAGTGTACGCATATACGGAGTAATATATGTACCATAGAGAAAGTTATGTAACGCTGCGGAAAATCGATTTCGTGATTTGAACGGAAATACAAATTTTGTGGTTTTGTGGTCCCCTGATACCGAAAAAGTGGTTCTTTTCAAAACATCCGTCTGTCTCTCCGTCCGTCCTTCTGTGAACAACTATAGCGCCTAAACCATCAGCACTATTTCTTCCAAACTGAATATTCCCAGGTCGAGCTAGTTCCGAGGCGCCACGATTTTGAAAAACTTTCTTCAAAATTTGGGACTACTATTTATGAATCCCCCGGACAATGTTCCGAAAAACGAGTCCAATTTTTCTTTAGATTTCTTGTGATAATAGTGTAAAGTAGACTTATTAAGCATAGGTCCGATTTTCACGGTTAACTTTGAATTTTTGAAAATTGCAAAAGTTTAAATTTTTTCGTCTTCCTACAAAATTAAAGATAGAGATTTTCCTTCAGATCAAAATTTGTTCTCCGACGTGAGTTCTTTCAACGTGAGTCATGTACATTTCTTTAATTTTAGCAGTTTTCCGGAAATATTGCGCGAAATATTTACAAA
Source organism: Acheta domesticus (assembly GCA_031308135.1). Lineage (NCBI taxonomy): Eukaryota > Metazoa > Arthropoda > Insecta > Orthoptera > Gryllidae > Acheta > Acheta domesticus. The sequence continues at coordinate 144,666,839 of JAHLJT010002406.1, read as the reverse complement.
TTTAAAAACGTACAAAGACAAGATTTTCTCAAAAACGGCTTTAAATTTGTTCTTTAAACTTTTGGTAGGGATAGTTATAAATGTACTCTATTAGATGACATACATGTCATATTGCTTATTATTTTGTTTTTTCAAAAATTACAAAATTTTAATTTTTTTGACTTGCCTCTCATGTGATCAATATTTACATGAGTGAGGATTTGTTTACATTTTATTTACAGATACATGTGCTTTAAATTATGCCATACAAAGTTTCTGGAAAACTCAACAGTTTTCTGTGAAAAATAGCTCGAATTTCCGCATTTTCAGAAACGCTCAACCTCCATTTTCTCATAAGTGGCTCCAATTTTTTTCTTCAAAGTTTTGGAACGGATAGTGCTAATTGCACTCTTTAATATGACGTAAAGTTTATTTTAGGGATTTTTTTGTTTCTTGAAAAATTACACAAATGTATTTTTTAAAGATCTCTCACATCTTTAATATGCACATTACTAGCAATTTGTGAACACTATTGTATTTTGAGTTAATGAGCTTCAAATGACTTCAATGAAGTTTTTTTGAAAACTCAAAAATTTTCTGTGGAAATGAGCTTCAAATTTTGCATTTTCAGGAGCGGTTAAACGCCATTTTCTTAAAAAAGGCTACAAATTTTTAAAGAAAAATTGCCATATAGGACGATATTTTTGTGTTCTTTAATGTTTTAAAATTAATATGTCCGTTCTACCATTAGGAAACCGAAAAATTAGGAAAATGTCACAAAAATGTACTTTGGGTGGCAATAGATGGCAGCTGGCACGAGTTTGTGGCAATTCGGAATAGATAGCTCAGACGAAAGGAGATAGAAAACTAATACGGGAAAGCGTCTGCCATTCTGTAGCACCACTGGTTTCATTTACCGCGAGAAACCACATACAAATAATTGCAACACAAAAGAATATTATAAATAGAAGAATACCATTTCATATTACGTAATTCTAAAGTATTTGTGAACTGAACGGAGTGTGTTAAAAATTCACAGCACAAGGGAAGGGTGGTGCCAAAACACCCGCTCTCACAGTACATCAAATATCCGTATTTCGGGTATTCCACGGTTATTTACTGAACACAATCAGCAAGAGAGCAGCCTCACGCGCCCCGCACATTTTGCTCGCCCCCTGGAATCTCTCTCCGGACCGCCATGTCCATCCTGCTCACATCTTTCGCCCTCTCATTCTGCATTTCCGCTCATCACGTTTCGTCAATTTCTTCCTCGCTTTCATGTATGTCCACTCCTGCTTTTTTTCGCTCCGTCTCCTCCTTCCGCTCTGCTCGCACCTCCCTCTCCTTTCGTTCCTGCAACTTCTTTCTCTACTTCCGCTCCTGACACTTCTGCTCGCCCACTCCTTGCTCTCCTTACGCTCTGCCTGCTCTTTCTGCACCACTCGCTTCGTTCGCTTCCTTCCGGTTTTGCCCGCTCTGCCTATCCGTCCGGTCCCGCTCGACTCCACCCCGCCTACAATGTTGCCCAGATACATTAACTAATTCACATAATTCGAAGGAACAGAATTTGAGGAAACATCATGAATCGCAACTACGCTACTTCTTTTTCGTGTGCTCTCAAAAGCATCCGTGCTAAATTTAGAATATATTTTTCTTTATATACTTGAAGTATGTGCGCATATATACGTGTAAGTATGCATGTATATCTACATCTATATCTATACTAACAAATAAAGACAGAACTGCACTGACTTAGTGCGCGATAATCTCTGAATCTACTGAACCAATACCGATGAACTTTTGTGATAGCTTCCTTTAACTGTATGGAGTACTATATGCTACGATTTATAACCACAAATCTTAATATATTTACAAAACTAAATACTTTTCTGGACATTTTTAGCCTAGAGTTACATTATAGATTCAAGAGTGCATCAATGTCAATAGTTTAGCTTCGCGCCACCAGAAGACTACGTCTGAGATCTACTACTGATTTCATCAATGTACAGCATTGCGTATTTAGAGGATTGTTTGTTTATTTTTCATAGTCAGTTGTCTAACCCGAAATAATTCTGAATTTTTTCCGCTTTATTTATAAAAGTAACATGAATATTGATTTTAATTGCGTGAGTGCATTATGTGAACAAGAGACTAAATGTTTGGAAGATATCATTTTCTAATGGATGTGGTTAACATTGCCGTAAAAAGGTATGAGTGCACACATGTTTAATTGTAGTAAATTAAGCATAATTATTACGTATTTGCAGGTTGGGCTTGTGACAGTGCGATTTACGTGTTATTCTGAAACTGACTGAAGGATGCATGTTTTAGATAAGTGTTTTAATATAGTGTGATAATAGAGAGTGTGATAATAGAGAGTACCTTTGGGTATTGAAGGAACTATTAAATTGATGATAGTTCTGCAATAATAGAATTTTTAGAAAATCCACAGTACAATTAAGTAAAACAGTATTGGTAAAATGGGTATTTGGAGGAATTTAATATGTGTCAACGCTAGTTTTGAAGGTTGTTATTTTAAATAATAGAAAAAGTGTTGTCAAGCCGGGAGCCACTGTGATCTCGGTTTTTTTGGAGACATTATAATCGCATCAGTGGCTCCTTTCGGTCGGTTTTTTAGTGAGAAGTGTTTTAGTGTGTACGGAAGACCAGGTATTTCCATATTGGAGAAAGGCAGAGAGAGGCGGGATAGAGCGGAGGGAATATACAGCAGAATAGATAGTAGGCTCTGCCATAGGGCGGGAATAGATGTCATTCATCTTTCTGTTTAATACAAAATTATGATAAATACCCCGGCAACGCGGGGTTCTTCAACTAGTAATTGATATAAATGCCTGAAAATAGATTCCCAAAACGATGCTACAAACTATGTAATATATCTTAAAATGCTCATAACAGAAAATATAACTGCGTTAGTGTTCTGAAAACCAATCTCGAGTCCCTCGGTAGCGATCAATTGTTTAATGATTTTTTGAAGGTCATAATAAATTTTTGCAATTTCAGCCAGTGGGAACCCTAACTGCATAAGCAAGGTTAGGATGGTATCAAGTAGTATTTTATGTCAGAGAAACATTGTAGTCTGTTTTAAGAAAATTCTGACACGTATGGAATAATTACAATTGGACAGAGAAATTACAGAATCTTTGGCGAAGCCACAGCAATGGAAGGAAACGTTTTAAAATGTCACAGAAAAAAATGTTAAAAAAATTGTAGGAAGTTAAAACCCAAATATAAAGAAAAATTTTTAATGTCAGCCACAGTACTCGTGAAAAATGTTTTACGCAATCATTTGTGATGCGATGTAAGTGTAGCGCCAGAGGTGAATCTGACGCTAACCGCTGCCACCAGATGTGACGTGCCTCGCTCGGAGCTGATTGACTTCATCGTATTCCTAAGGCGCGCGTCTCTTGGAGTACTGTGGTTGATTTGGAAGCTTTAGTGTGATGGGGAACGGGGAGGGCGGTTTCCTCAAGAAGAAGTCTTATTCATGTCAACGCACCATTTATTACAAATAATAGAGAAGAGAGAGGAAGGAGAGATAGACTAACTAGGTAAAGGACACGAATAGCGAAGAAATCAGAGATACGTAGGAGCCGAGCCTCTTACCCCATCTCCCCATGGACCAGGTGTTTTCTACGGGAGCGTCGGCGACTGCGACGGCGGGGCTCTGAGACCGGGGCATCCGCGAGAAAATTCTTGATATGTTGCATACATACACACGTCACGTGCTTCCCTCGGTCACCTCACGTGTGTCTCTGACTCACTTCCTGCCTCCATCTCCCTGTGTCTCCTGTGGCTCAGCCGGGCCAGTTTATATTGGCCCCTCGCTTGCATTCGGCAGCGTTTCGTGCAGGTCGCTGCCGGAATGTTTTGCTTGCCGCTGCATGCCGCTTGCCAAAGAAGTCGCCCCCGGCACGGTGAAGTATAATGGCGGCTCGCCGCAACAGACGAAGCCAAGTAATTGTATTCGTTTAGCCTGTTTTAATATTAAGGTCTCAAAATACGATTTTCTGTCTAGTACAATCTTTGTGTAGCTTCCAAAACAAGGTGAAACATTTTCAAAAACAGTTGGTAATTAATAGATTGGCTTATTTCATTTCTCCTCAACAATTCTTGAAAATCTTCTTGAAGTTGAAGAGGAAACAAAGGATTATAAATGCAAATTAAAGGGTTTGATAAAAATGCCTGAAAGAAAGATATAGTAATCTTTGACCTCTAAAGACTTCTTTTCCGTTTTGCAAAATCCTTTTCTTGTTGATATCATGAAAAATAATTTTCACATTTTAATGAACTCAGGAACAGTAGAGTTCAAGCTACTAGAGAATCAAGACGAAGAAATAGTACTAAACGTTTAATGAAAGGGGGTTCAATGATTGCATTTCGAAATCATATTCCTAAACAAACAACCGAAAATAAATAAAAATGTTCGCAACTATACTTCAATTTCAAACAACCTATTCGTGAAAATCACTATTACACTACGAAGTTTTCGGGGAGTCGTAAACTATGCATTTCGTTGAAACTGTGAGAAAGTTCGAAAATTTGACAAAATTGCTAGTGGAAAAAGTCCATGTTAATAAAATTATTGGCAATTTAAATATTTTTGATGTTGCGTTAGCAGCGAAGTGAATTTTTGGTTGAGTGAACAAATTAACTTCAACTGTATAATTTACATTTCATTCAAATTACAAACTACATAATTTCAACTTTTCATTCACAATTCAACTTCTTTGTGTTAAAAATACTATCTTAAAAATTAATTTCTCTCGATTGAAAAACAACTGTGACTCCCCCCCCCCAACACATTTCTCAAGAACGTGGCTGTAAACGCACTGGTATCGATTGACATAATATCAATCGTAGAATTTATAAAAATACAATAATTAAAAAATAAAAAATCTAAAAAAAATATCCTCTCCATTGTAAAATTCATTCTCTCAATTGTCGACGTGTAGTAAAACAATTAATAGTGCATTTGTTACGCGCGATGTCCATGCGTAAATAATGTGCTGTTGTAAATTGTACGATTGAGAATCAGTAGTGTGGAAATGCTACAAATTTACGGAATGTAACAAAATGATGGTGGCGGAAAGTTAACCATTGACTTTTCTCAATGAAGACCAAACATTAAAACCATAATGATAGAGAGGTTCTAGGTGTAGAATATTCTGAAAGACAAGGGATTAAGAGAAACAAACAATTGTGAAACGATACAAATCTTGTGGATGTAGATAGAGAAAATGAACACGGAAAAAATTGGAAGGTTGGAGATGTAATACCAAATCAAGTATAAAATAGAATTAAATGAAGGTATAACAAAACGTGCCAATGGTGAATGAGGTAAAAAAGAGGATGGATGCGTACGGATAAAAGACGATAAAGGGAAAGATGAGAGGAGAATCTAAAATAAAATTAAATGTGAGGAAGAAAAAGATATTGAAAATGACTTACAGAATAAAACAAAAACATCTGAGGAGAGTGGCACAAAGAAGTGCAGAGATAGTGTTCATACATGTTAGGGAAGGCGTATAGCAAGAAGACTAAGGGAAGGCCTGAAAAAAAGAGAATTCGACCAAAAATAAGAGATTGAAAAGGGGGTATTGTTAGTAAACTAGGAGAGACTGATGAGGTTCACGTGTGTGTGTTCGAGAGAAAGTTATAAGGAGCTGGTAGGTTAAGAAGAGGGTAGCCCAAGGAATGAATGAGGTAGTAAGGGAACTTACTGGAAAGGGGAATTGAATAATGGGGAATCTAGGACAGCCTGAAAAGGTAAATGTAGTGTGCGTGTGTGTGCGGATGTATTTGTGGGTGTGAGAGAGAGGAAGGGGGGAGGCTTGTGAGAGAAAGTAGTAAGCCAGAATCGTAGGAGAAGGGGAAAAAGTGGACTTCATGTGAGCTGGCTGGATAGGCATACGCGTGTGGCAAGGCGGACGCGGCCGTGTGTTGGCGTGCAGACGCGGCCACCGCAGCCAGCTTTAGCTTATCGCTCTGCCGCCGTGCGGCGCTCGGGTCGCGATATACTGCTCTTAATAAACCTTTTAATGGCACGTTCATTATAACCCTGCTGGCATTCAGCGGGTCGAGGCACGCTTTTCTCTTGCTTTTAGAAAGTAATCTTAAAATTTTGCCTTGATTGTGTTTGCTAAAAATACTCCGTAAGTGAAATTTATTGTAAGTCTGCATGTAAGAGCGATCGTAAAAATATTGCGCATTCAAAGACCGAACACGTTTACGAGCTCCAGTCATATTCGCGCGATCGAGACCAGAATAGAAGCTGCGGCAGGGAACGCCGGTACTTGACGTCGCAAAGTCGCTGCCTCTTAGTTCGGTAAGCTTCTATTATTTGGACACGTCCTATTTCAACTTCAAACGTCATGGGGCTCTTGAAGATGTATTAATTTTTTCTTAAAACTTCTCTGACGGACGAATTCTTTCACATGGTAAATTATGCCGCCGCCAAGTCTTTAAAACATTTACTATTTCTATTTTTAATTAAGAATACTTTCTTTATTTCTTAGGCATACACCTGGTTCTTTAAGAATATGCAGGGTTAGTAAATGAGTAAGATCGCAATAGGTCTGCTACTCCGAAAATACTACAAGGTTCCTCCACTATCAATAGCAGTCGACGCTTCATGGAGATATAGTTAGCGAAGCGAAGATAGAGAAATTTCCGAGTTCAAAGGTTTACAGTTTTAAAATGAAAATATTATTAAATGTATAAACAAGTATATATAAAACAAAAAAATATTTCAGGATTGATTACTATGTGGTGTATTAGCGTTTTTATGTTAAGGTTGACAGCGGAATTTCATGTTCCACTGTAACTTACATGTACATATATATTATTAGATATTAAACATTTCAATTACATTTCCAGAAATGTGATTAACAGTATGTTTCCAATGAATAGTGATTGTATTGTTTCAGAATTTGTAAACTTTACTGATTATCACCTCATATGTCATGTAGATTAAGTTTTAAACCACATGAAACAATATTTTTGTATTTTGTGTATGTAGTGGATCAGGGCATTAAATAATATCACTGCAGTGTCTTTGACCGGGAGGTCCTAGGTTCAAGTCTCGACGGTGGCAGGATTTTCGACACTGGCTAGATAGCTTGGTCGAGATCTGGCACCTTATGGAGGAGAATTCGAGCAGCCGGTTGCTCTGATCGATAGTTTTCCGTGGATTCTCCGATCAACACCACGCGAATGCCGGAGCAAAACCCTAACAAACAGGCCACGGACTGCGCGTGATTTACCTTCCCCTAACCCTTTACTTATAAACTCACATTCACAACACTGCAGCACTTGCCGGAAGACCGATCGGGAGCTTAGAGCTTGTCCCGGCTGAGGTGGTGCCCTTCTGGTAGGCGACACCTAGTCGGGAAAAATGCCGCTACCCGACGGTACATTGGACGCGGATCTCACAATCCGCCGGAGGAAGATCACCACCACCTCCAGAGGAAAAGCTTGTACTACACTTACGAGACTAATGATCTTATCAGTTGTCGCACCCGGAATCACTAATCAGTCAGTCAGTACCTTTTCTACAGTATCGTTTTACAATGCAAGTGCAGAAGTTCCATTAATTGCCATTTATAGTACAAAGCAGACGATTATCCGTTACTAAAGAGAACCGTTTCTAAGACTGCCAGGTATACACTCTTCAGTTTAAAAGGAGAGTGAATGGGATCCAGCCCTTAGTGATACAAATAGAGGGGCAATGTTTATTTTCTCGCCAATAAGAAAGTCCTTATAGTCCAGTCGGTCCAGTTTTTTCTTAATTGTTTCTGTTTTTCCTCTATAGCTCTTTAACCATAAGTCGTAGAGAAAAATGATCCAAATGAATTTTAAAGAGAATTTTAAAAAATTTAACACATGGTGTAGCCAGAATCCATGTTTTGCGAGTTCTTGATACCGAAATATCAATTGACAGCAAAGCGTCCGTCCGTCTGTGAACAACGCTAGCCGCTAAACCGTTCTGGTTGATTTTGCGGTCCCTTGAATTTGGAACATTTAAAAAAATGGCTTCAACGTTTTTATTAAATTTTGTTGTTAGGTAGTGTCAAGGACGTTTAAGATAATGGCGCAGGTCTCATTGAAAAGTTTTCGAAAATTGCAAAGTTCAACATTTTTTCTGAGTCTTTCAACAACAACAGTTTAAATATACAGAAGGTTCTCTAAATGAAATCTTTAAAGATATATTTTGAAATAAGGTCATGTACAATTTTTCGAACATTTGAGTACTTTTTGCGTAACATGCGAAGTATCTTCTTTAGTCAATTGCGTGAAGTGTAGTATCGAAGTTATTCGTTTGGAACATTTATAGCTTTGAACGTTTCATTCAGAACTTAATATGAAAGAAACTGGTGGTGCTCCAACAGCACATACTTTCCCGCATTATTGGAAACAGCTACAGAAACGGTATAGAAATATTGCACTTTCTGCGCTACTAACATCATTATTTAAAAACGTCCAATCCAACCAACAAGTGAACAACTCACTGCTTCCATCGCATTGTTGTGAAAACTATGTAAATTCTTCAACTGCATTAAAATTTAATTCAATAGTTTTGTAAACTTCTATTGGAAAAAGAAGCCTGATACTCTGGACAATATAGAAATGCATTTCATAGGGCCATAATTAGAGAAGAGTATTCTAAAAACATCTAAAAATACTCTACTCACTACAAATGGTACAGCATTTGGTGAAAATTAAACATATTCATGCAAATATCAACCTACATTTGACAATTATAACTTCTTTTTATACAGTTATATCAGGTCACAATAATGACTTGTAATTCACAGAAATTCGCAATTGCGAAACGGAATGTCATTGTCGCATCACTAGCATTGTCGATATTCTCTGATATTTAGTGATCTAGTAATCTTTATTTCAAACTAACGGAACCCGGTAGACACTGTTCTGTCCTTTATCTCCCTCTCTCTCTCACCGTCTCTCTCTCACTGTCTCTCTCCCTCCCCGTCTCTCCCATTCTCTTCATCTCTCCCTCTCTCTACTACTCTCCTTCTCTTTTCTTCTCTTCCTCTCTCTTCTTCTCTCCCTCTCATTCACATTTAGTTGCAGATTCTACACGTCTCTGTGCAGATGGGGTACCAGCGCCGGACCAGCAAAAACGCAATAGAATGTTCAAGAATTTCCTCTTTCTTCTTTCCTCTCCCTCTCTCTCCCTCCCCGTCTCTCCCTCTCCCCGTCTCCCTTTGTGCCTGTCTAAGGCTGTCTCTGTGTGTCTCTTCTCTACTCCTCTCATTCACATTTATTTGCTGCTTCTGCACGTGTGTCTCAGCAGGTGGAATAATATTGAGAAGCGACGGACCAGTAAAAATGCAATAGAATGTTCACGAAGATCTCAGAAAATTTTAGTTTGTAATGCCCTAGAACGCTTCGTCTAGAAGTTATTTGAGATAGGGTACCCAGTGTAGTGGGATGCATTTGCGTGAATATTTAGTTTTTTATTCTTCAGCGCCATGTAGCGCCATTTTTTCCATATTTTATTAATTATTCTGTTATTTGGGGCGGAGATGAATCCAACAAAACAGATAATTACATTTGTTCTGGCCGTTCTTGAGTTATAAATGGTGTAACTAACACAACTTTGTTTCATAGAGAAAGATATTTCAAAATAAATAATTTCTAAAAGATCAATGTGTAAATGTATAACAAAAGGTCGAATGTAAGAAACAAACAAAGAAATAATATACAAAATTGCAAATTCTAATTTACGATGCATCCAGCTGTCTGAAACGCAGAACATTTGCAGCGGTCTATTATGTTTGTCACAAAATAATAGAAAAACTACACTATTTTAAAAAAATTAAGCAGTACCTAATTTGAAGGTGTAGTTTTTATAAATACATTTTATTGAAAAATGTATTTTCACAATTACAATTGTAAAAAGACGCCGAAAACGACGAGCAGTCAATTCCGAGGGGACTATTATGTTCGTAACAATATTATAGAAAAACTACACATATTTTCAAAAAATTCAACTTGACCTTATTTGAAGAGATGTTTTTGATGAGCATATTTCATGAAGAAAAACAATTGTATTTTCATAACTATAAGTGTAGAAAGACGCCGATTTTTTTAATTTTTAAAAATTTTTGCAAAATTAGGCATTTGAACATGAACCTGCACAATTCTGTTAAGATTCCTTTATGCTATCTCAGGTTCCAATTTTATCGAAAAACGTTGTGCGGTTTTTAAAAGAAGATTGGTTTTAAAAAAAGAAAAAAATGTCTGTGTTTGACACAAATTTTCGCAAAAAATACTTATGTTTTTGAAAATTGAATATGACCTTATTTGAAGACCTGTTTTTTATGAGCATATTTCATTAAGAAAAAAATGTATTTCTATAATAGTAGTTGTTGAAACATACTGAAAAAATTTTGAATTTTTTCAATATTTGAAAAGTCAGTTTTTAACCAACATGAGACCCACCCCATTCTCTTAAATGATCTTCAGACTACCAACAACAAAATTTAGTCAAAATTATTGACGCCATTTCTTTGAAAATTTTGAAAATGTCCCAGTTGCTTCATGTAAAGTACTAATCAAAATTAAAATATCAGTTTCAAAATCAAGGGGCCACGATATCAATCAGATCGATGGGGAAGTAACAATTTCGGAGAAAATCGAATGAATGGTTTAGTCGCTAGCTTTGTCCACAATCAGATGGACAGGCAACGGACAGACAGACGGGCCGACAGACGGATAGACAGACATACAGCCGGACAGACAGACAGACGGACAGACACACAGACACAGACGGACGGACAGACAGACGGACGTTTTGCTTTCAATTGGTTTTTCGTTATCAACGACCCACAAAACAGGGATTCTGTTCGCACCACATGTTAGGAGATTATTTTTCTTAAATTTAGCAATTGAATTTATCCACTTCTTTGTTACCAGGACCCTGTATTAATAGTTTTTCTGCCGAAAATCGGCCGTTTTTTCGCCCAGCATTACATAACTTTCCCTATACTATACGTATGTATACTATACGTATGTATGGAAATTTGAGATGTGTTTCCGAGAAGTTGATTGTTGGCGACATGAATGTGAGAGAATGATATTGTAGTTTCCAATGAATTCGTAATGGGATATATTTGTTTGTGAAATTAGCCTTATCTATAATTATTTCAAAGACTTCATTTAAAAGAAAATTGAACATTTAAGAATAAACTGATAATATCTTGGAGGGGAAAAATAATTTTCTAGTATATTAGTTCACTAATGTGTGTTTACGAACAAAACTCGTAATGTTATTGATACAAATGTATTATTTGTGTTGCCATTAGAGCGGGAATAAAAAGTATTTAAAATGCCCGCGCAGGCATAAATAATAAGAAAGGCTCACAAGGGTATTAATAATACAGTCACGTGTTTTGTTTTATGCCCGTAAAAGTGTCGATTTATTGAAGTTAGGTAACAAGAAAATTAAATAAATAAATGAAATAATGCTGAAATAAGTTTTTACTTATTTCAGCATTATTTCATTTATTTATTTAATTGTAACATTTTTATAAAACCGCTATTAAGGAGGCGAGAAAGTTTGTGCTGTTTTAGCACCTCCAGTTTATTTTTATAGAAGTGTTACAAGAAAGTGGTTCTTAAAATAAAAATCAAGTTCTTGTAAGCAACACAAACAATATTCATATTCCTATAGTAGAGCAAACAAAAGTACAGAATGAGAGATCGAGTCCCACCAACGCTAAACCTAAGTTTGTTTTACCCTGTATGAAATGCGCAAAATTTATTATCAATTCTGCAAAGTTGACCCGTAATTTCATCTTAATAGTGCACGCTGAACATGCTGAATCGTTCTAAAATATTTTACATTTTAAAATTTCTTTCATAATTTTTGGTTTTCTTTCATCCTTTATTTTAAGTCTTTACAGAATGTCACGTTCCAAAGGATGCGAATGATTCTCGACGAAACCTTTCCGTTTGAGCTTCAAGAATAAAAAGGTGAAGTCATAGTCATATATTTAGCTTGTGGGTTTTCATATACCTTTACCGAAAAGTTTAAAGAGTTAATTATTGAGAGAATATCAATATTAAGTGGAAGTACGATCGCAAACCACGTGTTTTCGAAGTTACTTCAGTGCACTTTGTATCAACACACAGCTCTCCTCGCCCTTTAACCTCTCGACTCTTCTGTCTCTTAGACGTCGCCGTCAACCCGTCCGCTCGACCGCCTTAGCGCCGTTTGTTCCAACTGCCATATCTCGCGATACTTTACAGCTCGAGTATCATAAAAAATAACTCGTAGCACGCAATCAAACTCCGCGCATTTCCAGAGGTAAACGAAAACTCTCGGGTATTAAAAAAGAAAGAAGAGGGGAAAATTCCCTTTTAAGCAGAGGGAGAAACGTCGAGATGAATTTTTTCCAAGACGTGAGCTTTGAGAAAGATTTCGCTGATTAGAGGCCCGCCCTGCCGGGGCCGACGTCGGGCGCAATTCGCGAGCGGCGCGCGCGGCGCCCACGCACTCCGCGAGAGGCGGCGACGGCTGCGGAGGGAAGCTGATCAAGGCCCTGCCCGCACCGCACGTCGCGCCGACTGTCATGATTGCTGCCCATTGCCACCACACAGCTGTTTATTTCAATGTTCGATACATACGTTGACAACGTTTTTCCCGTTATGACTTTCTTAATATTTTGTGGGTTAAATTTAAATATTTTATACCTGTTGAAATCAAACAAAAAAATTAGTAAAAGACAGTGCGACAATCTCGCCGATGACCAGGACAAGAGAATTTCATGAAAAAACGAACAATTTGTCCTCCACCAAAGATCAAGTAATTTAAAATTCAATTCATCTATACACTGACCATTCGTGTTCATTTAAAAGACTATAAAAATGAGTTTAACCATTGATGTCATAAAAATACTGGAAGAAAATATCGAAGCGAGTCTGCAAGATACTGTAGTTGCAAAACTACTGTGGAAGCTGAGTCGGCAAGATGTGCGGACGTAGTAAAACGCAAAAATGAAGTATACGTCGTTGAAAATGACGAGTAAGATGAGTGAAAATGAGTGAAGGCACAACAGAGCATAATAGGGTAGATGGAAATAAACGCGTATGCCAATTGGAGCGAAGCAAGAAAGAAATAATTAGAGAAGACAACTTTTGTAAGAAATTATATTAAATACTACATAGTAGCTGCATTAACAAGTATCAAATGTTTAGTAACAGAGATGAGCTTGTGTATTGTGATGGGTTTAGAGAAAAGGGTGTAGTAGAAAATTATGGTATGAATACGAATGATGGAAGAAATTAAGGCGGAAGTATTAACAAAAGACAGTAAAACGTGAATTGTAGTAACGTTATCTCAGATGAAATTAGCATAGATTTAGATGTACCGCAATGGTCCATTTTAGGTCCAATATTGTTTATAATTTACATTAATGACGTAATACAATATATGAGAAACGTTTTTTGTAATGATTGTAAAATTCAGTTGTTGCCGATGACACTATATTGTATGTAATTGGAGAAACAAAAACGGAAATTTAATTTAAACTGCAGAGTTTATTTATTGCAATAGAAGATTGGTTAAGGTCAAACAAAATAATGAATGTTGAAAAGATTAAATTTATGATTTTACATAAAAGTAAAAGAAAATAAATTGTGTGGTCATGGGGTAAAAGTTCTTAAGTCAATTTTTGGCAAAATTGGGTGACGTGGTGAGTTTTTGTTACATAACTGGCGTCGTGGTGCCATTTTGACCCCACACCTTTTTTCCATTTCTTTATGAAATTTGTAATGCAATTTGAACTACTTCTGTTTAGTCACATTTTTATAGGATTTTCAAAATAATTTAGATGAAATAATTCATATTTAATATATGTTTTATTGAACTGAATAATAATTAACTTTTTTGTGACATTACTGATTATTCATCAATAAAACCATATTTTTTCTGTAAATTTTCAATGCCTCATTGATTTCGTATTATCAATTTCTGATACATATATTTAACAATAAAATAACATTATTTCAAAAATAAACTTATAGTCACACCTTTCAAATGTTTGCCTGACATTCGTGACACATTGAGCGACTTCATCTGGATTCGATGGTGCGACGGTTAGCGTGCCGGATTGTCATACCCACGTTCGCGGGTTCAAACCCGATCGAAGCCGTGGGTTTTTTAAGGGCGAAAAAATCCTTCGTACGCCTTCCGCGGAGGGGAAGTAAAGCCGGCTGGCCCAGTGTTAGTAGATTTACTTGCATGTAAAAGATCCTCAAGCCTAAATGACGCCTCTGAGCTAATTCGCCCGAGATAATACCTTCTTTCTCCGCTAGGTGAAAGGAGCGTAGCGAAATTTGCGTGGTCAGACGGAAGAGCGGGCCTGATGGCCCGAGTCTCGCCACGTAAAATAAGGCATTAACTAACTAACATGTAGAACAATTTTCTTTTCCGGTCATTTTTTTCCGCCCTTTATTGCATACCGCTTCGTTGTTCTGCTTTCATGTGGATTAAATTTAGCACCAGGAATAGATTTCTTCAATATTCTTGAAATGGTTCTACAAAGTTCTGTAGGTTGTTTTCACACATTCAAGAGTCTGACGTTCATATGAGGTTCGGTAAGATGACGTGCCAGCATCCTCAAGAATTCTTCCCTTCACAGTCATTCCCGTTTGTATGTCTTCAGTGTCATTATAATCATTCTTCCCTTCTATTTAGAGATAGGGATATCATGGTCCGCGTGAACCCAAATACAGTCTTCAATACAGACGCCATTTCAAGCATAGCTGCGCAACTGACGTGGTGGAGCCGCTGTGACCCAAACAAATATTTCACTCACGCCATTGCAAAGCAACTGCACGCATTTCAACAATACTTTTCCAATCAAACGATAAGGTTGTTATTTGAAGGTAAACAGCATACCAACATTCTCATTTGAAATATAGGAAGAATATCTAACTTCGAAATTCGAGTGGGGTCAAAATGGCACCTCAACGCCAGTTGAGGGTTAAGTACTGAAACTATAAGTAAGGTATTATATTTTATTTTAGTAAAACGACGAATTCAAATGTTGCCTCCTTAACGACAAAAAGCATTGGGAAATAGCGTTGAGCAGAGGAAGAAGCGTTGGCTCAATAATATTTAACCATTGTTTTCTCCAAACTACGATTTTTTACTTAAGAACTTTCACGCCGTGACCACAGAATTATTCACAACTGACGTAAAAGATATGCAACGGGTAAACAAAATTAAACATTTTGGGAGTAATGATCAATAGTAATTGTTTTAGATTACATAGAGTAGATAGCAAAGAAAAATGAAAAAAATAATATTTTAAACAGAATTGGGTCATATATAGATTGCTGTACAAGATTTTTGACATGAATTCATAATTGAACCCCATTTGGATTACTACACATTATTTATTGGAACCCCAAAACTGACAGATACAACAAAATAGAGTCATAAGGGTAATAATTACATGCTATTCCCTCCAGTGCTAAGGACTCTGATATTTATGCCAATAAAACAGAGAATTCATTAAAAGACGCATATTTTTATTTTAAAGTAATTAAACATCAGTTAACAGGAAATTTAGTAAACAAATTTCACAGAAAGATAGATAAAACAAACAAGAGCAACAAGACAAGCTCAAAATGTACCAAATAATTTCAATAAAACTCTACCAGCAAAGTATATATTATATGATGAAGATTTGAATTATTTAATATATTACAGTTAGAAATAAAAATTGTGATAAAATTAAAGAATTTAAAACTAAAGTATCAAATTCATAAAGAAAATTAATTTTGTAAATAGTTAACAAAGAAAACTTGTAGATGTAAACAATGTATGTAGGGGAAACTGTCCTAAAAGAAGTCCTGGAACAAAATGACACACCTCATATTTCCCCAATTGCCGCCACTGTCAGTACTTTTTACGAGCAGGATTCGCTCTAGGGTTGGTGAAATAATCCACTAGAAATGGTGTAGTTCTGTTGTGCGAAAATTGATTTTCCGCAGCATTACATAACTGCCTCTATTCTACATATAGTACTCCGTATATACGTACGTATATGAGAAAGAAAAAAAGGTAGCGTTATTATGAAATGTCCATATAACAAAGAACCAAAAGAAATGGAAGTGTGACCCGTTGCTAAGAATGAAAGAAAGTAGACAATATTGTTCAAAATTGTCGAAATATATATTTCGACAGACTAATAAATAAAACATTGTAAACAAGAGTAAAGAAGAAGCCTGTCGGTCCCGATATCCGATAGTGCCTTAGCGATCTCGGATCGTGGGTTCGAGTCCCGGCTCAGGAATGAGTGTGTTTGTGTATGTCTGTATGTGTGTGTCGTCCGTTCACCCCTCATTATCATAATCATTTTATTTTCCATACCTCCTGGGGACTAACAACCCTGGGGGATAAAAATCGGATCCAGCCAAATGCTGATCCCTTGATAAAATTACATGCAACTGCTACCGAGATAATGATGTTGAGCCCCTGTAAATGCAGGTGCATGCACGCGTGGTCCAAGTCGGCCTAATCGCGGGCTAAAAAAGAGAAAAAGTCTATCAGAGAATTTTGTGAGTCAGTTTCAAGATGTCTTGAAATGAAAACAAATAATCATATTAGAATTAAATAATAAAAACCTGCACTTAATTATAATTTTCTAATAGTAGATTAACTTACGTGTGGTAACTTATAGATTAGTTTTCTTAGTAGTAAGAAGAGTTAGTAACACTTAGAGTTAGTAACTCTTTAGTGTTTCTTCGTTAATGTAGCGATAAATGTATGGTAATAAAACATACAAAGCTTGGCTCAAAAAAATCATATTTTTGACATATCATGTTCAGATCAAACACCACAGAAATATGCCGAAAAGGCGTCGGCACACGATGACATATAGAGACATTAGCCTCGAAGAGTATGAACCACTTTTGTATTCACTCAACGAAACCCACGCCAAGAAATTCTCCGAAGGAAGTTTCTACATATCCATCGCAGGTCTTAGTCAAGTTAAACACAAAACAAAGCGCACACGAAAATCGGCTGGTATCGCAATTCAGAGTCGTTTGCACGAAGAGCTAGGCCATAGTATGTCGTCTTTCACCGCTATATCTTGAGGGCAGACCGGCAGCACGCGGCAGGTGGTACAGCGATAAGGACGTGGGCGGCAATCGGCTGCTCGAATCAAACTGCGTTGGGCGCCTTAGCGGGTGATGTAGATCGTGGGTGGCGCACCCTGGTCAGAATATTGATTCTAGTTGAAGGGAAGTTGAAAACGTTGGAAAAGAAGCTTTTAGATTGGATGTTGTAATAAATTTAAATACGCTAAACTATAGTCATGTACTATTAGAGTATTTGCTCATCATATACTAATTTTAAGGAACACAGAAAATGTTTTTGAACTGCAATTACTTGAATTGTATTTACTACATTTTACTAAAAAAATATTACAGTTTTTGTAATTTTAAAATTATTTCAATTAACCCGAGAGAGGTGGCGCGGGGTCCTTGTGACCCCACGTATCTTTCCTTAGCTGCAGTTGCCTAATTTTGCGAGTCAGAAGCTTTACATTTCACATACCTTTCACCACATTCTTTAGCTTTCGTCTGAAAGATTTTCAAAATTTTATATGTAATAATTCATTTAGAAATATATGTGGAACCAATACAAACATCTTAAATTTCGTACTTTTTCTAAGTTATGTTGATTGGCTTTGTAGCATTTTCAATAAATTGTTGGTTTTCATGTGAGACTAAGTTAGAAAATAAAACTTACTGAATTTTTTGATACCTTTGTCGTTGAAGTATTCAGGAAAATGTAAATGGAGTCACTATATACAATGAAAGATACATGATAATTTGGCCGTTTTATTCAATTCCTCATTTGCATGTTTGTTTGTAATAGTGCATTACGTTAATACGACCTTTTTAAATGATTATTATTAAAAAAACTAATTTCGCAAGAAATATGGATGAATCTGAAGAATCTTTTTGAAAAATTTAGCAAGAAATATTTCTTGCTAAGTATAATTTTATAAAGAAATAAAGGAGTCAGAAATGACCCCGCGCCACCTCTAACGTAACTACGGCAACCGCCATCTCTCCGAGGTTAATATTGAATATTTTTAATACTACAAATATCTCTTTTTACTTTGCCTTGGCTGTGTGGGACCGAAGCAGAAAGAGCATCGTCAACATCGGTAAAATTCTCGTTAAAGCTTAGTCCATTTATGAACCGTTTTAATAAACACCAGATTTCATGAAAAAATTTATGTTACGGCTTAGGTTTGAAATGTGGCTAATTCGTGAATTAGCCTTTTATCTTTCGTATTAACCAGACATTTTGGTTATAGCTTTATGAATGCTGACGAACGGATCATTTCGAATTTCATCCGGTTAATGTTAGAATTAGCTAAAGGTTGCTGGCTAAAGTAATTGTGTGAAGTGATCATTGGGGAGTACCCCTTGGGTACCTTGAATTTTACAGAGGTATTTTATACGCGTATACTTATCGCGTACTTGCAGCTAATCAGCGTATGCTTATCCATGTGGCAATGTTTACATCCACTTCATTCTCTCTTTGGATAAAAGCTAGGCTAATTATATTTCCAGTTGATGTCTGAAGAAAAGTGTTTAATGGGCTATGAATCTAAAGTTTTTATTAAAACACTCCGGTATTATACTTCATTTAACACATAAGATTTATGGTTAAATGTGTTCATTTGCAATATATCTCCATATATTTTATAGAAATACCTTGTCATGACAACAAAGCATAAAACTGAGTCTACCAAATTTTAAGAATTCCTTCTACCTACTTTTAAACTATGTAACATAATGGCACATAATTGATACATGTGAGAAAGTTGGGCATTTTCGCATTATACAAATAAGCGTCTCAAATTTACCTTCCGACATACGCGATAAAGTAAATTTCTTAAAAGATTGGGACGTTTTTGAACTCACCAGTTAAAAACTATACATTAACTCTTTTACTTTTGTATAGTTCAATTTCTTTCACTTGTGTCATATCCACGATTGTGTAATTGCATTTTGATGCTGGCAGCGAGGCCCGTGCACTGATCCCGTCGTGATGTCTGTCCACAGAGTGTCCGCCGGCAGAAGACGGCATGGAGCGGTTCGCGTGCCCCACGCCTGACCGAATGGGCCGCTACCGCTGCATCGACGACCACGTGCTCTGCGACGGCTTCATCGACTGTCCCAGCGGCGAAGACGAGGACCGTCAAGCGTGTATGTTCTATAAAACGGTACGCAATCTGCTCACTGCTATTTTGTACACAGAGTGATTAACACGGAAGCTAGTTATTTTGTAAAAGAGTAAGAATGGCAGCAAGAACGAGTAAAAATATTATTTAAATTTGGGATAAAGAATAATATAATTAAGTCCGGAATCTTTACCACCTGAGGGGACGCTAAAAACAGAGGATGTTCATTTTCATGAGTCTTGATTAATAGTTATTTACGATACGTATGGTAAATGTGGTATTGTATTGTGTGAATATGATAGAAGAGGCGCCATCCCAGGAGCAAAATATAACCATTTTTACCACTTGTGCCATACAGTGTTCATTTCATTTTCATTTCATTTTAATTCACATATACAAATCGTTTTCATTGCATACTATGTTAGGCTGAGGTCAGTAATAGCTGATATGGTCAGACAAAAACATTTTAAATGTTTCCTATTTCATTAATATTAGTTCTTGAAAGACTAATTAAGTCGAACAAGGATAGATAAATTTAAAAAAATTAATATTAGTGTTGTCATCAGAAAAGTTCAATTTGTCCTTCTCCTTGCTTCCCTCTAGTTTCTTGCCTGATGTAGAACGTGTTACATCATCTTGCACTACACTAATATCACGTGAACAAGGAAGTACTAGATTCACTACAGACATTTTTCATTTTCCAGTGTTCTTTCGCTTCTTAACAACTTACCAACTTCCAACTTACCTTAGTATCAAAACAAATATATAGAAAATAAAAACAAAAACGTCAGAAATGACAGCTTCAGGGTCACGTTCCCGTTAGGCATCATTATATTTATATTCAATTTTGAAGTAGTTAGTATTGCAGGATTAAGACGAAACACGCATCATATTAAAGAGGAATATATGCAGAGCTTTATTCTGCAAAAAAACAAAATTGAAAATGTTGACCAAACACTCCTACTGGGTACCCTTATGATTGACTTATTACCAAATAACTAGTTAATTTGACTCGGTTTGTCGTTTCATATTTCCCTCTCAAAATTCTCTTTCACAATTTCCTCCATAAGAGAACATGTAGCACCTTTCAACAGTTTTCATGTTTCCCTTGTAACCACAAGTTATGCAATGCATATCGAACTCCGTGTCGTAAGCAATTGTAACCAACAATGTATCAATAAAAAATTAATATAATTTTTGTTAATACCAACACTACTTTTTAATCCTTATGAGTGTTTTGAGGAACACATAAGAAAATTGTCTCGTTTTGTGTAATGTAATAGTTATTTACTATATAAGTTTCGTAAAGCATATGATTACATAGGAGATTGGAAAATTGCCAAACGAGGCCGTTAGACCGATATAGTTATGATTCGGAAATAAAAATAGCAACAAATGCTGGTTTGGAAACATTGTACCCAACAAATCAAGAAAAATGAGCGTGAGTATTTAATTTTTAAAGATTGGTGTGGAAAAAAAGTACATTATATATAGGAACAAGTTTTGATTGCTTACTTGTCTGGCAAGCCAGAGAAGGAGAAACCAAATAGTCTTTGGTCCCACTATTTTATGTTTAAGAGTACAATATCACTTAATGACAACATTGATATCAAATGTAAGCTTCCGCGGCTCGAATCCATGTCTTGTTGGCTGTCCGGGTGAGGCCGCGTCGTTGGCTGAGACGCCGACGTTTCGCCTGTCGTGTCGCAGGCTTCCTCAGAGAAGTGACACAGCGGTGCTGCGCGTCCGGTATTATACAACGGACAGCCAAGAAAACATTGATATTAAAAAGTTCACTCAGTTATTAGAATTTTTAAAGGAGAAAAGTGTAGGATACAAGACGAAGTCCAAAATATTTTCTAAAAAAGAGTGGCAAAGTACCCCCATTATATTACCGCCCTAGTGTGGTAAAGTATTTCATTACGGAATGAAGTACATTGCCACACTAGGGCGGCAAAGTACTTCATTACGAAACTGATTATAATGACAATGTTTGACTTTACCTAACCAAAGTGGATACACTTTATCGAAGGTTGACATGGATAATCGAGGTTCACTTAGGCTGAAGGGCCATAGCTACCAAAGCTCGAAGGGTTGCGGGTTCGAATCCCGCCCCGGGCATGGATGTTTGTGTATTCATGCTTCCCTTACAGTTAACCCAATGTAAAAAAAACTGTGGTTGTTATATGACAAAGCAGTTAAAAATGACCTTAACTACATTTTAAACAAGTATTAAAAGTAAAATAAAACCCAGAAACGTCTTCAGGCTTCATTTCCCTACCGGTTTGAATCTTTTATTACACTGTTTACAACGCCATCTAAAACATTGTTTACTTAGTACTAAATTGTGGTTAATATTTAAAAACCTAGATAATTTTTGCTTATTTTCGTTTGTCATAATTTTTTGTCATGCATTTTTTATTTACGTGTGAATAATAAAACAATATTACTATTATTATTATTATTATTATTATTATTATTATTGTTATTATTATTATTATTATTATTTCTCTAGTTCACGATAAAAGGTGTTATGAGGCGGTTGAATATAAAATCTACTCCAGGTTACTTCCTAAGGAATAGATCGAAGGACTGTCGGTGACTCCACAATACTTTGCGCAAAATGTGGGAACGACACACGATCATGCAAATAACTACGTAACGCTATACTACAACGTTGACGTAAAACTTCGGCTATCACCCCGGTTTACGAACTTCAACGGCGTCTGTGATGTCCTGTATATCAGTGTAATGACATTACTAGTAACTATTTGTTAGGTAAACCAATGGTTTCCCAGCCCAAACATGATTGTGATTTTTCAATTCAGGTATCGTTTCCAAAATCAAATCTCCATTAGGTTTTTCGTCCAGTTTCCCTGATCTTATGAGCGAAAGCTGAGATGGCCCCTTATTTTCTCGTGAACATAAATTTAACTTCACTATCTGGGCAGTGTTCTCAGGTTCAGTAGTAAAAATAGTGCTAGTCAAATTATCGTTCTCCATGTTCGCAGCAGCACGTCGACTCTTTCACGATGAGCACAATTAAGAATAATAGCCCAAATCTACAGGTGATTTGCTTTTGCAAATAGATTTTACTACATTGGGGAGGACATTTTCTTACCAATTTTTGTCAAACATGCTCATTTCCAACAGTATTCAGAATTCACCTCGTGTATGGATTAAGGTAGAAATTAGATGGGGTAAAGTAGGTATTTAAGAAAATGTACACGCACAGAATACACTTCTCCCCTTAGTACGTAATTCATAGTTTTTAATTGTTTCTGGGCGATAGATAAATAAATAAGTAAATAACAAGTAAGTAAGTAAATGAATAAATAAGTCTTCCCGAAGGCTGTGCACTGACGCCCAGGGCGCGCTGTTGCAGACGAAGGCGCACCTGGACGTGCTGGCGGACGCGCTGCTGCGGTGGGCGCGAGGCCGCTAGAGGCGGCGCCGCAGCCGCAGTCGCCGGCGCCGGCGCCGCCGCGGCCCACGCAGCTCCCGCAGCGCCTGCGCCTCTCACAGCCTCGGCCGCCGCAGACGCTGCCGCGGCGCCGGCCGCCCCCAGCGGCCGCCGACGCCGACGCCGACGCCGACCCGACTCGCGCTCCGTACCTCTTTTGTTTCGTCTACATGTACCTCACTTTACTCTGATGACGCTCCCGCCGCGCCCCGGCCGGTCTTGAGGACGACGCGCGTCCCGGCGCGTCCGTCGCCGCCCGTGCGACCTTCCCGCCTCGGCCGTGGACGGACGACGCGATCGGCGAATGCCCCCGCGGCGGAACGCCCACGACGCCGCCGACGCCGCTGACGCCAACGTCGACGGCGACTACGCGACACGAGGCAGATCCCCGACGGCCCCCGCCGCAGCCTCCTCCGCGCCCCCTCGCCCGCGAGCTCTTGTAGCTCGGCGCGGGTCACGCCAGCCCCTTCCGCTCTGCACCCGCCCTCAGTCACCGCCCCCGCCCCGCCCCGCTCCGCCCGCGCCCACCCACGCGGCCCCACTCGCCGCCCGACCTCCGGTCCGCGCCGCGACCGGCGTTTCGCAATTAGTGTTTTAATAACGTATTGAAAACAATATTGATGCAGTTAGTGTTGTCTTGGAGTAATCGTTGTATGCGATCGTCGCGCGGGTCCGCTGCGCGAGCCCGAGGCCCCTCGCCGACGCGCGCGCGAGACCCAACGGCGGCGCTGCGGCGCCGGGCGGCGCGACCACGTCCCGCTCCAGAGCGCGCTGGCGCAGCACGCACTCCGCACTCGCCCCGCCCGGCCCCTCCCCGCCCCGCTCCGCCCCCCTCCGCCCCGCTCCGCCCGCACCGCACCGCCTCGCCGCCCCGGGACGAACGAAGCCCGCGCCCGGCGCAGCGGCCGCCGCTCTGTACATAGACTTACTCTCAGTGTTTCCGTTCGCGTGTCCCTCACACTTAGCGTTGCTGCACAGCGACTTCTACTACAATTGTTAGTGTTGACGTGTCATAAAGTCTATATGAGCCGTTAGTAGTGTTATCGTGCTAAAGATTTTAAAAAATAAAGTCTTAATAACTGTGCAAGTTAGTGGCGCACTGTCTGGAAACTGTCCGCGCACCGCCGCGGTCGCCGCCCGGAACCGGAGGCGCCGGCGCCCCCTCTCTGCCCGTCCCCCTTCGCAGTCTCCCCGCCCCCGCCCCCCCTGCCCCGCCATTCCGCGTCCTCCGCGGGCGACGCACGGCCTCCTACCTCGAGCCTCGGTAGGACGCCCTGTCAGCTGGCGGAGGCGCAGTCGCTCCCCCGGGCCGGCCCGGCCCGGCCCGCCGCCACGCCGTGGGCGGCGCGCGCGCCGGGCGCCCAGGCTGGACCGGGCGGCGGCGGCCGGCGCGGCGGCCCCCGCGGCCAGGCCGCGAACCGCGCGGGAGACGGCGCCCGCCCCCGCGACGGGCGCCGTCCTGAGCCCCCGCGCGGCCGCCCGCTTCGCCCGCGCCGCCCGCGCCGCCCCGCCGCCTCTGTTGCAGCCGCCGTCGCCCGGGCGATCACGCGCCCGGCGCCCCCGCCGCCCTCGCCCCGCCCCCCCGCGCCCGCGCCCCCACCGCGCGCTGCCTACAACGCAGGTGGGAGGTGTGCTCGCGAAACCGACCGCCTCAGTGCATGGTGGTTACGAATTACTCTATATCACGAAGTACTCAAGATTACGTTCGTGTATGATTGCAGACGTGTGCCTCTCGAACGTCAGATTTTACAACATTCCATGGACAATCTGCTTTCTCACGAACCTTTTCAAAAAGTACTCATTAAATGAAATAAGATATATTTTACCCACCACTGAATGCCGTAAGTTGAAAGTCATTCACCAAGTGCAAAGTAACCATTGTACTAAATGATTGACGTGTTTTGGTCTGCACTCAAGCGGTTATGTCGATTTATGAGAGCACACCTTCATATTTTTGTACGGTCTACTACCTCTTCCTTTTCCTGCAGGGGCCTATCAAAGAAACGAAATGCACTTGAGTTTGCCATTGACAACACTCTCTGCCGTCGTGAATCGGGCTGCCCGGCTCTTCAATACCGAATGAAACAATTCACTACATGAAATGCGCAAGGAAGCGGCCTCGTAAGCTTCCTACCAAACGGAGACGCTGTCTAAAGCATGCTTGTTACGGAGGGACGACAGCTCCTTCACAGGGGTCCTTCTGGGCAGACCCGAGAGCGGCAGGAGCACATTCCGCGACCTTTGACCCGCCAGTCGCCGCTCCCCGCCGCACCCTCCACGCCCTGCTCCTCCCCGCCCGCCTCACAGTCAAAACAGAAAAAAAGACACCTCAAGACCGGCTCCGGAGAGGCGTCGGTTACGGCCTACAAAAAGTCAAAAGACGAACAAGGGTTCGATTTCCGGTTGAGTCCGGCGACACTAGGTCCGCCGGCCACCGGCTGCCCAGAGGGAGAGACAAGCGGAGACGGACTTTGTTAAAGAGAGTTCTCCGAGACACAAGTCACATTTTTTCAAAATAATTTTATGGTGTACGTCTAAAAAAGGAACTACCAGTTATTCTCAGGTGGATGGGTGAACACTTGTGAAATGATCAGACTAAACGTGTACCCCTGGCGCACCTCTTTCGCTAAGCCTGCCCCCCGACCACTCTCACTCCGACACTCTCACTTCGCTCACCGACTCCAACACACCAACTACTGCTCTATTATACTGTACTGTACGTCAAAAATGACATCTCATCCATGTTTAACATGCACAGTCACGGGCACGCCTATATTATTATATATTATAAACAAGGAAAGAAACATCTTTATGCAGCACTTTGCGATATTGTGATATATATACGACTAAAACATTCCTGCCACTACTTTGTTATTTATTATTGCCATTGCACGATTTTTGCACACACACTTTATGGAATTTTTTTTCGATTGTAAAATAATAAAAAGGTCTTTTAAAAATTATGAAAAAAAGAGAAGTCCACCTCTTCTGTGTGTTTGTGTGTAGTCGTCTCAGCATGTGTAGGAACAGCGGGATGGTGGAGGAGCCAACCCGTACTTACAGACGAGGAGCGCTTTCGTTGTTTCAGATTTTCGCTCAGCCGTGCCCCCCCCCCACCCAGCCCCTCCTCGCCCCCCCCACCCAGCCCTCTCGCCACCCGCCATGCCCCGCCGGCCCGGTCCCTTGTTCTCCTCTCTGCCAGCCTGCCACGCCGGCCGCGCCACTCGTGCCCGCCTCAGCAGCAACAGCTCCATCACGTCCCTCGCCAGCCCGCCCGCACATCGCCCGCCCCGACCCCTTCACACCGCCCGCCGGCCACCCCGCTCCGCGACACACCACACACGCATACAACCGATCAATCCTCCGGCACTCTGATAATCGGGTGCGAGACGCCGTCGTCTCCACCTCGACCTCCTCACCTTCACACACCCACACATACACACACACACACACGCACACGCATTCACACGGCGGTCAGCGTCTAACCCTCCGACGCGCACCCGCCACACGCAGGCCTATCTTCTCACGGTGCCGCAGCACGCCGCCCCGCGCCGCGCCACTCCACGCCACTTCACGCCGGATGGCGCGCGGGTGCGCGGCCGCAAGCAGAAGAACACACGACGAGCCTAGAACTACCGATCAAGCAACAGAGAAACAACTACTACTTACATCAACAGTCCATCCATTTCCTGCCGCTCCCGCCGCCGCCGCCGCCGCCGCCGCCGACGCGCCGCACCGCGTTCAGTTCCTTTCTCAGTTGGGGCGTGGCGGCCACGTGCGTCGCCACGCCGAGTGTTCCTCTCATGGTTATCATCATCAAAGTTTCATAAATTATTATTATGATTATTACGCCCTTAAATAATTCTACTGATAAAGTTCTATATGTGTTTTCACCGTCGCCTAGCGCCGGTGGCAGCACTGTTATTTATTGCTACTACGTTGTCAGATCCCGCTCTTCCTCTGTTATTCAAACAACTGACTCTAAATGGTATCAGTTCGTACCTGCCGAACACTGTTCTTGTAAAAAGTAAAAAACCAAAAATAAGAAAAATTATAAGAAAAAAATTATGAAGGCTCTATATTTTGTGAACTTTATGTTAAAAGTCCCGTTTTAAAAGCCAATAAACGTAAATATATAATATATTTTTTTGGAAAATTATGTCATCCAATTTATTGTGTTTTAAAAAGTTATTTAAAATGTCCATAGTTAAATATTATTTTACTTGGGCCTATTTCTTTCAACCTATAAATGTCTGTAAAGCAAGACTACTTGAGTGTGTATTATCTCCTCGCCAAACCTCGCTCCCCCTCTCGCCCCCTAGCCCCCGCTCCCAGTCCCCACCGCCCTCGGCAGAGCCGGGAGCTGATCTTGGCACTCCCATCCCACCGCACCCTCTCTGCGCCACGGCGATTGCTCGAGGGCAGGGGTTCTTAACCAGCCTCCCCTGCGCCGCCCCCCGCGCTTCCTGCACCCCTCCGATTACTTCCAGTGCTAAATTACGCGCAACGTTGGTAAACGTTGTTATTATTATTATTAAGGGTCTGTTAATAGTAAAAGAATGTGGAAAAAGGAAAGGAAAAAAATATCGACGATTTTTTATATTTACCAAAGTTGCTTCCAAGTGAGCATACAGAGATTGAACAAAATCTTCTGTTTGAATTCTTAATTCCCGGACTCATTGGCCAATCCTGGAATCCTTTATCTACTGACGCCCTGTAATGAAGGTTAAGAACTCCTGCGAAAGGGAGTAGGCGGCAAAATATGGTGAGCAAGAATTCAGGAGCTATCAGAAGAATATAGCTGACCAGCTCTATTCACAATCTTCACACGATAATTAGAACAGTTGTAAAAGGTAAGAAAAGGTCTCCTTTTTGTACACAGTAAGGTATTATTATTGTGATGATAATTCATCAGCGACAAGTCTATCAGCCCGAAGTAATAGTTGGTGAAGTTGCAAACTTTTTCATGGATATGCAACTATATTCACACAAATATAACACATTCGATGTTTGTTAAAATTATCTGAAATCACCTTTATTCTGTTCCACAAAACAGTTTAGATTAATTTTGAGGGAATCTAAAACCATATGTGTATTATGTTCTAAATACTCTAGGGAACAAAAAAAACCTCCAGGATGAAAGTGAGTGATTTCAAAGAAAACGATCATGCTGATTTCGAAAATTATTATAAAAAGTTTCTATCACGCAGGGTTCAAAAGAAATTAATACATTTAATATTTGAAATAAAGAAAATCCTGTACTAATTTCAACATTATCACTCCGGTTACATAACTACTAAATTTTATGAGCACCCATTATACTTGTTCGTTCCTTCTTCATACAAGAAAAGAACAGATTAAAAATGGAATACGCATTTGTTCAATAATATTGACACATTTTGAATGGCAAATTCCTATTGGATTGCTTAATAATACTTTGCGTCTTGTCTCTCTTGTATTCGTGTTTACACCCTCTTACAAAAGACCAGCAATAAACTTCCAACATTGCAGGATACTTACCCCCTTGCTATCTCTTCTCCATTGTAGCAATATCTTGATGAAACTTTTCACCATGTTCATCACTAATATCAGCCACATTCTGCGGGGAAATTAAGATGGGGTGAAGAAATTGAATTTTCACGGACATTCCAAACCTCATATTTCTGTGACCAATGTTTTGTAATTGTCTTCTTTCTTTGCCCTGAGAAATGCAAGCACAACTCTCTTAAAGGATTGCCCAGGATCTATCTTAATGTCTCGCAATATTTCTTGCAATATTTCATCCAACATGAGTTTAATGATTTGCGGGCATTTTTCATACAACTACAACCCAAGGTTTGTTGTACAGGCGACACAACTGCTGATCAGCCCATCGTTTGTCCTGATCACAAACATGACAAAGTATAAAGAAAACGCCAGTTATGTAATTACTTCTATCTTTTTCCTTTGAAGGTTGGGTGTCAATCTTTCACAAACGAAACAGAAGTTATCGGGCTGATTCGCCGTCTTTCGATGTGAAATGACGATTGGCATTTTATCGAACCGATTCAATTCTACGGATTATGTGTCGAATTTCACTTTATAAAACTATAGAACTGTATGTATTAATGTATTTGAGACACACGCAAATGAGACACGAATTTCACGCGCATTTTGGCCATAGTTCCCCATGACATAGACTCAGAATCTGCCACCCGAATAGTTAGATACTTGTATACTTGCGGTAAGGCAAGAGGCTAAAATAATTTCTTGCGGTGACTGATGCACAGTAGGAATGTGAAGGTTCACTTGACTTGTTTTCAAGACATCCACTAAAACCTACTCGTAATAGAGCGCGACTACCAGACGCGAGAATAAGGACGACAATCTTTTAATACAGAATGTAAAAAATAAAAACAAACATGAAAGCCAAATTTTGTTGATATCTCATAAAAGTAGCATAAATGAACTGAACAAATATTTTATTTTTAAATAGATTTTATGCATATTTATTTTATATGCAGGCGTAATTTAAATGTATTTGCGTTCATCGGAGAATACGTGATACGGTAAAAAGATAAGATACATTTAAAAACTGTGACGTGATATAACGTTTATATTGTGATATTCGTAATCAACGCATAAAATTGAGTTCGTTGCGTATCTACCTTCCTGGAGGTAAAAATTGTGTTCCCTAGTGATATTAATGCAAGAAAATACATTAAACTCGCGACCTTCAAATATCTAAAATACGCAAAGAACCTACACTGAAGTACGATATTTCACTTTAGAAAAATGTTCAATAAACAATATGTCATTTCATTCATTTTCAAGTTAATTTCTAAATATCACTTGACTTAATTATCTTCTCTGATTTATGTTCAGATAAGCTCACAACTATAAATACAATATCATCTACTACAAACGTCCTCAAAATACATTTTTAAAAGCAGTGAAAAACAGATTAACGAATTCAAAAAAAATCACAAACAATAACATTAATACTTTCACAAACAAAAATATAATTGAAGCATGGAAATGTTAAAGAGTGAAGTGTCATTTTCGTCAAAAATTATATTTGTTCAGCAAACGAACATATGTCCCAATGCCCATGCATTGCACGCAGAACTATGTGCCAAAATCGCTTTCTGGTGGTTCTTTTCGTCGTCGACAGAATACGTTGGTGGTAAGTCCCCTCTATCGCGGCGCAAAATGAGCTGTATTCTATTGCAACCTGCCGTTACTGTTGCGGAAATAACATCGACGTTTCTACATAATATAATAATAATAATAATAATAATAATAATAATAATAATAATAATAATAATAATAATGTATTTATTTCTGGCGAGGCTCAGGCCATAAGGCCTGCTCTTCCGCCTAACCACTTAAATAGTTACATTTACATTTACATCGACTTCCCACGACAGTCACTTCCCACAGCCAAAAGAGAGAGATCTGAAGAAAATGTTACCTTATATTTCCGAATAAAATAAAGATTTTTTCCAAGAATTAATGGCTGATTCGCATTTTCATACGCTGTAATAATTTTGTGAATCATTTGTAACAAAATGTATGCTATGTCACTTTGTAGATTTCAATTGGACATAGCTCCATTTCATGTTCCCTTCACATGTCACATAACTGTCTGAAAATGGCCAATTGCAGAAATTGTTTGTGACTTATGGCAACTAAGGTAGAGATTGGCAGTATATGTACCAAATCCAAAAACATAGACTGAAGGTAGGTTCCGTTTCTTAACTTACTAGGTGCAATGATCTCAATGATAGACATTTTTCTTTGAATCCTGAAAAAAAGTGATTTTGGCACATAGCGCATTTAGCATTTCCATGCTTCAATTACTTTCAAGACTGTGTATTCTCGGAATTTAGAATTCCGTCATTGCAAGTACTTTCTGATGTTCCGCTCTAATTTACGTTCTGTTACATGAAAAATGTTTCGAGAGTAGTTGACCAAGACATAATGAAATAAATTGTTGACACGTCGCACTCTCTTGGTACAGATGTATCAAATTTCATCAGAAAAATGTTTTCTAATTTGTTTTTATTTTAAAACTCATAGGAATTTGTAGTTAGGAAATACTTTCTCGAAACTTTTACATTTAATTATTGTGCATTAATAACATAATCTTCGAGACGCCATGCAGTCATCTGATTATGGGAAATCTGATGTGTAATTGTTGTGTGGTCAAATCTTTTTAAAGTGTATTCTTTAATTACAAGTTAAATCTATTATCTTCCTTAAATCTATTTTTGTTCATTAGACTATTATCTACATCGAATGTTCATATACCAATTCATTTAGTACTGAAGTTCACAATGACTTCTGTTATTTCAAGTCATCTGATTGTCCAACCAGTGGCGTTACAATACAACACAAACTTCCGTGTGACATTAATAACGGTTACATAAAAATATAAAAAATTCTCCTCTATACGTTAAGGAAAGATGGTTGTGTATAATTCTTCAGAGACCATCGATACTGAACCTCGTAACTGTTCTACTGTTGGATAGGGAATTATCCTCGGGTATGTATAGAATAAAATTAAGCCGAGAACTAGAGGTGCTACAACCACAAATACTGGAATAATTGCGTATTACATTTCATGATAATCCTTCAAATTTCTGCCCCACTAACACTTTGATCATATCTTAAAAAATTCCAAACAAATCCGAACGAAGCTCCTGCAGTGTATATCTGCAATGACATCGATAGTCAGGAAGTAAGGAATGACATCGACAGTCATTCCTTACTTCTACAAACGAAACAAATATGAATGAATTTAACTGTTAAAATATTTGCAGAAAATTGTACAGATAAGCATGGCTAATTTTTTACGAGTTTGCCTTGATTACTTTGAAGTGAGCTTCCAATTTTTTAATATCGTAATCAGCGATCAAATCTTTTTAACATGTATTCGTTAGTTCTAAGTTCTATTTCCTTCTTTAAATCTATTTTCTTCCATGTGATTATTATCTACATTTCTATGTACCAAATTTTTTAGTGTAGTATTTCACAATGAAGCAATACAATCGTTATTGCACTATGTAATATAAATACTTTCTAACACATATGTAAAATAATTCAAAAGAGCATGGGCATGGATTTACTGTGTGCAGTGTGGAAAATGTATACAAACTGTACGTAACTACGGGGTAAATACGTCCAGCTTAAAAACCATAAAATGTTTCACATATTATTCTACTTATACTGTATATATTCTTTAACCCTTACACGAGGAGTACCGCAGGTTTAACCTGCTTAGGGTTAAGAGGATGTTAGGAATCTTTCCATCTAGTATTCTCCGGTTACCACCTACTTCCATTGCCCTCTGAACAGCGTATCGATTATTTCTCTATACTTACACTTACACTACATTCACTACATATTGAGACGTACCGGTTTCTCGGTACAATTCAACAATAATCATGGAATGGTAAAGGGGACAGATGATCTTGTTCGTGAATGGCCTTGGGGTACTTAAGTATATTCATTGAAAATACACAATTTCAATGCATAACATGACACACTTTATTTCAATAACACAAAGAGAAAATGACAATTACCAAAATTAGTAATTCTCAATATTACTTAACTCATCACATGTGAATTGGGCAAATCATTAATTGTTTTTCTCAGTTGTGACGTCGTGGCCGCTTCGGCTGCACGCCGAGTTCCCACGCGTTGGCGACGCTCCTTGATGGACGCGAACACTATGATAGCGCCTCGCAGTTTTGCCGATTCACTTTCATTCTGATAGTCCCCACCAACCTTTTTATTTGTACTGTTGCTGATCACTGAGTCCCCTTTGCTCGTAAATGCCTCGGCACGCACGTGTTCATCAATTACTTGCCTATCACCACAGTATTCACTCACTTTTTTTATGTCCACCATTTCATGAGGGGTCCAAGCAATCATTTATGCTACTCTTCTATACTGAAAGCCCATTTTCGTGTCCGATGGATTAGGATTCTCACACAAATGATCTTACTGTCACTCAGCGCTCCTGCACCACGTTGTTCCTTCGTTCGCCTCGCACGCGAGCTCCTCTCCGGACCCCTCACTCACCGGTTCTCCTGATTCGTTCTGACCGGGTCAGGCGATGTGGCTAGTCTTGCCGCCAAATTCAAACCGTGCCGGCCGCATCTGACCCGTGTCTGTTGCTGCATCTATGATGCGAAATCTATTATTATTATTATTATTATTATTATTATTATTATAATTCGTTTCACTATATTGAGATAGGATTCGTCTGGTCTTATTGTGACACGGGCAATTAATCTCCATCGGGTCTTTGGATCCGTTCCCTCCGCTTATTTATTCATCTTACCGGCATTCTACTTCTTAATAATGGTGTCGCCAATTCGAGGGCTGCCCAGCCGCTTTCTATGGCAAACATGCATTGATTTCTTAACATTTCTTCAATTTTACCTACTTAATTTATACATGCTAGATGTTATTGACTGGATTGAAAGGTGTAATTAAAAAAGATGATTTTGACATGTAGAGAAAGGTCATTTCTACATGAAATTAAATTTAGATACACAATTTGGGCCGAAAGACACAATGCGCATTGTTTATAACAAACTACTATGATCTAAAGCAAACTACACGATCTCTACTCTTCTTTTTTTTTCTTGAATCTTATGAATGTAGTTAACAAAATGTATTGGGAAGCACAATCCATAGAGTCCTGTTTCCTTCAATGATGATGCGCCCAGTACCTGGGGGAGCCCCAGCACGT
Source organism: Acheta domesticus (assembly GCA_031308135.1). Taxonomy (NCBI): domain Eukaryota; kingdom Metazoa; phylum Arthropoda; class Insecta; order Orthoptera; family Gryllidae; genus Acheta; species Acheta domesticus. The sequence goes on along the minus strand of JAHLJT010002406.1, from coordinate 144,633,388 downwards.
AGGGTGTATGGAGAGAGAGAAGCATTTTTTGCCCTCTCAGTCGACCCTCGCCGCTAACCGCTTCAATGGCGCACACACAGTGCCGCCGCCCTCTGGTCAGGAAAGGCACCCAACCCCGAGGTGAGCCGTTCGTTGAAGTCAGCGCCCTTCCGCAACCTCGCGTAATTTTTTACTAAGCCTTTTGTCGCTACTCTCAGCGTGTCATTTACTCGCGTAGTAATTACTACCGCGGTAATCTTTGAAAGTCAATTGTACTGGCGCCTACATCATTGAACAATGCGCTGGACTTTGTGCTTTCTCTGGTGCCTGGCAATGTAAACATTAAAAACGTAAGAAACAAGTCAAACAATTTCCTTTTTTAAATTTTTGAAACAACGAAATAGAGTAATGTGGCGTTTATGTCGTCTCATAAAGCACATTTAGAACAATCCTCACAAAAAGTTAAAACAAATTAGAGTCATTTTTGAGAAAGCCTTGTTTTTGAAAATTTTTAAAGTTCCACACATTGCAAGCAAAATTGCGCGAAAACAACTTAAATTTTCAAAACAATGTACATGATCTTAATGAAAGAACTCACTTTGGACAACAGATTTAATTCGGAGGACAAATCTCCACCTTCAATTTTGCAGTGGTTGGAAGACAACGAAAACAATTCAAACTTTTGCAATTTTCAAAACTTTAGAGAATTCAATTACCATGAGACTTGCGCCATTCTCTTAAATGACCTTCGACTATCCAACAACAAAATTTAATCAAAATTGATGGCGCAAATTTTTTTGGAAATTTTGAAAATGTCCCAAGGGCTACATTCAAAGTACCCCTCAAAATTAAAATATCGGTTTCAAATTCAAGAGGTCACTAGATCAGTCAGATCGATCGGGGAATACGAACTTTGTAGAAAATCTACTGAACGCTTTTGTCGCTAGAATTGTTCAGAGATAAACGGACAGGCAGACATACAGACGGACAGACAGACAGACGGACAGACGGACAGACGGACAGACGGACAGACGGACAGACGGACAGACGGACAGACGGACAGACGGACAGACGGACGGGCAGACAGACGGGCAGACAGACGGGCAGACAGACGGACAGACATAACATTTATTGCGCTGCACGGTAATTGTTGGGATCCTGATCGCACGCCCCATAGCACCACAAACATTCTCTATCGGGGATAGATCTTGCACTGCTGCTAACCAGGGCAGAGTATCCATGGATGCATGGCATGCTCGGGAGATGGCTACGGTATGCGACCGCGCGTTATCTTGTCGAAATAGGGCATGGGCGTGAACGTTCACGAACGGCAGAGCCACCGGTTGCAGGATTTCCTGAATGTACCATGTGGCTGCTCGGTACCTGCAATTAACACTAACGGTGAACGGGCACCATGAGGTATCGCGCCCCCACCCTCTCACCAGGTTGGCGGGACGTGTGATGGGATACCACCAACCACTAGTTGTGGCGCTCCCCACTGCGTCCCAGACACGGACCCGGTGGTCATGCCATCAAGGCAGAAGCGGGACTCGTCGCTGAAGATGACCCGCTGCCAGTCTGCACCAGGCGAGTCTGTAGTGACGATGCTGGGGTGTGCGTAGCAGGCGTCGTAACGGCCGGCGTGCGGCGAGCCTTGCGTTGTGCAACCGCCTGCCAATGGTACTGGCACTTACAGGATGTGACAGTGACGGCTACAGAGCCCGTTGAATAGCACCTATCGTTTCGTTGGATCTGTTCGCGCGTGGTGGACAATCCGTCGGTCCTCCCTCCTCATGGTGCGTGGTCGACGTCCAGATCCTGCATTTTGTGTGTGCATGCCTTCCTCAATCCATTGTCGCCAACAGCGGGCGATGGCGGTGTATGTACGACCGGTGTGGTGCGCAATACGGCGAGAGGACCAACCAGCCTCCCGCACCCCTAAGATGCAGACCCTCTCAAACGCGTCCAAGTGGACAACCGGCTGTCGAACGCGTCGCCGAGGCATAGTGTACGTCCAGATGACGTTCTGTCGACTCTACCTGATGTCACAATGGCCGGCATGGCCGTTTGAAGCTCTCTTATGTAGACCGGTGGGCGCGACGTGAAGAATTCATGAAGTGGATAAATCTAGTAGGTAAATTAAGAGAAAAAATCCTCTAACAATTGGTGAAGCCAGAATCCCTGTTTTGTAAGTCCTTGATACCGAAAACCCAATTTAAAACAAAACGTCCGCCCGTCCGTCCGTCCGTCCGGTGTTTGTGAACAACACTAGCACCTAAATTTTACTTACTATTTTTCCAAATTGAAGAAACCCCTATCCACTTGAGTCGAAGCTCTGAAATTTTGAAAACAATCAAGAATTTTTGGGGGTACTTTACATGAAATCCCCCGGACATTTTCGAAATTTTCGCAAAAACTGCTCCAAATTTGTTCTTTTAATTTATTTTAAGAATAGAGTAAAATACAATCATTAAGGTGCCTTAAGTCCGTTTTCACGGTTAACTCTGAATATTCGAAAATTACGAAAGTTTGAATTATATTCGGCGTCTTCCTCCAACTACAAAATCGCATATAGAGATGTTTCCTTCAAATATTTTTTCTTCAGTTCATTCTTTAAGGTCATGCACATTTTTTTGAAAACTTTAGTAGCTTTCTGGCGGCGTGCAATATGTGCAAATTTAAAAAAAAAACAAGATTTCCTCAAAAACGACTCTCAATTATTCCTTTAAACGTTGTTAGGATTAGCGCTATATAGTTTGTATATATTATATAGTTTGACAATTTATTAATTTTTCGGTTACCTAATAGTAGAACAGAAATATTACTTGAAGAATATTAAAGAACAGTAAAATCTCGTCCTATAAGGCTATTTTCTTTGAAAAATTTGGATCCATTTTTAAGAAAGTTTCGTTGAAACGCTACCGTAAGTGCAAAAAGAAAAATGTTTGTTGTTCCGAAAAATATCTATAGACATTTACAAGTACATTAACTCACTAAATAAAATTGTTTATAATTGCCGGAAATGTGCTTATTTACGATGTGAAAGATATTTTAAAACATTACATTTGTGTAATTTTTTAAAAAACAAAAATAATCCCAAACACAACTTGAAGTCGTATTAAAGAGAGTAATTATCACTATCCGTTTGAAAAGTTTGAAGAAAAAATTTGGAGCCATTTTCGAGAATATGGCGTTTGATCCTTTCTAAAAAAGCGGAAGTTTGAACTAGTTTTCACAGAAAACCGTTGAGTTTTCGATAAAATTTACTGAAAATTATTGAAATCACATGTACTTATAAATGTAGTAAAGTGTACAAGTCGCCGCTAATGTAAATATTAACGACGTGAGAGACAAGTAAAAATATTACATTTTTGTAATTTTTGAAAAAAAAAGGAATACAACATTATGGCGTTGATGTCATATCATTGAGTACATTTGGCACTAACCTTACCAAAAGTTTGCAGAAAAAATTAGGAGCCGTTTTTGAGAAAATCATGTTTTTGTATTATTTTAAAATTGCATATAATGCAAGCAATATTGCGCGAAAAGTACTAAAATTTTCAAAAAAAGTACTGGACCTCAACGAAAGAACTTGATATGGAGAGCAAACTTTATTTAAAGGAAAAATCTCTTATCTTCAATTTAGTAATTGGAAGAAGATGCTGAAAAAAATCAAACTTTTGTAATTTTCAAAAATTCAGAGTTGACCGTCCGTTAGTACATATGCTGTTTTTAAAAGTGTATTTTTCGCTATTCTCATAAGAAATTTAAAGAAAAAATATGGAGCCATTCTTGAAAAAATTTTTAAAATGTCCGAGAGGCTTCATGTAATGTACCCTCAAAGTTTATTGAATCTTCTTCAAAATCTCAAAGCTCGACTCGAGCCAGATCGACAGCGGTTTCTTCAATTTGAAAAAAAATCGTACGTATGGTTTAAGTGCTAGTAGTGTTCACAGTCGGACAGACGGACAGTCGGACTGACGGACGGATGGACGGACGGAGGTTTTGCTATGCAATTGGTTTTTCGGTATCAATTACCCACAAAACAGGGATTATGGTTACATCACGTGTTAGGAGACTTTTTTTACTTTTTCGTATAATGAATACTTCGTAAGAAGAGAAAGTTATGTGATCGTCCGGAGGAAAACAGCGAATCCGCCAGAAAAACGCTTATAGCTAGGGTCTGGTGAAAAAGAAATAAATTCTATTGCTAAATTTAGGAAAAAAATCCTCCAACTCGTGGTGTAGTCAATCAATGTTTTGTTGCTTCTTGATACTGAGAGATCGACTGACGGCAAAACGTCCGTCTATGGTCAACACTAGCGCCTAAACCCTACTGCCGATTTTCTTCAAAATTGATATTCCTCAATCGATTTGGCTGATTTCGAGGCTTCTGGAATTTGAAAACGATATTTTAATTTTGGGGGATACTTTACATGAAGCCGTTGGACATTTTCAAAGTTTTAAAAAAAATTACCTCAAATTTTTATTAAATTTTGTTGTTGAATAGTGCAAAGGACGTTTATGAGAATGATGTATGTATCATTTTCGTTGATATTTCCAATTTTTCGAAAATTTCAAAAAACATTTCAAAACTGCAAATTTGAAGATAGAGATTTTTCTTCTCAGACAATGTCGATTGTACCAAATTAGCACTTTAAATATGTTAGCAAAGTTGAAATAAGTAAGTGTTTCAATGAAGAAGTTATATTCGTATATTGAAATACACATGTCTACGATACAGTTAGTAAAACAAGTTATACATATCAACAAGGTAGGTCGCAAAGCAACATGCATTGCTGGGCAACCATAGGTTCATGGAGATTATATCGCCATACCCAGATTGGGATTCAACACTTCATGTGTATTTCAATATACGAATATAACTTCTTCATTGAAACACTTACTTATTTCAACTTTGCTAACAGGTTATGGGCCCAGATCACTATATCGCAGCGCAGAAAGTTAGTACAGTTAAGTGTTCAAGAAAACATTTCGTAAGGATACAAGTGAATTGTTTATCAGGACTCGTATCAGACTGTGAATAATGAATTCGTCTGGTGTAAGATTTGAAATGTTAAGTAAGGAAAACTACGATACATGGAAACTACAAATGCGTGCCATATTAATTAAAAACGACGCATGTGATTATGTGAGCGGTAAAATTGAAAAACCGGAGTAAACGGCGGACAACACTGATGCTATAAACATATGGATGAATGCAGATTTGAAAGCGCAGGCAGATATAGTATTAGCAATTCAACCATCCGAAATTAAACAAATTAAAGGGTGCGAAACTTCTCGTGCAATATGGACTAGACTTGAAGAAATTTATCAGTCAAAAGGACCCGCGCGAAAAGCTGCACTATTGAACCAGCTTATATCAATGAAGATGCAAGAAGGAGATGATGCACGTGAGTACACAAGACAATTTTTTGATGTGGTAGACATACTGAAAGAAATGGAGGTTTCTATCAATCAAGATCTTTTTAATGTAGTGTTATTACGTAGTCTGCCAGAAACTTTCGAAAATTTCAGGTGCGCCATGAATTCACGAGATGTATTACCTTCCCCTGAAACATTAAGAATTAAAATTGGAGAAGAATTTGAAGCACGGAAAGATAATGATCGAAATATGCAGAACGCGATGGTAGCCAGGAATTCAAATAAGAATAGTTATAAGAAGTTTCAACAAGTAGTGCATCAAAATACAGAATACAAGAAGGATTCTAAAATGCGATGTTACAATTGCGGGGGAATAGGACATCGAGCTAAGAACTGTAAAAAGCCGAAAAAGTCGACACAGCCAACTGCAAGCGGTGGAGAATACTTATCTTTATATGTTTCATCAAATAGGAAGGAAGAAGAGTGTCTCCAAATAGAAAATAAAAACGTGAGCAATACTAAATGGTGCCTAGATAGTGGATGTACATCACATATGTGTAATGATATTAATACGTTCAAAATTTTAGACAAGACAGCACATGGTAAACATAATCTTGCTAGTAATTCAAATACTGAAGTTGCAGGAACGGGTACTGTTTCAGCTATTTCTAATGTGAAAGGCAGACGAAAAATAATTGATTTTCAAGAAACATTATTTGTTCCGGACTTACGTTTTAATCTGATATCCGTGAGTAAGATTACGGACAAGGGCCATTATGTACTATTCAAAAGGACAAAGGCTGAAGTTTTTAATAGTCATGGAGAATTATTATTGACTGCTTATCGAATAAATGATTTATATTACTTTAGCAGCTTTAGTAATCCCAAATCAAATAAGATTGTTGAAGAAAAAGTAAAACACAATGGTCTAGTAAAACATTCGATAGAAGAATGGCATGATCGTTTAGGTCATTTAAATTTGCATGATCTGTTTCGCGTTTTCACGGCAGTGAAAAAGAGATGCATACAAGGTATCAATATTCAAAATATCTATGACAATTTTAAATGCAAGATATGTTTGCAAGGTAAAATGTCCCGATTCTCATTTCCAAAATTCTCCGAAAGAAAAGATAGAATAGGAGAGTTGATACATTCTGATGTTTGTGGACCAATGCGTGTTAATTCACTAGGCGGGAACAAATATTTTTGTACATTTATTGACAACTGTTCTGGTTGGTGCGAAAGTATCATTAAGCATAAGAATCAGCTTGTTCAAGAATTTGATAATTTTAGAATCTTCATGGATACCCAATGGGTAATTAAAATAAAAAGTATTCAAACGGATAATGGATCTGAATATGTTAATAAAGATTTTGATAACATTCTGAAGAAATATGGAATTTTACGAAGACTAACTACTCCGTATAATCCAGAGCAGAATGGAATTGCTGAACGAAAAAATCGAACATTGATGGATACTCCTAGATGTTTATTGATCCAGTCAGGGTTGCCTTCGTATTTATGGGCGGAAGCTGTGAATACTGCCAATTACATACGAAATAGATGCCCGACAAAAATATTGAATGGAAAATCACCATATGAAATTCTTTTCGGAAAACCACCCGACGTATCTTACTTCAAACGATTTGGTTCTGAAGTTTATGTCATGGTTAAATCGCCCGGAAGAAGTAAGCTTGAACCACGTTCCAAGAAAGGATATTTTGTGGGATACTGTATAAATACAAAAGCTTATAGGATATGGATTCCAGATGAAAGAAGAATAGTAGTGTCAAGGGACGTCAAATTTATGGAAAGTTCGGTTAAATTCAATAACACTTTTGAAGAATTTAAACCGGAAAAGAATTATGATTCAAGTCAATCAAACTTAACTGATATAAAAGGAGGATTGAATAACAACACGAACTCATTTATTGAGATAAATATCTGTCCTGATAAAGACGACAGAAGCAATAAGAATCTTCAATGCAATGATAAAATCAACGAAATAACTGAAATTCACGAATCAAAGGAAGAAAATATTCAACCGGCTCCAGAAAATAGTGTCAAGAGATGTAGGGGAAGACCACGCAAAATACACTCTGGACAACCAGGAAATCCTCGACTGAATCAAGAAAGAATTGAAGATGCTTTTCTAACTGAAGTACCTATTCAACACGCTCTGTCTGGTGAACAATCAGAAGAATGGTTAAAAGCAATGGCAAGCGAAGTAAAGTCAATTTTAAGAAATAAAACTTGGACATTAGTTCCTAAATCAAATGCTGAAGATATTATAGGTAGTCGTTTTGTGTTGTGTAATAAATACGGAACGAATGGTATTTTAGAAAGACGAAAAGCTAGAATCGTCGCTAAAGGATATTCTCAACAATACGGAAGAGATTTTCATGAAACATTTGCCCCAGTCTCTCGTTTAGATTCTATTAGAATTGCGATTGCACTTGCGGTAAGAAATATGATGAAAATTAGACAATTCGACGTAGCAACAGCATATCTTAACGGTACTTTAGAAGAAGATGTGTTTATGAAGATTCCCAATGAAATGGAAAAAGTTTTAAAACATATCGTTGAAGGTAAAAATTATGATAATGAAACTGTTCGAGATGCAAAGTCTATGTTAGAAAAAATGTCAAATGGGGATATGGTATGTCATATGAAGAAGGCTCTGTACGGCTTGAAGCAAGCAGGTCGAGCTTGGTACAAACACCTAAATGAAAAACTTCATCACGAAGGTGCTACTCCTACAAAAGGGGATCCTTGTGTTTACGTCAAAGATCAAGATAACGAAATGATGATCATCGTTGTATATGTTGATGATATTTTAGTAATGTGTCGAGACCCGAAGAAGATTGAAGACTTTGGACGCATATTATCTAAGTTTTTCGAAGTTAGAGATCTTGGTGAAGTGAAACGTTGTTTGGGCATAGATTTTAGAGTAGACGAAAATGCAATAAGTTTAAACCAAAGAACATATATAGATGATATACTTTCGAGGTTCAATATGGCTAATTGTAATTCTGTGTCTACACCAATAGCTACAGGTATTAAATTATCTAAGACTGATGTGTGGAAAGACTCTGATGGTAACAAACCTCCGTATCATGAACTTGTTGGATGTTTATTGTATTTATCGATAGCTACACGTCCCGACATCGCTCATGCAGTGAATGTTCTGTCCCAATACAATAACTGTTTTGGAAAAACACATTGGGAAGCAGCAAAAAGAGTACTGCCATATTTAAAAGGGACTAAAGACATCGAAATTTGTTATAAAAATAACGGAGAATCTATTACTGGTTATGTTGATGCTGACTACGGCGGATCAATCGATGACAGAAGATCATATACAGGATATGTATTTTGTATGAATGGAGGGCCTGTGACATGGGATTCTCGAAAACAGAAAACAGTCGCAGTTTCCACTACTGAAGCAGAATATATGGCTTTAAGCGATGCTGCAAAAGAAGTGGTACATTTGAAAAACTTCCTTAATGAATTGGGTGCAACTGTCGCAAAGGTTATAACTGTATATAGCGACAATCTTAGGGCACAAAAATTGGCAGAAAATCCTGTATTTCATACAAGAACTAAACATATAGATGTACGTCATCATTTTATTAGAGAAGTTCTAGAAGCCGGATCAATAAATTTGGTGCATCGAGCGTCAACAGAAATGCCAGCTGACATCCTAACAAAAGGATTGACTAAACACAAACATGAGAATTGTGTTAAACTTTTGGAATTATCAAGATTATCAACGCAGAGATTATCTCGAGGGGAAGTGTTGAATCCCAATCGGGGTATGGCGATATAATCTCCATGAACCTATGGTTGCCCAGCAACGCATGTTGCTTTGCGACCTACCTTGTTGATATGTATAACTTGTTTTACTAACTGTATCGTAGACATGTGTATTTCAATATACGAATATAACTTCTTCATTGAAACACTTACTTATTTCAACTTTGCTAACAAAATAAGGTCATGTACACTTTTTTTTGAAGAAACGAGTAGTTTTTGCGTAAATTGTGTTTGAAATTTACCAACATTTTGTTTCTCAAAAACCGCTCCAATTTTTTTTAAATTTTCTTTATTACGTAATAAGGGATGGTAGAAAATATGGCGCTAATCCTATTTCCGGCTGACGCTTGGTTTTTGGAAAATTTCAAAAAATATCATTGAAAGTACAAAATTGTAGATAGAGATTTTGGCTTTAGACAAAGTCTGTTGTACAAAATTAGTTTTTTAAAAAGTGTCATGTACTATTTTCTGAAAAAGAGTAGTTTTTGCATAATTGGCGCTTGAAATTTTCAAAAACAAATTGCTCAAAAAACGCTCCAAACTTTTTCTTTAAATTTTCGCCACATGTGTAATAAGGGACGGCAAATATATGTGGTATATACGTGGTTATAGAATGGCACAGACTTTCTCGCAGAACTTATTTTTCTCATCTCTATTGTTTGAACTAGTTTCTTCTGTTATGAATCTTCTTATGGTATCTTCATTATGGTACCTGATTTGGGCGCTCAAAGGATGTTTTGTTTCGCATTCTCTGGGTTTCGGCTTCCTAATTCTAGAACTGAAACCACCAAGCACTTATTACTATTATATAAGTGTAAATGCCATGAATAGCGAAGGTGGACACTGTCGTTAAATTGCGAACCTTGGCACAGCTATTCTGAGGGAAACATCGCTGGTTCGAGTCCCCGTCAAGGAATACTATTTGTCAAAATTCTGTGTGGTCATAGAAAATAATTGAGAATTCTCTACATGATTGAAAACTATGTGAAACCATTCGAATCGCAATTATTGATAATTACGAAAAATAAACTAAATGTGCCTGTATGTAATTTTTGAATTTTTAAATTTTTAACAGTCTTTCACATCTCTTCTTGGTACCATCATATTAATTGTTTTTCTATCATGCATTTATAATTGTTTAGATCGGTTTGATTCAAGTTATGGTCCTGTTGGTCCCATATGGTGCTATTGTGGCGTAGTGGTATAACTTACGGCTCGTGAACTTTGAGGATCAGATTTCGGGTGTCGGAACGGAAAACATTTGCTGTTAGAAAACACATTTGCTGGTTTATGTAGCAGTGGAATAACATTTAGGACCATGTAGAAGCAGTGCAAGAAAGTATGTGCTATGAAAGCAGCACTAGTTCTTAATTAAGCAACTGTTTTTATCCACTTTTTCGTAACCACGACCCCAGACTTTCCGGTTTTAGTTCTCTATTTCCTTGGGTCTTCGCTAGCTATCATAGAATTATCACAAACTTTTTCCTGCCAGCTGTCATCTATCACCGCAGATTATTATATTTGTGAGTGTATGTGCTTAAAATAACTTCAAATAAACTATTTTGAAAACTCAAACTTTTCTGTGAAAATGAGCTTCAAATTTCGCATTTTTAGTAGTGCTAAAACGCCATTTTCTCTTAAACGGCACATAATTTTTATAAGAAAATTTCCATTTATGACTAGGTTTTTCTGTTCTTTAATATTCTAAAATTAATGTTTCCGTTCTACCAATAGGAAACCGAAAAATTAAGAAAATGGCAAAAAAAATGTACTTTTGGCGGTGATAGATGACAGCTGGCAAGAAAGAGTTTGTTGCAATTCCGAATAGCTAGCGAAGACCTAAGGAAATAGAAAACTAATACGGGAAAGTCTGTGTCATTCTGTAGCACCACTAGTTTTCGCGCAGCCTTACCTAATTTTTCCTATACTACGTATATCACTCCATGTATACGTACCTATACGGGAAAGTAAAAATGGCGAATTTTCGGCGGAAAAAAATTCATTGCCGGGCCGTGATAACGAAAAAGTGGATAAAACCAGTTGTTAAATTTTAAAAAAATCCCATAACACGTGGAGTAGCCAGAATCCCTCTTTTGTGGGTCCTCAAGGACGGCATCAATACCGAAAATCAAATTGAAAGGAAAACGTCCGCTCTCCGTCCGTCTGTCTGGCCGTCTGTGAACACTGCTAGCGCCTAAACCATACGTACGATTTCTTCCAAAATGGATATTCCCCGGTCGATCTGGTTCTAGTCGAAGCTTTGAGATTTTGAAAAGGATTCTGTAAAATTTGGGGGTACTTTACATGTAGTCCCCCGGACATTTTCAAAACTTTCTCAAAAACCCCTCCAAATTTTTTCTTTAAATTTTATGAAAGAATAGTGTAAAATATACATATTAATGTAGCATAGGTCCGATTTTCACGGATAACTCTTAATTTTCGAAAATTGTAAAATTTAAATTTTTTTTCGACGTTTTTCTGGAACTACAAATTTGAAGAAATTTTTGTCCAAAGAGAGTTCTTTCGTTAAGGTCATGTATATTTTTTTAAAAATTTTAGTAGTTTTCGCGAAATATTGCATGCAATATTTGCAATTTTAAAAAATTACAAAAACAAGATATTGTCGCCATTTGGTGTTTGTCATCCACTGCATACGGACGTGTCTAGTAGTGCGATTTGGTTTTACAAAGTTGTGAACTAGTTTTGAACTGAATCACGAGTGAGTTGTGAATAAACACTTTAGTATCATGCACAAACTCAGAAACATTGGATTACCTACGAAAGTGCCTGAATTTTTAAAGGAAATGGATTCTTCTGACCACAGGGGAGACCTAACCTCCAATTGTACTGGTAGTCAACAAATACTGGTGAATAAATCTTACTCCAACGTTGCTCAAAGTGATATTTTTCCCAAGAAAGACCAAGCTATTTTAATTTAAGCAAATGATGACAGCAGCATTAAGGACTATATAACCAAAATTGCCTCCATTGTGATCCCTAGTAAAATTAGATTCATATCAAGAATATCAAATAACAGTTTATGCATATTATTTTCTAATCCTGAAACTGTCCAGGAAATTACAGAAAGACACAGAGAAATCGAAATCAAGAACCACAAATTAAATGTAAGACCTTTTAATTAATAAACACGTACGTGTCATAATTTCCAACGTTTGTCCGGTGATTCCTCATGATGAATTTTAAATGTGCTTCATTCCAAACAAATTAAGAACACTACCAACCCCATATTTATCAGAGCTGGTATCTCAGAACCGAGCCTATCCCGCATTATGAGTTTCCGAAGACAAGTCTTCATTGATCCAGATGATGTCAAAAATTTACCAGAGTCAACATTACTATATTATCAAGACACTACTAACAGAATTTACTTTTCTACAGACAATATAACTTGTTTTAAATGCAAACAAGAAGGACACATTGCCAATCACTGACCTTCCACGTCTGTGAAAGATGGGAAAGACCATAAGCCCACTGACATACTAAACATCAACCTGATAATGAAGCAATTCACAAGCAACCAACCCAATTTCAAACACAAGACCACTTACCTCCTCCAATGGACAGTACAAATTTTCCTAATTTAACCCTGCAGTGGTAAGGTGACTTTTTGAAACAAAAGTGGTAACGTGGGGTGTCTCCAGACCTCCACACTATTTTCATGATATATGCTAAATTATTAAAAACTAAATTAATATAATATTCTTCTTCTATTATTAACAATGTTTTGCATGCTATTAAACAATTTCTTAAGAATTTAGTTCCTAAACAACTCTGAGAATTCATCAGGAAAACATCTAATATTTGGAGTTAATTTTTCTACCGGTCTGCGCATGTTGTCATATCCAAGCCTATGTTTCGTAGCAAAAATTGAAATCTTTTCAAATTCAAAGTACAATGGAAAATTTCAATACCCATATTATCCATATTCCAAAATTCATCAAGATTTTGGTGCTCTGATCTCACAGAGTCATCCACAATACCTAGCACAATTTCTGCCTTAATTTCCTCTTAGTCTTAAACGTGCTGCGATCATTTTTATTCCTCTCTAAATCCATTTCATTTCTGATGTTGGTGGATTCTGTAATTCTCTCAATCACATCCAAATCAATAAACAAAGAAAACATTATCCTAGTCTTTCGGAATTGCGTGCAGACTACTTTTTCCAGGCGGTGAGGTAATGTTATTCTGTTCCCGCTTTCAGCAAAAGTTGACGTATTCTCCCACACCTCTCTTAACATATAAAATGAACTAAAATGTTCTTTGTACTTAAGTATTAATCTTTCAGGGGACTCCTAATGTAAAAATACAGTAAGCAACACGTTCCCAAACTAATAGAATGAACGAGAGTGAAGACACCTTTGCTAACATAGAAGGTAACGAGGGGGTCTCTGGGCACCCCAAACAAAACAATTGCTTGCTACACGGATAAAACTCACTAAACTGGCAAACTGAGAGCACACTAAATATCATGATACAAAAAGAGAAAGGTACTAAAGCAATGATAAGGGTAGCCAACATGGGAAATACAAAAAACGGGAAGAAAGGATCGTGGGTGTCCCACAAACCCCCGTGTTACCACTCCCGGGTTAAATAAAAGAAGTATTCCTTTTGAATCTTCATCACTACAAGAAAAATTAAATAATAACATGCATACTACCGCTGAAGTGTCCCAAAAGCAACCCAGGAAAAAAGAGGAAGAACAAAAATTAAGAACTCAATGACCAAGACACCTTACCACCTAACTCTGTTGAGTAACTTATTGCCTTAATAAAAGATATGATTGAACCCAATCCAAATAAATTCCCCTTAACATATAATCGATTTAAATAATTTCTAGAAAATTCATTTGGATTTTCAGATCCCATATTGATAGTAAAAGATTACTCAAATGATACTGAAGCCATTATTAAAATAATGACTGTGACATATCCTAAACTAACTGAAAGGTCCATTAAGTATAGATTCATTAGAATCATTAATAAACTGAAAATTAGTACTTCAGTGCAAGAAGTTTCTGGAACTTCTTGCACTGATAACTTCTAAAATAATTATGAAAATTTACAGACCCTTATGACACATCACCTTTTTAAAGAAACAATTTGGAGCGGTTTTTGAGAAAATGTTATTTTGTAAATTTGAATCGCATTTTACGCAAAAACTACTCGTTTTTCCAAAAAGGGTTCATGACCTTATTTGAAGTGCTAATTCTGTACAACCGACTTTGTCTAAGGCAAAAATCTCTATCTTCAATTTTGCAGTTTTTAAACAGTTTTTTGCAATTTTCGAAAAATTGGGCCTATCAACGAAAATGATACCTACGTCATTCCCTTCAACGTTCTTTGCACTATTCAACAACAAAATATAATCAAAAAATTTGCAGCCATTTTCTTTTAACTTAGAAAATCTCAAAATGGGCTTCATGTAAAGTACCCTCAAATACAAAAATATCGGTTTTAAATTCAAGAGGTTTTGAGACGAGTAAAAACGATTGGAGAATATCAATTTTGAAGAAAACCGGCCGAACGGTTTAGTCGCTAGCGTTGACCACAGACGGACAGACGGACGTTTTGCCGACAATCGATTTTGCAGTATTAAGAAGCAACAAATCATGGTTTTTTACTACACCACGAGATATAGGATTATTTTCTAAATTTAGCAACAGGTTTTATCTACTTTTTCGTTACCAGACCCCTGCTATAAGAGTTTTTCTGGCGAAAATTCCCCGTTTTCCGCCGCACGATTACAAAATCTTTTCTTCTTACGAAGTATTGGTAAGGCGAGAAAGTAAAGAACTGGCATATCACGTTCTACCTGTGTTTAATTGCAGTTAGACTGATGTAGGATAATATCTGATCAAAAATCTATTTCCTTCACCTTGAATTTGCTAGATGCGTTTGGGATTGTTAATAATGTTAAATTTATCAATAACTACTGCTATTATTACTATCATTAGTAACAAAGTATTGTAATTCAGCTGTAAGATCAACAACTTGATCAGGATTTTTGTTTCCCTGGACCCTTTGAGTAAAAGCTGAGATGCTCACTTCTTGCTTTGATTTCTGGACAATAAATGTAACTTCACTCTGCCGAAGTCTTCTCGAACTCCCTTTTGCTGCAGAGGAGTGAAGGGTCAATTATTTGTTCCCATTGTATTTAAAATCAAAATGGAATGTCGCTTGCAGTTCTTTCACAAAGAGATTAAAATTTATTCTTATATTAAAAGGATTCATTTTTACCTTTACTCATCATGGTGTAGAAAGAGAAAGTCAAAAATCTGGAGCGACAAGTGCACCTGCATACATCATATCAGACTAGTCATACACAATTTAAATTGTATATGTGACTCATTAATAATAATATTATTATTATTATTATTATTATTATTAATCTTTGATATTAATATTTCAATGGATGGGGGTAGGGAAATAAAATAAGCGAAATAAACCTGTAGTAACATTTTATTTCAAATTAGACATTTTTTAAATTTTTTGTTTTAAATTTCTCTTAGAATAATATACACTTATTTTTTTATTCAATTCCCATACTCTTATATAAATCCTTGTTCGAGCTAGTGCCACAACATCAAAAGGGATACTGACATCACTTATTTCTAAGGATTTTTCAGCCAACTGGTTGAATAAATTCTTATCTTCAGAAAGGAAATTTCCATGTAATACATTAAAAATATTTTCCATATTTTTTACTACCAATACCAACTCTTTACAAGGATATATTAGTTTTCCCAGCGAAATGAGTTGGAGCCAATCTGGTCCTTCTTATTTAATAAGCAATTTACATGTAGAATATCCTAAATAATTAAATTTATCTCTGAAACGATATGCAATGTAACCTGCGAAATACATTAATCCTTCTTCACCCAATGCTTCTTCTAAAGTGACAGCGTTGGTCACTGTTGGATCTTCCTCAATTAAGACAGAACCTATATCAATTTCATAATCATCAAAATGATCCATGCTTGTCAGAATTGTTTGATCCTCAATTCCATCAACATTTGCAATATTCCTGACACATTTTGTGGCAGTCTGGGTTAGACAAGAATCTGCATTTACCAATGAATTCTCATTGATACTTTCTTCTGTATTTCTCTTCTGAGTAAAAATACTGGCAGAATGCTTACCAAGAATGTACCACTTGAGTCTGTGTGTGAAATCTAAGGCTGAAGGATTATCATTTACCCCACCCATGCCCCTAATATAGGAAAAGAAATTTTCCAGTACATCCTGATTTAAACGGCGAGTTAAAATGTACTCCACTTGATATTTATCTGTAATGTCTTTGTACAAGTTTATCAGCGAATTGAATCATATTTTTATGAGATCCAACTCTTAAGTTTTTTATGGCAACATTTACAGACTGAAGAAAAGCACATTGAATCTCAAAATCTGTACCAAATGCATTGCTTCCAGGATGTTTTCCATATTTAGTTTCTGAATTAAATAAATTTCCATATTTATTTTCTGTTTCTTGCCATCCAAATATCCTTTCATTCCACACCATTGAATTGCTTTTGCCACTTGGTTTGAAAGAAGTTGAGCAGTAGATTTCACTTTTTGGCGCTCTATTCCTCTAACATCTATATGGTACCTTGAAATTTTAAAAGCAATTTTTAAATAAGATTTTGAACAAGAAATCAATTTCTCAAAGCATGGTCTGTCAATATGCTTCCCATTGACAAAAAACCCTTGATCAACCAAATGATTTCTCACAAGTTTCAGTAAATGTGGAATATCTGCAAACACATGTACCTGTTTTGAAGAATCATCTGGAAGTGGGAAAGAACTTTTATCGCTGTTTATATTTAATTCTGACCACAATTTCATATTTCCTGATCCTATATCACTGGTTATAGCAACAACGACAAAACCTATCATATTAAGTTCACTTAACAACTTCATAATTATACATTTTGATACAGAAGTATCAAAAGCATAATAGACTGGTTGCTTCCATATACCTATCAATCTTCTGCACATAACAGTCTGGCAAGTTTTATGTGGCCCAACTTTTTGTTGCAAAACTCTATCAGTACATATTTTATTTGATATGTGCATCTCATCAAAAGAGATAATTGTCAATCCCTCCAATTCTGACAACTCCGATCCTTTCTGTTTCATTAGCAACAAAACGTCTTCTAAAATGCCTGATTTAAGATGTAGACATCTGGCCCAATCCCTGAAAGTTGAAAAGGCGGGTAAGGGAAAATTATTGTTTCTTAGGAATCTGTAGCCTTTGGGAGAAATACTTCTCGGGAAAATGGCTGCAGCAATATCTTCATTAGTCCAGTTTACTTCCTTTCCTGGATTAGAATGTGCTTTTATTTGCCCTGGTGTAAATATCTGTAAGAATAAATAAGTATATTGCAAATATTTTAATGAAAATATCTCAATATTTGATTAACCTGTTTCTTTCAAAAATCACAAAATTTTGTTTCATTCACAGTGGCAAAATATTTAATTACGATAGTGAAACATTTTATCATTAAATTAAAATATTTTTAATTCCTATAATTGCACTAGCAATACTCTCGATGAAGGTTTATTGAACTCGTTATCAGAGAAAAAGTCAGACATTCTATTGGAACAAAAGATACACATTTTCAAGAAAGTCAAAATATTGTGCTTTTTTCTGCTTTGTTAGCCATTCAAGAAATAAGTTACTTCCTGATGTTTGAAATGAAACTTTTAACGTACCTGGAGCAAAGTAACCCAAAGTTACGGAAGTAGTATTTTAATACTAGATAATATTGTAGATAATATTTTGATACTATCTACAATATTAAATTAAAACAATGTATTATTTCAATAGTTATATAATTCCATTACCTTGGTTATTGTGTCCCTAAAGTCATCTTTTGCAGCCTGATCAGTTGTCATTAACTTCTTCAGTTGTTCTTTTAATTGCACTTTTTCCCTAAACACTATAGAATATTTTCTTTTCCATACTCTAATTTCATCACGTAACTCGTGTATTGTTTGTGTCAAATCAATTTGAAGACCATGACCACAAACTGCGTTTTCATTAATTGATTCTTCTGGAACTCTATCCGTCACATCTATTGTTGATTGTGATAACATTTCATCCAATAATTTGTGCCTATTCCTTAAAACTAATCGAATGGTTCGACTAGAATTTTTTTTCAAAACCAACAGGCAACTTCTCGGTAGGCACTGAGTCGGGTTTTAAGTTTCTACTTTTCTGTGGCGTATAATTTAATAACATCTGACGCAATGCTATTGCGAAGCTACCCTCAGCAAAGTGGATAGAACAAATGCGCGCTGAAAATAATGATTACTATTAACGACACTATAATATAATTCACGGAAACAAAAGACACCTTAATTAGTTAACACTTACCGTTCTTTACATTGATCTTATCCTTTCTTCTACAAACATTTATCCACGCATCACATAAATTGTCATCTTTCGAGAAAGAAAAATATTTAATGTCTGTTCCCTTAGTTTTCTTGTTGCAGTTTGTGCAACCAAAAACAGCGCACGATGGCATTGTCTACCTTATCTGAATATTAATTCACGATATGTGCACCTTTCTGCCACTACAAAAACAACAGGAAAACTACTAACATAAAGCAAATCGCGATTACAAAGATTCGGAGTGTGCTCAACGAGCGCGTACCATACAATATTACTAGGCGCCAAAAGGGCGCCAAGCAGGCGAGCATCCAACGTGACGTCATGCGCAGAAGAGAACGAATTTGCGTTCGGGATCCGTCTCACCTTTATTCTTATACCATGATAAGTACTCTTTATAAAAACAAAAACAATGATATTACAGATCTAACCAATAACTTACAATCACATTTGTAACTAATTCATAACTTGTCAACTCTTTAAATGTTCAAATTTTCAAGTTTAAACCAGATGTCAGAGGATGGCTGATGAGCTACAGCCGAAACGTTACGTCGTTGCATAAAACTTCGTCGCATACAATTTGTTACTCATAGGAAATAAAGAATTGGATGTCAAACATTTTTAAGGAGCTGTCTGTTTATTTTAATTTTTACGTATTTTATCTCTTGATACTTACAGAGAGATGTAATATCACAGTTATTTCTTAATGAAAACAACATTTTCTTCACTGCACCAAAGTCTTCAATTGACGTAATGTCCTTAGGAAAAATATCATAAAGTTTTATGTCCAACTTCATTAGAAATATCACTTATATAACAATCACACTCCATTTTCATAAACAGTCACACAATTGTGCACAAAAACACGGATTAACACGTTTTGACGTAAAGAGAAAACAACACCCCAGCCACAAACTCATAGAACGATTCAAAAGCCTGTGTGATCTCGAAAGTGTGTTAAATCCTCGACCCACCGCGTTGATTCTGTCAGATACACAAACATTCGGTTAATGATATTCTAAGAAATAATAAGAGGTGCGGGGACACAATTGACAGTAGCTTCGACTCTACTTTCTTAACCTGCACTGACCTAATATGCGTTGATTCTCTTGCATTTTCAGTAACGTCATTTGCACTAAAGAATATGGTGGTATCGTCCGTATTTCTGCAGAAACGTTCAGAAATAGTAAGCATAATGGCATATTTAAACGCAAAAACATCAACAAAACGTGGAATTTTTTATATTTTATTAATAATTTTGTTTTACCCTGTTCAGTTTTTAAAATCAAGATGGCCATATTTCAATGACAAATATAGATATGTTGCAAGTTTGTTTTAAAGTAAAGTATACGTAATATTGAAAATTATATATTAGGCCACATTTATGTTTATTAATTATTATATATAATTAATTATTTTAAAGCAATGTAGATTTTAGTTTGAAATAGCTTCAAAATAATATGATTACTATTTGGTACAACGTATCCTCACGTGGAAATGAAGCCTTTTAATAAAATCGTAAGTTTTCAATTTTTCTAAAAGTCCTTCGAGTTAAATCTAAGTTGTGATTTTTACTGACGTTTGGTATAACAGTGGTCTAGCATGTGTGTAATTTTCAGACTTTTATCTGGTCCTCCAACAGAGATATTACACACAAAAGTACAAATTGTAATATCCTAATATATATTTTGTTAAATAGTGAATATTGTGATAGTAGTGACAAGCAACAAATACTAATACTATAAACTGAATAATTTGCTGTTTCTTTTGGTAACAAAAACTGAAGTGAATTGAACAGTATTTAATGGACATTTCAAGTAGCCCTACGGAGCAGCTTATAGCTGACTTACTCAATATGGTAAACAATCCAAACCACACAGAAACTCCTACATTATATAATATTCCTGACATTCCAAATAATGGTTAATTATGGTGTCTCAATCAAGAATCATTGCATTAGAACAAAAAATTATGTACCTCAAACAGCACGTACAAGAATTACAACAAAAAACTTGAATCTCAACAGAAACTTATGAATCTAAACCAAGCAGTGACAGTGAATCCTACAAGTGAGTTTTCTAAATCTTCTTCCAGTGCTTCATTACCACCTGAAAATGTAACATTTATGGACCTCAATAATTCTTTCAAAGAAATTTCAATTCTTATAAACAATGTCACAAAATCACTAGAATTGTCAAAGATACATTCTTGACCTTCCATAAAACATTCTTTTAATAATTTACCTAAAGAAATACTAAATTTAACAACTTTTAAATACGTTATACGTCGCAAATGGCAAGTAACACGTGATCCCAGAATTAACAAAATACTAAATTTATTAACCCACATCGTTCAGAAAAAGTTACAAGAACTTCGATATACTAACTTTAATAACTATTTATCTCAAATCCAGCCACATTCTTCATCCCTCTGGTCTGTTATTCAAACTATAACAAAAGAGAAAAACCAAATACCCATTTTAAGAGACTCAAATAAAACTGCTGTTTCAGTTTATGAAAAAGTAGAACGTTTTGCTCAGCAATTTTATAGGACATTAACTAATAATCCGATTAACAATTATTCATTTCATCTAAATGTATTAAAAAAATCTTCAAACTCCATACTACTCCATACTACCGTGTAGTATCAAATTTGCTGTCTCCGGCAGAAATTAAATTTATCATGACAAAACTAAAAAACAATAAATTTCCAAGATTTGATAAACTTCCTAATATAGAATTTAAACATTTCCCAAATTCCACCATTAACTCAGTGACAGCAATATATAATGCTTGTTTTAGACTAAATTACTATCCCTCAATATGGAAAAGAGCAATCATAATACTCATGCCTAAACCTCAAAAAGATCACACTAAACCAGAAAATTTTCGTCCAATTAGCTAATTGTTTACATTTGCAAAAATGTTCGATAAAATAATTCTAGAGTCACTAAATTTATTAATCAAACTAATGTACTTCCAAAATCTGTTTGGATTTAGATCGAATCATTCTACAACACACCAATTATTAAGAATCACAGATTTTATAGCGTCAAGTTTTCAAAAGAAACAATTTACATTTGCACAATTTTTAGATGTTAAAAAGCATTTGACATAGTATGGCATGATGGTTTAATTTACAAGCTGAGAATATTCGGTTTTCCTATGTATCTACAAAAAATATTATCAAGTTTTCTACTACAGCGTAAATTTCAAGTTCAGGTTAACGTTTTATCTACTGAATACAATATCCACGCTGGAGTACCTCAGGGTTCTCCAATCCTTTTTAATATTTACGTTTCAATTATTCCACATTTAATTAATACACAAGTAGCCTTCTTTGCCGACGACACATCCCTGTTCACTTCTCATACAGACATTATAGCTGGTCGTGATAATTTACAAGATGATTTAAATACTCTTGTTACTTGGTACAATAATTGGCAAATCAAGATCAATAGTAAAAAATCTCAAGCAAAAATATTTTCTTTAAAACGAATCTCTCCTACTTATCCATTTATCATCAACTATAAAGCAATCCCTTGGATTCCTAACTCCAATTACCTATCTTGAATTACAACTTGATACTAAATTAACTTGGTAACCACACATTAAATCAATAATAAATAAAACTAATGTCAAGCTTCTAAAAATTATACCCATTTTTGAACAAAAATTCTCACCTTTCTTTAGATTCAGTGTTGTCTATATTTAAATATATAATTCACCCATCTTTGACATACGCATTCCCCATTTGGGGTGGTGCACCGAAATCACATATTCACAAATTAGAAGTTATACAAAATAAATATCTAAGAAGAGCATTGAATGCACCCTGGTTCATAAGAAGCGATCAAATATTACACGAACTCAGTATTCTGCCTCTAAAATTCTGGATCCTTCGTCTCTTAGACAAATTCTATACTTCCCATACTTCTTCTCCCGCTTATACATCTTTTCAACTTGGGAAAAGAGCTAATCCTTTTCCGAGAATTAAATCACGATATTCAAAAGATCTATTACATCCTCCATAGTTAACTACATAGTATCAATTATTTCTTGTATAAATTTCATATGTTATGTACTATTATGTATATCATTGTCTTATCAAAAATACCAAGGTCAGTAGTATGTTAGAGGCTACTTTCAAGTTTCTCCTTATATTCAATTCAATCTTATGTAATATTCGCACACTTGAAAGACAAATATCTTGTCGAACAAGTACCAATAAATATATTTAAAAAAGAGATATTACAGTTCAAACTTTGGAAAAACTCCAAAATTCCAATTTTCAAGAAGATGTATTTTTCAAAGGGTACGTTATATACCAATGATATTTTACTAAACGTAACTATACTGTTGTGTGTAAAAGCACAGAAAAAATTAAGGCTTAAATTCTATTCCTTCTTTGAAAAATTACTCTCTGAAAATCGAATTTCGTTAATTCGCGTTCCATACAATTGGTTGCAAATATTTCTCAAATAAAAACACAGAAAACAGGTAAATAATTTTCCGATTTGCAGTTCAGAGTATATTGAATGGAATGCTTTTTATTCTAGAATGCTACAACAACCAAGAGCTATGTAATTTAGAAAAGAATAAAGTCTGCAAACGCGAAAAATGGCCTACGGCGCGGAACAAAAATAGCCGACATTTTAAACCAGGTAGAACAAAAAAAGTTAAAGATGTTTTTGATCAAACAAAACAAGGAAATTTATGTACAAAATATGAATTTTTCGAGATGGTCGAGTGACCAATTTATTAAATTCTGGACTACTTAAAATGGATTGATCCTACTTCATAAACAAGCAATTTCTTTTCTGCTCTGAGACGCGATCCCAAATCCTTAGATATAACATGCCGGCATTCATACTCCACATAAGTGCGCATGGACCGAACTCGCGCAAAGGCATAAACACGTAAATGAGCGATTGCTCATGTAAAAAAACAACAAATAGTTCCGGACACAGTATAAAAAATTTCACCGTGGATACATTTTTCCTTTCTGATTCATATTCAAAACGTCAAATTCAACACGGAAGGCTACCAAAGCACAGACAATTTTGTATTATTTAAAATGCTCCACAATAACATACACCTACATAAAACAACAAAAGTGTTTTCAACCAGCAAGATTTTTTCCATTCTGATACCCGAACACAGTTCCTCAGAGTTAACGTGCTGGCGCTGATACCACTATGCCACACAAACGCAGTGCTATGGAAACATCGTTTTCCGACGCATGATTACTAACTTTCTTTTCTTACGAAGTATTCGTAAGGCGAGAAAGCAATAATAATTTCGGAACTGTCAGGCAGATGTAAATTAATCGCATGGATTCTGGTTAAATAGTATTGCAATTTCATGTTGAAATATTCATAATTATACTTAAATCGGGTAATACAGATGCACATAAGACGATTGATTTGACGTGACATACGTTTCAGAAATGGAATAATAGAGGTGAAAAAATGTTTAAAATAAGCAATTTGGGAAAGCACAGACAAGTTCTGTATATTTATCTGCATTGATTCTATTAGTGAGTAGAAGTACTTGAAATGATATTCAATAAAGTTCCTACACTCTTCAATGCTTTTTCTGCAATAACACATTCATCAAATTAAAATCCCTGCCCGGGATTCAAATCCGGCATCTTCCGAAGGGAAACGCTCAGCTCCAGCACGCCTTAAGCACCTCGGCCATTGGAGTGAGTTGTGAAGTGAATACTTTTATATTAGTCAAAACGTACTAATTGTGTCAGCTCTAGCATTAGAAAGTCGTTAATTGTCAACATGAGAAAAACAATAGTGTTTTGGGCGACAAAGAAAGGCAGCCGTGAAAGGCTTACTCCAAATCCGACTAACGAGATTAGAAAAATAACTGCTGCATGAAAGTCTGTGCCCCTCTATAGCACTACTAGTTTATTTATTTATTTACCGATCCTTATTACACATGTGGAAGGAAATTTAAAGAAAAAATTTGGAGCTAATTTTGTGAAATTTTTTTTGTAAATTTGCGGCGCAATTTACACAAAAACTACTCGTTTTTTCAAAATTTTGTACATGACCTTATTGAAAGTGTTAATTTTGTACATTCGACTTTGTCTGAGACAAAAATCTCTATCTTCAATTATGGAGTTTTGAAATTGTTTTTTTACAATTTTCGATACAATTGGGGATACCAACGAAAATGATACATATATCATTCTCTTAAACGTTCTTCGCACCATTCATTAACATTCAATCAAAAAATTTGGAGCCATTTTTTTTAAACTTTGAAAATGTCCAACGGCTTCATGTTAAGTACCCCACAAAGTTAAAATATCGGTTTCAAATTCCAGGAGCTTCGACATCAGCCAAACCGTGGGGGAATATCAATTTTGAAGAAAATCGTCTGAACGATTTAGGCGCTAGCGTTGACCACAGACGGACAAACACATGGACGTTTTGCCGTCAATTGATTTTCAAGTATCAAGGTGCAACAAAACATGGATTTTGACTACACCACGAGATAGATGATTTTTTCTAAATTTAACAGCAGGTTTTATCTACCTTTTCGTTACCAGGCCCCCAGCTATGAGTGTTTTTCTGACGAAAAATCACCGTTTTCCGTCGCACGATTACATAACATTCTCTTCTTACTAAGTATTCCTAAGGCGAGAAAGTAAAAAAAATCATTTTAACAACCGCTTGGTCCAAAACGTAAGGTGGGAGAACATCTGAAAACGAAAAATGATTGTAGAACTGAAACTGAAAAGCTCTCGAGAGTAAATCCAGATGCTAAATTTGGAAAAGGAGTCTTATGACGCGAGGTGTAGCCGGAATCCATGTTTTGTGGGTTTTTGATACCGGGGAGTCGATTGGCGGTAGAACGTCTGTCCGTCTCTCAGTGAACTGCGCTAGCAGCTTTTCCCCAAGATTGATGTTCCCCAATCGCTCTGACTTCAATTTGAAACCGATATTTTTGGGGGGTGCTTTGCATGAAGTCTCTGGATCTTTTCAAAATTTTCAAACTTGGCGCGGCGGACCCAATGGGGCGGAGCGAATGCATCGTGAAACCCAGTTCTCAATTCTCTAGCTAGTTTATAAATACTTCTAATCATTCAAACAATCAATTTTCTATTACAATATTAAAGAAGAGTAAAACTTCGTCCTATATAGGAATTTTCATTGATAAATTTGGAGCCGCTCTTAAGAAAATGGCGTTTAAGCGTTACTGTAAATGCGAAAATGGAAGCTTCGGAATTTTCACAAGAATCTTTCGAGTTTTCGAACAACTTCATTTGGTGACATTTAAAGCACTTCTACTCACAAATGTAATAATGTATAAAATTTCTGGAAAAGTGAATATTAATGGCGTGAGAGACACTTAAAAATACATTTATTTATTTTTTGAAAAATCAAAAAAATACAGCCAAATTAATTTTATGTTAACTTAAAGAATGCAAATAGCATTCGTACGAAAAGTTTGAAGAAGCAATTTGAGAAAATGGCGTTTGAACATTTGTGCAAATTCGGAAGTTTCAGTTCATTTTCACAGAAAACATCTGAGTTGTCGAGGAACTTTTAAGACATAATGTAAAGCACATGTACTCGTAAATGTAATAGTAGGGAGTTTTTGCACCTCGAACGTTACGTACTATCGATCTTCTGCTCATTCGCAGTGCAAGTTTCGCATCACTTTGGTGCATCTGCGCATGCGCAAAAGATCGATAGTACTTAACGTTCGAGGTGGCAAAAGTTCCCTAATATGAACAAATCGCCGTTAAAGAAAATATTTACTAAATGAAAGGCTAGTCAAAGAATTACATTTTTGTAAGTTTTGAAAAAACAAAGGAATAGAGCAATATGGCGTTTATGTCATCTCAGAGTACATTAGGTACTATCCTTTCCAAAAGTTAAGGAAAAAAGTTGAAGTCGATTTTGAGAAAATCTTGTTCTTGTAATTTTTAAAAATTGCACAAATTGCCCTCAATATTGCGCGAAAACTACTAAAAATTTCAAAAAAATGTGCATGACCTTATTGAAAGAACTAAGTATGGAGAACAAATATAATTTTAAGGGAAAATCTCTATCTTCAATTTTGTAGTTGTAGGAAGACGCCGAAAAAAAAATTCGAACTTTTGCAATTTTCCCAAAATCAGTCAGCAATGAAAATAAGAGCTATGCCACCTTGAGTGTATTTTACTTTATTCTTACAATTAATTTAAGGAAAGTATTTGGAGTAATTTTTGATTGATTGTTAGTGATTTTGGGCGCGTCAACTGCTTTGGTCATTAGTCCCGTAAGTGCAATGCATGTTTATTTCATCGTGAGGTGGAAGAGATGTTGCCCGCTATGCCGATGGCGAGATCCGGCGCTGACCTTCCGTCCACTAGCGGGGCTTCCCAACCAGGTATCTGCCACCAGCGGGGCACCACCCCAGCCGGGACAAGCTCTAAATCACCGACCGATTTACCTGTCGGCTTGCCGGGTTCTTTCTTAACAAGGTATCTCCCACCAGCAGTGCACGGCCCACAGCCGGGACAAGTTCCAATCCTCCACTGGTCTCCCGCATATATGGTAGTGTTGTGCAAGGTAGTGTGTGTGTGTGTGTGTGTGTGTGAAGTGTGTGGAGTAGGACAAGGAAGAGGAAGGAAATATCGCGCGAGGTCCGTTTGTTAGGGTATTGCTCCGGCATTCGTTTGATGTTGATCGGAGAAACTACGGAAAACTTCCAATCAGAGCAGCCGGTCGCTAGAATTTTCCTCCAGACATCGGTTGAATCTACATCTAACTGACAAGCTAGTGTTGAAAAATCCTGCCACCGTCGGGACTCGAACCTAGCACCTCTCGGTCAGAGGCATTGCAGTGACATCAGTTGAGCATTGTCCTATAGTCTCAGCAGCTATCGGACTTTGTCGTAGTAAAATTTACTATTTTGTTGGCATGGGCTAGATTTATGGCCTTGCCCCATCTTGCCACCTGCCATTTAATGCACCCACTTATTTTTTAGGTTTTCTCAATTATTCGGTTTCCTAATGGTAGATTCAAAATATTTGCTTTTAGAATATTAAAGAAGACTGAAACCTTGTCCTTTACGACAATTTTCATTCATAAACTTGATACCGTTTTTAAGAAAAGGGTGTTTAAGCGTCTGTGGCAATGTGAAATATGAAGCCCTTTTTCACAGGAATCTTGAGAGTTTTTTTTAAATTTATTTTAAGATATTTTAAGCTCTTCCATTCACAAATGCAATAATGTTTACAAATCGCTGCAAATGTGCATACAAGGCATGCGAAATATTTAAAAAATACATTTGTGTAAATTTTGAAGAAAAACAACAAAATAATACAACAAAACTTTTTTGTTTCCTTAGACAGTGCATTTCGCACTATACGTACAAAAACTTTGAACAAAAAATTTGGAACCTTTTCAGAAAAAATTGGCGTTTGAGCGTTTCTGAAAATGCGAAATTTCGAGTTCATTTCCAAAAAAAATTTTAGTTTTCGAAAAACTTTAAATGATATAATTTAAAGTACGTGTGCTCATAAATCTAATAATGTGAACAAATCGCCGATAATGTAAATATAAACGACGTGACAGGCTATTCAAAAAGTTTCATTTGTGTTATTTTCGCAAAAACAAAAGAATAGAGCAAAATAGCGTTTATGTCATCTCTTAAAGTACATTTCGCAATATCCCTACCAATAGTTTAAAGGGAAAAAATGGAGCCGATTTTGAAAAAATCTTGCTTTGTTATCTTTTAAAGTTGCATATATTGCACACAAGATTGCGCCATAACTACAAAAATTGTTTTAAAAAAATTCATGATCTTAATGAAAGAACTAATTATGTACAACAAATTTCTTAGAAAGGAAAAGTCTCTATCGTCAATATTGTAGTTGTAGGAAACGCCGAAAAAATTCAATCTTTTGCAATTTTCGAAAATTCAGTTATCAGTGAAATCGGACCTAAGCCATGTGTATTTTATTCAATTTTTACGAGAAATATAAAGAAAAAATTTGGAGCCATATTTGAGCAAATTTTTAAAATATCCGGGGGGGGTCGTGTAATGTATCTCCAAAAAGTAATGCACGTTTTTGAAAATTGCAGAGCTTCGAATGACAGTAGATCGACAGCTGTTTTTTGTTGTTGTTTTTTCCAGTTTGGAAAAATTTGTACGCAGTGTAAACGCTAGTGTTGTTCACATACACCAGAGACACTGATGGACGTTTTTCCGTCAATCAATTTTTCGGTATTAAGGACCCACAAAACATGGATTCTGGCTACACCACGAGTTACAGGAAGTAATTTACTATACAACAACACGATTTATCCACATTTTCATTATCAGGACTCGGCTTTGAGAGTTTTCCTGCGCACGATATAACTTTCTCTTCGTATGAAGATTGAGAAGAGAGATAAAGTAAAATAAATGTTCACAATTTGAAATTCCATTAATAAAATATTAATTATATCGAATTTAAAAGTAACTACTTTTTCTGCCTACTGTTTTTTTTATTTCTTTCTATCAGCAATGAAAACAAAGAGATGCACGTAGAAAACGCAGACACGAACAGAGAATCTTTGAAGCACTCTGTTCGAAATCTTTACGTGCAGCACATAGGAATGTCAGCAATTCTGAATTAGTATTAGACAAAATATGCTCATTGCAAAAATATAAACACATTTAAATAAAAACTATTTTTCAAAATTAATTAAATATATTTCCGGAAATAATTTCAAGAAAATTTGGTAATTTGTGAAAATACCTTAATAATTAGCAAATAATAAATATACTGTTAAGCAGATATTAAATGATCAGCAAAATATGTAAAATACGTAATACAGTACAAAATTTGTAACGAAAAATTTAAATATTTTGTTAGGATTGCAACAGTTCGCCTAAATTACAAAATGAGAACAGTAGACAAAACATATGTAATTACATTAGACCCGGACTTTAGCCATGAGATCGACAAGCAGTACCGCGAAACAGAATTTTGACGTTACTGAAGATCATTTTTTTACATGACTAGAGAAGTCTATTTATCCGATTTCAGTGTATGATATGGCGTTAGATTCAGGGTGCATCTCGCCAGCGCGCTATTTTACCACTTTTTCAAATATGTCCGCAAGTATAAAAACATTTTAAAAATTCGATTCGGCTATTTTACTGGGAAAAGGATTAACCAGGTGAATTCTATCAAGGTGACAAACGCCGTTTTGAAATGATAAATCGAATCGTAGGATAAAAGAGCTCTTGCGTTATCTCCGCTTGTTTTTTCCGGTAGTGAAATGGTAATGGAAGATCTTAGAAGTACAATATATCTAAAATACGATGTGAGGAGATGGAATATGGGTGATATTTACGCAATTAGTTCGATTTTTTCTTTTTGAAATCAGCACCAAAGCGGGATCGGTGTTTTGAGTGATACCTCAGACATTCTTATGATGGTATTCGAAGGAAGATGGAATATGTGAATAAGGTAATAGTTTTATACTACTATTAAAGATGATACGAGACCGTTTACCCCTATTACAGCATCACTAGTTTCATATGTGGGGAAAAAATATCTTGAGATGCGAAGTGACGGAAGCATCAACGAAGTGACGGGGTGTCTGGCTTGCTGCCCCCGAAAGTTCAGCCTTCTTGCCCGTCGCCGCGCCGCGGCGGCCGCCGCCCGGCTCGCCCGTGCCGGCTTGACCGCGCCGCCGGCCAACAATGTCCCGGCGGCGTGGAAGGGGAAGGGGGAGTGGGGTGAGGTGTTTTTCGAAATTTCACTTACCGTCGCTCCTATTTATCCGATTTGCATGTTTGACACGGCGTTGGATTCTGGAAGCGTGTCGCCATCGCGCTATAAGCCCACATTTTTGAAATTGTTCCCGGAAGTACGAGAAAAATTTTAAAAATCGAGTTTCTGCTAGTTTTTTTGGAAAAAGGGCTTCGTAGCGTAAATTCTATTATAAACAGGAGTCAAATGCCGTTTACAGATCGAAAATCGGACCATTTGTTCAGACGTAATCGGTAAAGTAAAATTCACTAAACTTGGTGCTGCCACGTGGTGGCGACAAATTGAACTAGTGTCGGTACATTTAGCCTTAA
>JAHLJT010002406.1:144558124-144601711 GCA_031308135.1 Acheta domesticus | reverse complement strand
TGTCGTCCTTATTCTCGCTTCTGGTAGTCGCGCTCTATTACGAGTAGTTTTAGTGGAATGTCCTTGAAAACAAGTCAAGTGAACCTTCACATTCCTACTGTGCATCAGTCACGCAAGAAATTATTTTAGCCTCTTGCCTTACCGCAAGTATAAAAGTATCTAACTATTCGGGTGGCAGAGATTCTGAGTCTATGTCATGGGGAACTATGCCAAAATGCGCGTGAAATTCGTGTCTCATTGCGTGTGTCTCAATACATTAATACATACAGTTCTATAGTTTTTATAAAGTGAAATTCGACACATAATCCGTAGAATTGAATCGGTTCGATAAAATGCCAATCGTCATTTCACATCGAAAGACGGCGAATCAGCACCCGATAACTTCTGTTTAGTTTGTGAAGATTGACACCAACCTTCAAAGGAAAATGATAGAAGTAATTACATAACTGGCGTTTTCTTTATACTTTGTCATGTTTGTGATCAGGACAAACGATGGGCTGATCAGCAGTGTGTCGCCTGTACAACAAACCTTGGGTTGTAGTTGTATGAAAAATGCCCGTAAATCATAAACTCATGTTGATGAAATATTGCAAGAAATATTGCGAGACATTAAGATAGATCCTGGCAATCCTTTAAGAGAGTTGTGCTTGCATTTCTCAGGGCAAAGAAAGAAGACACTTTACAAAACATTGGTCACAGAAATATGAGGTTTGGAATGTCCCGTGAAAATCTCAATGTCTTGTCACCCATCGCTTAATTTCCCCGCAGAAAAATGTGGCTGATATTAGTGATGAACATGGTGAAAAGTTTCATCAAGATATTGCTACATGTGGAGAAGAGATAGCAAGGGGTAGTATCCTGCAATGTTGGAAGTTTATTGCTGGTCTTTTGTAAGAGGGTGTAAACACGAATACAAAGAGACAAGACGCAAAGTTGTATTAGAAATCCAATAGGAATTTGCCATTCAAATGGGTCAATATTATTGAACAAATGCGTATTCCTTTTTAATCTGTTCTTTTCTTGGAAGAAGGAAAGGCGAACAAGTATAATGGGTGCTCATAAAATTTAGTAGTTATGTAACCGGAGTGATAATGTTGAAATTAGTACAGGATTTTCTTTATTTCAAATATTAAATGTATTAATTTCTTTTGAACCCTGCGTGATAGAAACTTTTTATAATAATTTTCGAAATCAGCATGATCGTTTTCTTTGAAATCACTCACTTTCATCCTGGAGTTTTTTTTGTTTCCTAGAGTATTTAGAACATAATAACACATATGGTTTTAGATTCCCTCAAATTAATCTACACTGTTTTGTGGAACAGAATAAAGGTGATTTCAGATAATTTTAACAAACATCGAATGTGTTATATTTTGTGTGAATATAGTTGCATATCCATGAAAAAGTTTGCAACTTCACCAACTATTACTTCGGGCTGATAGACTTGTCGCTGATGAATTATCATCACAATAATAATACCTTACTGTGTACAAAAAAGGAGACCTTTTTTACCTTTTACAACTGTTCTAATTATCGTGTGAAGATTGTGAATAGAGCTGGTGCAGCTATATTCTTCTGATAGCTCCTGAATTCTTGCTCACCATATTTTGCCGCCTACTCCCTTTCGCAGGAGTTCTTAACCTTCATTACGGGCGTCAGTAGATAAAGGATTCCAGGATTGGCCAATGAGTCCGGGAATTAAGAATTCAAACAGAAGATTTTGTTTCAATCTCTGTACTGCTCACTTGGAAGCAACTTTGGTAAATATAAAAAATCGTCGATATTTTTTTTTCCTTTCTTTTTCCACATTCTTTTACTATTAACAGACCCTTAATATAATAATAACAACGTTTACCAACGTTGCGCGTAATTTAGCACTGGAAGTAATCGGAGGGGGTGCAGGAAGCGCGGGGGCGGCGCAGGGAGGCTGGTTAAGAACCCCTGCCCTCGAGCAATCGCCGTGGCGCAGAGAGGGTGCGGTTTGGTATGGAGTGCCAAGATCAGCTCCCGGCTCTGCCGAGGGCGGTGGGGACTGGGAGCGGGGGCTAGGGGGGCGAGAGGGGGAGCGAAGGTTTGGGCGAGGAGATAATACACACTCCAGTAGTCTTGCTTTTACAGACATTTATATAGTTGAGGAAGAAATAGGCCCAAGTAAAATAATATTTATATTATGGACATTTTAAATAACTTTTTAAAACACAATAAATTGGATGATAATAATTTTCCAAACACATAAAAAATATATATATTTCAAAATATATATTCGTTTATTGGCTTTTAAAACGGGACTTTTAACATAAAGTTCACAAAAATAGAGCCTTCATAATTTTTTTTCTTATAATTTTTCTTATTTTTGGTTTTTTACTTTTTACAAGAACAGTGTTCGGCAGGTACGAACTGATACCATTTAGAGTCAGTTGTTTGAATAACAGAGGAAGAGCGGGATCTGACAACGTAGTAGCAATAAATAACAGTGCTGCCACCGGCGCTAGGCGACGGTGAAAACACATATAGAACTTTATCAGTAGAATTATTTAAGGGCGTAATAATCATAATAATAATTTATTAATGAACTTTGATGATGATAAACCATGAGAGGAACACTCGGCGTGGCGACGCACGTGGCCGCCACGCCCCAACTGAGGAAGGAACTGACGCGGTGCGGCGCGTCGGCGCGGCGGCGGCGCGGCGGCGGGAGCGGCAGGAAATGATGGACTGTTGATGTAAGTAGTAGTTGTTTCTCTGTTGCTTGATCGTTAGTTCTAGGCTCGTCGTGTGTTCTTCTGCTTGCGGCCGCGCACCCGCGCGCCATCCGGCGTGAAGTGGCGTGGAGTGGCGCGGCGCGGGGCGGCGTGCTGCGGCACCGTGAGAAGATAGGCCTGCGTGTGGCGGGTGCGCGTCGGAGGGTTAGACGCTGACCGCCGTGTGAATGCGTGTGCGTGTGTGTGTGTGTGTGTGTGTATGGTGGGTGTGTGAAGGTGAGGAGGTCGAGGTGGAGACGACGGCGTCTCGCACCCGATTATCAGAGTGCCGGAGGATTGATCGGTTTGTATGCGTGTGTGGTGTGTCGCGGAGCGGGGTGGCCGGCGGGCGGTGTGAAGGGGTCGGGGCGGGCGATGTGCGGGCGGGCTGGCGAGGGACGTGATGGAGCTGTTGCTGCTGAGGCGGGCACGAGTGGCGCGGCCGGCGTGGCAGGCTGGCAGAGAGGAGAACAAGGGACCGGGCCGGCGGGGCATGGCGGGGTGGGGGGGCGAGGAGGGGCTGGGTGGGGGGGGGGGCACGGCTGAGCGAAAATCTGAAACAACGAAAGCGCTCCTCGTCTGTAAGTACGGGTTGGCTCCTCCACCATCCCGCTGTTCCTACACATGCTGAGACTACTACACACAAACACACAGAAGAGGTGGACTTCTCTTTTTTTCATAATTTTTAAAAGACCTTTTTATTATTTTACAATCGAAAAAAAATTCCATAAAGTGTGTGTGCAAAAATCGTGCAATGGCAATAATAAATAACAAAGTTAGTGGCAGGAATGTTTTAGTCGTATATATATCACATATCGCAAAGTGCTGCATAAAGATGTTTCTTTCCTTGTTTATAATATATAATAATATAGGCGCCCGTGACTGTGCATGTTAAACATGGATGAGATGTCATTTTTGACGTACAGTACAGTATAATAGAGCAGTAGTTGGTGTGTTGGAGTCGGTGAGCGAAGTGAGAGTGTCGGAGTGAGAGTGGTCGGGGGGCAGGCTTAGCGAAAGAGGTGCGCCGGGGTACACGTTTAGTCTGATCATTTCACAAGTGTTCACCCATCCACCTGAGAATAACTGGTAGTTCCTTTTTTAGACGTACACCATAAAATTATTTTGAAAAAAATGAACTTGTGTCTCGGAGAACTCTCTTTAACAAAGTCCGTCTCCGCTTGTCTCTCCCTCTGGGCAGCCGGTGGCCGGCGGACCTAGTGTCGCCGGCTCAACCGGAAATCGAACCCTGTTCGTCTTTTGACTTTTTGTAGGCCGTAACCGACGCCTCTCCGGAGCCGGTCTTGAGGTGTCTTTTTTTCTGTTTTGACTGTGAGGCGGGCGGGGAGAGCAGGGCGTGGAGGGTGCGGCGGGGAGCGGCGACTGGCGGGTCAAAGGTCGCGGAATGTGCTCCTGCCGCTCTCGGGTCTGCCCAGAAGGACCCTGTGAAGGAGCTGTCGTCCCTCCGTAACAAGCATGCTTTATAGACAGCGTCTCCGTTTGGTAGGAAGCTTACGAGGGCCGCTTCCTTGCGCATTTCATTGTAGTGAAGTGTTTCATTCGGTATTGAAGAGCCGGGCAGCCCGATTCCGACGGCAGAGAGTGTTGTCAATGGCAAACTCAAGTGCATTTCGTTTCTTGATAGGCCCCCTGTAGGAAAAGGAAGAGGTAGTAGACCGTACAAAAATATGAAGGTGTGCTCTCATAAATCGACATAACCGCTTGAGTGCAGACCAAAACACGTCAATCATTTAGTACAATGGTTACTTTGCACTTGGTGAATGACTTTCAACTTACGGCATTCAGTGGTGGGTAAAATATATCTTATTTCATTTAATGAGTACTTTTGAAAAGGTTCGTGAGAAAGCAGATTGTCCATGGAATGTTGTAAAATCTGACGTTCGAGAGGCACACGTCTGCAATCATACACGAACGTAATCTTGAGTACTTCGTGATATAGAGTAATTCGTACACCACCATGCACTGAGGCGGTCGGTTTCGCGAGCACACCTCCCACCTGCGTTGTAGGCAGCGCGCGGTGGGGGCGGGCGCGGGGGTTGGCGGGCGCGGGGGGCGGGGCGAGGGCGGCGGGGGCGCCGGGCGCGTGATCGCCCGGGCGACGGCGGCTGCAACAGAGGCGGCGTGGCGGCGCGGGCGGCGCGGGCGAAGCGGGCGGCCGCGCGGGGGGGGTCTAGACGGCGCCCGTCGCGGGGGCGGGCGCCGTCTCCCGCGCGGTCGCGGCCTGGCCGCGGGGGCCGCCGCGCCGGCGCCGCCGCCCGGTCCAGCCTGGGCGCCCGGCGCGCGCGCCGCCCACGGCGTGGCGGCGGGCCGGGCCGGGCCGGCCGCGGGGAGCGACTGCGCCTCCGCCAGCTGCAGGGCGTCCTACCGAGGCTCGAGGTAGGAGGCCGTGCGTCGCCCGCGGAGGACGCGGAATGGGGGGCAGGGGGGCGGGGGCGGGGAGACTGCGAAGGGGGACGGGCAGAGAGGGGGCGCCGGCGCCTCCGGTTCCGGGCGGCGACCGCGGCGGTGCGCGGACAGTTTCCAGACAGTGCGCCACTAACTTGCACAGTTATTAAGACTTTATTTTTAAAATCTTTAGCACGATAACACTACTAACGGCTCATATAGACTTTATGACACGTCAACACTAACATTGTAGTAGAAGTCGCTGTGCAGCAACGCTAAGTGTGAGGGACACGCGAACGGAAACACTGAGAGTAAGTCTATGTACAGAGCGGCGGCGCTGCGCCGGGCGCGGGCTTCGTTCGTCCCGGGCGGCGAGGCGGTGCGGTGCGGGCGGAGCGGGGCGGAGCGGGGCGGAGCGGGGCGGGGAGGGGCCGGGCGGGGCGAGTGCGGAGTGCGTGCTGCGCCAGCGCGCTCTGGAGCGGGACGTGGTCGCGCCGCCCGGCGCCGCAGCGCCGCCGTTGGGTCTCGCGCGCGCGTCGGCGAGGGGCCTCGGGCTCGCGCCGGACCCGCGCGACGATCGCATACAACGATTACTCCAAGACAACACTAACTGCATCAATATTGTTTTCAATACGTTATTAAAACACTAATTGCGAACGCCGGTCGCGGCGCGGACCGGAGGTCGGGCGGCGAGTGGGGCCGCGTGGGTGGGCGCGGGCGGAGCGGGGCGGGGCGGGGGCGGTGATGAGGGCGGGTGCAGAGCGGAAGGGGCTGGCGTGACCCGCGCCGAGCTACAAAGCTCGCGGGCGAGGGGCGCGGAGGAGGCTGCGGCGGGGCCGTCGGGGATCTGCCTCGTGTCGCGTAGTCGCCGTCGACGTTGGCGTCAGCGGCGTCGGCGGCGTCGTGGGCGTCCGCCGCGGGGGCATTCGCCGATCGCGTCGTCCGTCCACGGCCGAGGCGGGAAGGTCGCACGGGCGGCGACGGACGCGCCGGGACGCGCGTCGTCCTCAAGACCGGCCGGGGCGCGGCGGGAGCGTCATCAGAGTAAAGTGAGGTACATGTAGACGAAACAAAGAGGTACGGAGCGCGAGTCGGGTCGGCGTCGGCGTCGGCGTCGGCGGCCGCTGGGGGCGGCCGGCGCCGCGGCAGCGTCTGCGGCGGCCGAGGCTGTGAGAGGCGCAGGCGCTGCGGGAGCTGCGTGGGCCGCGGCGGCGCCGGCGCCGGCGACTGCGGCTGCGGCGCCGCCTCTAGCGGCCTCGCGCCCACCGCAGCAGCGCGTCCGCCAGCACGTCCAGGTGCGCCTTCGTCTGCAACAGCGCGCCCCGGGCGTCAGTGCACAGCCTTCGGGAAGATTTATTTATTCATTTACTTACTTACTTGTTATTTACTTATTTATTTATCTATCGCCCAGAAACAATTAAAAACTATGAATTACGTACTAAGGGGAGAAGTGTATTCTGTGCGTGTACATTTTCTTAAATACCTACTTTACCCCATCTAATTTCTACCTTAATCCATACACGAGGTGAGTTCTGAATACTGTTGGAAATGAGCATGTTTGACAAAAATTGGTAAGAAAATGTCCTCCCCAATGTAGTAAAATCTATTTGCAAAAGCAAATCACCTGTAGATTTGGGCTATTATTCTTCATTGTGCTCATCGTGAAAGAGTCGACGTACTGCTGCGAACATGGAGAACGATAATTTGACTAGCTCTATTTTTACTACTGAACCTGAGAACACTGCTCAGATAGTGAAGTTAAATTTATGTTCACGAGAAAAACAAGGGGCCATCTCAGATTTCGCTCATAAGATCAGGGAAACTGGACGAAAAACCTAATGGAGATTTGATTTTGGAAACGATACCTGAATTGAAAAATCACAATCATGTTTGGGCTGGGAGACCATTGGTTTACCTAACAAATAGTTACTAGTAATGTCATTACACTGATATACAGGACATCACAGACGCCGTTGAAGTTCGTAAACCGGGGTGATAGCCGAAGTTTTACGTCAACGTTGTAGTATAGCGTTACGTAGTTATTTGCATGATCGTGTGTCGTTCCCACATTTTGCGCAAAGTATTGTGGAGTCACCGACAGTCCTTCGATCTATTCCTTAGGAAGTAACCTGGAGTAGATTTTATATTCAACCGCCTCATAACACCTTTCATCGTGAACTAGAGAAATAATAATAATAATAATAATAATAGTAATATTTGTTTTATTATTCACACGTAAATAAAAAAATGCATGACAAAAAATTATGACAAACGAAAATAAGCAAAAATTATCTAGGTTTTTATATATTAACCACAATTTAGTACTAAGTAAACAATGTTTTAGATGGCGTTGTAAACAGTGTAATAAAAGATTCAAACCGGTAGGGAAATGAAGCCTGAAGACGTTTCGGGGTTTTATTTTACTTTTAATACTTGTTTAAAATGTAGTTAAGGTCATTTTTAACTGCTTTGTCATATAACAACCACAGTTTTTTTACATTGGGTTAACTGTAAGGGAAGCATGAATACACAAACATCCATGCCCGGGGCGGGATTCGAACCCGCAACCCTTCGAGCTTTGGTAGCTACGGCCCTTCAGCCTAAGTGACCTCGACTATCCATGTCAACCTTCGATAAAGTGTATCCACTTTGGTTAGGTAAAGTCAAACATTGTCATTATAATCAGTTTCGTAATGAAGTACTTTGCCGCCCTAGTGTGGCAATGTACTTCATTCCGTAATGAAATACTTTACCACACTAGGGCGGTAATATAATGGGGTACTTTGCCACTCTTTTTTAGAAAATATTTTGGACTTCGTCTTGTATCCTACACTTTTCTCCTTTAAAAATTCTAATAACTGAGTGAACTTTTTAATATCAATGTTTTCTTGGCTGTCCGTTATATAATACCGGATGCGCAGCACCGCTGTGTCACTTCTCTGAGGAAGCCTGCGACACGACAGGCGAAACGTCGGCGTCTCAGCCAACGACGCGGCCTCACCCGGACAGCCAACAAGACATGGATTCGAGCCGCGGAAGCTTACATTTGATATCAATGTTGTCATTAAGTGATATTGTACTCTTAAACATAAAATAGTGGGACCAAAGACTATTTGGTTTCTCCTTCTCTGGCTTGCCAGACAAGTAAGCAATCAAAACTTGTTCCTATATATTACTTTTTTTCCACACCAATCTTTAAAAATTAAATACTCACGCTCATTTTTCTTGATTTGTTGGGTACAATGTTTCCAAACCAGCATTTGTTGCTATTTTTATTTCCGAATCATAACTATATCGGTCTAACGGCCTCGTTTGGCAATTTTCCAATCTCCTATGTAATCATATGCTTTACGAAACTTATATAGTAAATAACTATTACATTACACAAAACGAGACAGTTTTCTTATGTGTTCCTCAAAACACTCATAAGGATTAAAAAGTAGTGTTGGTATTAACAAAAATTATATTAATTTTTTATTGATACATTGTTGGTTACAATTGCTTACGACACGGAGTTCGATATGCATTGCATAACTTGTGGTTACAAGGGAAACATGAAAACTGTTGAAAGGTGCTACATGTTCTCTTATGGAGGAAATTGTGAAAGAGAATTTTGAGAGGGAAATATGAAACGACAAACCGAGTCAAATTAACTAGTTATTTGGTAATAAGTCAATCATAAGGGTACCCAGTAGGAGTGTTTGGTCAACATTTTCAATTTTGTTTTTTTGCAGAATAAAGCTCTGCATATATTCCTCTTTAATATGATGCGTGTTTCGTCTTAATCCTGCAATACTAACTACTTCAAAATTGAATATAAATATAATGATGCCTAACGGGAACGTGACCCTGATGCTGTCATTTCTGACGTTTTTTTTTATTTTCTATATATTTGTTTTGATACTAAGGTAAGTTGGAAGTTGGTAAGTTGTTAAGAAGCGAAAGAACACTGGAAAATGAAAAATGTCTGTAGTGAATCTAGTACTTCCTTGTTCACGTGATATTAGTGTAGTGCAAGATGATGTAACATGTTCTGCATCAGGCAAGAAACTAGAGGGAAGCAAGGAGAAGGACAAATTGAACTTTTCTGATGACAACACTAATATTAATTTTTTTAAATTCATCTATCTTTGTTCGACTTAATTAGTCTTTCAAGAACTAATATTAATGAAATAGGAAACATTAAAAATGTTTTTGTCTGACCATATCAGCTATTACTGACCTCAGCCTAACATAGTATGCAATGAAAACGATTTGTATATGTGAATTAAAATGAAATGAAAATGAAATGAACACTGTATGGCACAAGTAGTAAAAATGGTTATATTTTGCTCCTGGGATGGCGCCTCTTCTATCATATTCACACAATACAATACCACATTTACCATACGTATCGTAAATAACTATTAATCAAGACTCATGAAAATGAACATCCTCTGTTTTTAGCGTCCCCTCAGGTGGTAAAGATTCCGGACTTAAT
Source organism: Acheta domesticus (assembly GCA_031308135.1). Classification (NCBI taxonomy): domain Eukaryota; kingdom Metazoa; phylum Arthropoda; class Insecta; order Orthoptera; family Gryllidae; genus Acheta; species Acheta domesticus. The sequence continues at coordinate 144,592,084 of JAHLJT010002406.1, read as the reverse complement.
TATATTATTCTTTATCCCAAATTTAAATAATATTTTTACTCGTTCTTGCTGCCATTCTTACTCTTTTACAAAATAACTAGCTTCCGTGTTAATCACTCTGTGTACAAAATATCAGTGAGCAGATTGCGTACCGTTTTATAGAACATACACGCTTGACGGTCCTCGTCTTCGCCGCTGGGACAGTCGATGAAGCCGTCGCAGAGCACGTGGTCGTCGATGCAGCGGTAGCGGCCCATTCGGTCAGGCGTGGGGCACGCGAACCGCTCCATGCCGTCTTCTGCCGGCGGACACTCTGTGGACAGACATCACGACGGGATCAGTGCACGGGCCTCGCTGCCAGCATCAAAATGCAATTACACAATCGTGGATATGACACAAGTGAAAGAAATTGAACTATACAAAAGTAAAAGAGTTAATGTATAGTTTTTAACTGGTGAGTTCAAAAACGTCCCAATCTTTTAAGAAATTTACTTTATCGCATATGTTGGAAGGTAAATTTGAGACGCTTATTTGTATAATGCGAAAATGCCCAACTTTCTCACATGTATCAATTATGTGCCATTATGTTACATAGTTTAAAAGTAGGTAGAAGGAATTCTTAAAATTTGGTAGACTCAGTTTTATGCTTTGTTGTCATGACAAGGTATTTCTATAAAATATATGGAGATATATTGCAAATGAACACATTTAACCATAACTTTATGTGTTATATGAAGTATAATACCGGAGTGTTTTAATAAAAACTTTAGATTCATAGCCCATTAAACACTTTTCTTCACACATCAACTGGAAATATAATTAGCCTAGCTTTTATCCAAAGAGAGAATGAAGTGGATGTAAACATTGCCACATGGATAAGCATACGCTGATTAGCTGCAAGTACGCGATAAGTATACGCGTATAAAATACCTCTGTAAAATTCAAGGTACCCAAGGGGTACTCCCCAATGATCACTTCACACAATTACTTTAGCCAGCAACCTTTAGCTAATTCTAACATTAACCGGATGAAATTCGAAATGATCCGTTCGTCAGCATTCATAAAGCTATAACCAAAATGTCTGGTTAATACGAAAGATAAAAGACTAATTCGCGAATTAGCCACATTTCAAACCTAAGCCGTAACATACATTTTTTCATGAAATCTGGTGTTTATTAAAACGGTTAATAAATGGACTAAGCTTTAACGAGAATTTTACCGATGTTGACGATGCTCTTTCTGCTTCGGTCCCACACAGCCAAGGCAAAGTAAAAAGAGATATTTGTAGTATTAAAAATATTCAATATTAACCCCGGAGAGATGGCGGTTGCCGTAGTTACGTTAGAGGTGGCGTGGGGTCATTTCTGACTCCTTTATTTCTTTATAAAATTATACTTAGCAAGAAATATTTCTTGCTAAATTTTTCAAAAAGATTCTTCAGATTCATCCATATTTCTTGCGAAATTAGTTTTTTTAATAATAATCATTTAAAAAGGTCGTATTAACGTAATGCACTATTACAAACAAACATGCAAATGAGGAATTGAATAAAGGGGCCAAATTATCATGTATCTTTCATTGTATATAGTGACTCCATTTACATTTTCCTGAATACTTCAACGACAAAGGTATCAAAAAATTCAGTAAGTTTTATTTTCTAACTTAGTCTCACATAAAAACCACAATTTATTGAAAATGCTTCAAAGCCAATCAACATAACTTAGAAAAAGTACGAAATTTAAGATGTTTGTATTGGTTCCACATATATTTCTAAATGAATTATTACATATAAAATTTTTGAAAATCTTTCAGACGAAAGCTAAAGAATGTGGTGAAAGGTATGTGAAATGTAAAGCTTCTGACTCGCAAAATTAGGCAACTGCAGCTAAGGAAAGATACGTGGGGTCACAAGGGACCCCCGCGCCACCTTACTCGGGTTAATTGAAATAATTTTAACAATTACAAAAACTGTAATATTTTTTAGTAAATGTAGTAAATACAATTCAAGTAATTGCAGTTTAAAAAACATTTTCTGGTTTCCTTAAATTAGTATATGATGAGCAAATACTCTAATAGTACATGACTATAGTTTAGCGTATTTAAATTTATTACAATTCATTCTAAAAGCTTCTTTTCCAACGTTTTCAACTTACCTTCAACTAGAATCAATATTCTGACCAGGGTGCGCCACACACGATCTACATTCACCCGCTAAGGCGCCCAACGCAGTTTGATTCGAGCAGCCGATTGCCGCCCACGTCCTTATCGCTGTACCACCTGCCGCGTGCTGCCGGTCTGCCCTCAAGATATAGCGGTGAAAGACGACATACTATGGCCTAGCTCTTCGTGCAACGACTCTGAATTGGCGATACCAGCCGATTTTTCGTGTGCGCTTTGTTTTGTTGTTTAACTTGACTAAGACCTGCGATGGATATGTAGAAACTTCCTTCGGAGAATTTCTTGGCGTGGGTTTCGTTGAGTGAATACAAAAGTGGTTCATATTCTTCCAGGCTAGTGTCCCTTTCTATGTGAACGTGTGCCGACGCCTTTTCGGCATATTTCTGTGGTGTTTGATCTGAACATGATATGTCCAAAATATTATTTTTGAGCCAAGCTTCGTATTTTTTATTACCATGCATTTATCGCTACATTAACGAAGAAACATTAAGGAGTTAAAATCTACAAGTTACCACACATAAGTTAAATCTATTATTAGAAAATTATAATTTAGGTGGCAGATTTTTATTATTTAATTCTAATATGATTATTTTGTTTTCATTTCAAGACATCTTGAAACTGACTCACAAAATTCTCTGATAGACTTTTTCTCTTTTTAGTCCGCGATTAGGCCGACTTGGACCACGAGTGCATGCACCTGCATTTACGGGGGCTCAATATCATTATCTCGGTAGCAGGTGCATGTAATTTTATCAAGGGATCAGCATTTGTCTGGATCAGATTTTTATCCCCCAGGGTTGTTAGTCCCCAGGGGTAGGGAAAATAAAATGATTATGATAATGACGGGGTGAAAGGACGACACACCACATACAGACATACACAAACACACTCATTCCTGAGCCGGGACTCGAACCCGCGATCCGAGGTCGCTAAGGCACTATTGCCTAGCGATCTCGGCTATCGGGACCGGCAGTCTTCTTCTTTACTCTTGTTTACAATGTTTTATTTATTAGTCTCTCGAAATATATTGTCTACTTCCTTTCATTCTCAGCAACGGGTCGCACTTCCATTTCTTTTGGTCCTTTGTTATATGGACATTTCATAATAACGCTACTTTTTCTTTCTCGTATATACGTACGTATATACGAGAAAGTATGTAGAATAGAGACAGTTATGTAATTCTGCGGAAAATCAATATCGAGATATCAACAGAAATACATGTTTTGGGGTTCCTTGGTGCAGGAAAAGTGTTTTTTTTTTCCTAAACGTCCGTCCGTTTGTCCGTCTATGGTTTTGTGAACAACACTAGCACCTAAACTACACATAGAATGTTTTCAAAACTAATAAACCCCTGTCGATCTGGCCTCACTCGAAGCTCTGCGATTTGATTTGAAAAACATTCATAATTTTTGAGGTTACTTCATATGAAGCCCCTGCGACATTTTCAAAATTTAATTGAAAAATGGCTTCAAAATTTTGTTCTTTAAATTAATGTAAGAATATACTAAAATTACACTTATAAAGGTGGTGTAGGTCCGATGTTCACTGTTAGCGCTGATTTTTCGAAAATTGCTTAATATTTGCATTTCAAAATTTGCCAATTTTTGGCGTCTTCCTACAACTACAAAATTGAAGGAAGAGATGTTTTCTTCAAATGAAACTCCAGAATTAGTCTTTCGTTATTGTCATGTACATTGTTTTGAAAAGTTTAGTAGTTTTTGCACAATATTGAGTGAAGTATGTGCAATATACAAAAACCAGAAAAACAAATATTTCTCAAAAACTATTGAAGTTTCACTGCTCAACGTACTGTGTAATATGACATAAACGTCATTTTCCTCTATCCTTTCGTTTTTTTTTTTCAAAAATTACAAAATTGTTTGTGGATATTTTTCTCACGTAATATTTACTCTACGAAAGTTTTGTATACATTATTGAATTTGTTCAAGCAAGTGATTTAAATAATGTCAAATAATGTTTCTGGAAAAACCTCAAAGTTTTCTGTGAAAATGAGCTAAAACTTCATTTTCAACTTCAAAAGTTGTATTTTGGGCAACGGTAGATGGCAGCTGGAATGGGGATGTGGCAAGATTGTAAAGCACACCAAGTGAATTAGAAAACTTTACTGCAAGATAGTACCATTCTGTAGCACCACTAGTGGCTTTATCAATTATAACTTGATGTTTCATATATTCCCCTTAACTACTAGTAGTTCCAAACCACTTTTCAGGTTTTTTGTTCACTCTCAATAGTTAGATACTAGATAGATTTGATTTATTTGGCCTTTTCGGATATTTGTTACATTAAGTAGGAGAAACTGTCCTAAAATGACATACTCTAAAGAAAAAATGTTCCACTAACTATAATTTTTTAAGTTGGATCCTTTAATTTTTTACAAGATTACAAGAAGACTAAACTAGTTGAAATAGCGTCGTTAAGAAAATAACGACATATCTTATATTTCTGTAGTAATGCATTTTTTTGAAAATGTTCTAGTATATCATTTTATCTTGAGTGCGTGGGTGCGCGGGCAACAGAGTCTCTTTTCAGCCTGTTCAGCAGCACGTCTGAACTGCAACTTCTGCTGCTCATCAGCGAATTTCGCCTTCACTTCTTCCACAATAAGGTCAGAACAGTCAGAACAAATTTCGTGAATTCGAAGATGCAACAATCCCGGCAAGAGAGGATGGAATTGCTATTGAGGGAATGTGTCCCGTGTTTCTTGTAGTTGTGATTCCTTCCAGATTGCAAGCTGTTTCCAGAGTTAGTGACGTCCCCTTCGTTCCCTTTTTCTTCCTTCAAACTTACTACAATTATAAATGTCGTACAGAAAACATAAACTGAAAAGAATTGTTTTCTCATGAAAATTCCCGTTGGGGTAAAATGACATAGTATGTCATTTTATTCCAACAGCAGGTATGTCATTTTACCTTTAGATCATATGTTCGATGTTTAGATGTCCTGTTACCAAGCACTTGCAAGAGCAGATTTTGAAAGGCGCTGAAAATTCCCAGAAAGAAAGTATTTAGTTATCTTATTTACAGTCAATGTATTGAATCACATTTAAACGATGTAAATTATCACAGAAAAACAGTTGTTGCAAACTTCTGAATTTCGAAAATGATTGATTTCGTGACAGCCAGAACTTTTCACACAACAGAACTACACCATTTCCAGTGGATTATTGTCACCAATCCTAGAGCGAATCCTGCTCGTAAAAAGTACTGACTGTGGCGGCAATTGGGGAAATATGAGATGTGTCATTTTATTCCAGGACTTCTTTTAGGACAGTTTTCCCTCATACATTGTTTACATCTACAAGTTTCTTTGTTAACTATTTACAAAATTAATTTCTTCATGAATTTGATACTTTAGTTTTAAATTCTTTAATTTTATCACAATTTTTATTTCTAACTGTAATATATTAAATAATTCAAATCCTTCATCAAATAATATATATTTTGCTGGTAGAGTTTTATAGAAATTAATTACTAAATTTTGAGCTTGTCTTGTTGCTCTTGTTGTTTTATCTATCTTTCTGTGAAATTTGTTTACTAAATTTCCTGATAACTGATGTTTAATTACTTTAAAAATAAAAAATATGCGTCTTTAATGAATTCTGTTTTATTGGCATACATATCAGAGTCCCTAGCACTGGAGGGTACAGCATTTAATTATTACCCTCATGACTCTATTTTGTTGTATCTGTCAGTTTTGGGGTTAGAATTAATAATGTACAGTAATCCAAATGGGGTTCAATTATGGATTCACATGTCAAACATCTTGTACAGCCATCTATATATGACCCAATTATGTTTAAAATATTATTTTTTCATTTTTATTTGCTATGTACTCTATGTAATCTAAAACAATTACTATTGAACATTACTCCCAAAATGTTTAATTTTGTATACCCGTTGCATTTCTTTTACGTCAGTTGTGAATAATTCTGTGGTCACGGCGTGAAAGTTTTTAAGTCAAAAATCTTAGTTTGGAGAAAACAATGGTTAAATATTATTGAGCCAACGCTTCTTCCTCTGCTCAACGCTAATTCCCAATGCTTTTTTGTCGTTAAGGAGGCAAAATTTGAATTCGGTCGTTTTACTAAAATAAAATATAAATACCTAACTTATAGTTTCAGTACTTAACCCTCAACTGGCGTTGTGGTGCCATTTTGACCCTACTCGAATTTCGAAGTTAGATATTCTTCCTATATTTCAAATGAGAATGTTGGTATGCTGTTTACCTTCAAATAACAACCTTATTGTTTGATTTGAGAAGTATTGTTGAATTGCGTTCAGTTGCTTTGCAGTGGCATGACTGAAAATATTTGTTTGGGTCACAGCGGCTCCACCACGTCAGTTCCACAACTATGCTTGAAATGGCGTCTTTATTGAAGACTGTATTTTGGGTTCACGCGAACCATGATATCCCTATCTCTAAATAGAAGTGAAGAATGATTATAATGACAATGAAGACATACAAAACGGGAATAACTGTGAAGGGAAAGAATTCTTGAAGATGCTGTCACGTCATCTTACCGAACCTCATATGAACGTCAGACTCTTGAATGTGCAACTACCTACAGAACTTTGTAGAACCATTTCAAGAATATTGAAGAAATCTATTCCTGGTGCTAAATGTAATCCACAAGAAAGCAGGACAACGAAGCGGTATGCAATAAAGGGCGGAAAAAAATGACCGGAAAAGAAAATTGTTATACATGTTGCCGCTCAATGTCAAATGTCAGGCAAACATTTGAAAGGTGTGACTATAAGTCTATTTTTGAAATAATGTTATTTTATTGTTAAATATATGTATTTATTGATAATACGAAATCAATGAGGCATTGAAAATTTACAGAAAAAAATATAGTTTTTATTGATGAGTAATCAGTAATGTCACAAAAAAGTTAATTATTATTCAGTTCAGTAAAACATATATTAAATATGAATTATTTCATCTACATTTTTTTAAAAATCCTATAAAAATGTGACTAAACAGAAGTAGTTCAAATTGCATTACAAATTTCATAAAGAAATGGAAAAAAGGCATGGTGTCAAAATGGCACCACGACGCAAGTTATGTAACAAAAACTCACCACATCAGTTGAGGGTTAACCCAATTTTGCCAAAAATTGACTTAAGAACTTTTACCCCATGACCACACAATTTAGTTTCTTTTACTTCTATGTAAAATCATAAATTTAATCTTTTCAACATTCATTATTTTGTTTGACCTTAACCAATCTTCTATTGCAATAAATAAAACTCTGCAGTTTAAATTAAATTTCCGTTTTTGTTTTTTCAATTACATACAATATAGTGTCATCAACAACAACTGAATTTTACAATCATTACAAAAAAAGTTTCTCATGTATTTGATTACGCCATTAATGTAAATTATAAACAATATTGGACCTAAAATGGACCATTGCGGTACATCTAAATCTATGCTAATTTCATCTGAGATAACATTACTACAATTAACGTTTTACTTTCTTTTGTTAATATTTTCGCCTTAATTTCGTCCATCATTCGTATTCATATCATAATTTTCTGCTACAGCCTTTTCTCTAAACCCATCACAATACACAAGATCATCTCTGTTACTAACATTTGATACTTGTTAATACAGCTACTATGTAGTATTTAATATAATTTCTTACAAAAGTTGTCTTCTCTAATTATTTCTTTCTTGCTTCGCTCCAATTGGCATATGCGTTTATTTCCATCTACCCTATTATGCTCTGTTGTGCCTTCACTCATTTTCACTCATCTTACTCGTCATTTTCAACGACGTATACTTCATTTTTGCGTTTTACTACGTCCGCACATCTTGCCGACTCAGCTTGCACTGTAGTTTTGCAACTACAGTATCTTGCAGACTCGCTTCGATATTTTCTTCCAGTATTTTTATGACATCAATGGTTAAACTCATTTTTATAGTCTTTTAAATGAACACGAATGGTCAGTGTATAGATGAATTGAATTTCAAATTACTTGATCTTTGGTGGAGGACAAATTGTTCGTTTTTTCATGAATTCTCTTGTCCTGGTCATCGGCGAGATTTGTCGCACTGTCTTTTACTAAATTTTTTGTTTGATTTCAACAGGTATAAAATATTTAAATTTAACCTACAAAATATTAGGAAAGTCATAACGGGAAAAACGTTGTCAACGTATGTATCGAACATTGAAATAAACAGCTGTGTGGTGGCAATGGGCAGCAATCATGACTGTCGGCGCGAAGTGAGGTGCGGGCAGGGCCTTGATCAGCTTCCCTCCGCAGCCGTCGCCGCCTCTCGCGGAGTGCGTGGGCGCCGCGCGCGCCGCTCGCGAATTGCGCCCGACGTCGGCCCCGGCAGGGCGGGCCTCTAATCAGCGAAATCTTTCTCAAAGCTCACGTCTTGGAAAAAATTCATCTCGACGTTTCTCCCTCTGCTTAAAGGGAATTTTCCCCTCTTCTTTCTTTTTTAATACCCGAGAGTTTTCGTTTACCTCTGGAAATGCGCGGAGTTTGATTGCGTGCTACGAGTTATTTTTTATGATACTCGAGCTGTAAAGTATCGCGAGATGTGGGAGTTGGAACAAACGGCGCTAAGGCGGTCGAGCGGACGGGTTGGCGGCGACGTCTAAGAGACAGAAGAGTCCAGAGGTTAAAGGGCGAGGAGAGCTGTGTGTTGATACAAAGTGCACTGAAGTAACTTCGAAAACACGTGGTTTGCGATCGTACTTCCACTTATATTGATATTCTCTCAATAATTAACTCTTTAAACTTTTCGGTAAAGGTATATGAAAACCCACAAGCTAAATATACGACTATCACTTCACCTTTTTACTCTTGAAGCTCAAACGGAAAGGTTTCGTCGAGAATCATTCGCATCCTTTGGAACGTGACATTCTGTAAAGACTTTAAAAAAAGGATGAAAGAAAACCATAAATTATGAAAGAAATTTTAAAATGTAAAATATTTTAGAACGATTCAGCATGTTCAGCGTGCACTATTAAGATGAAATTACGGGTCAACTTTGCAGAATTGATAATAAATGTTGCGCATTTCATACAGGGTAAAACAAACTTAGATTTAGCGTTGGTGGGACTCGATCTCTCATTATGTACTTTTGTTTGCTACTATAGGAATATGAATATTGTTTGCGTTGCTTACAAGAACTTGATTTTTATTTTAAGAACCACTTTCTTGTAATACTTCTATAAAAATAAACTGGAGGAGCTAAAACAGCACAAACTTTCTCGCCTCCTAAATAGCGGTTATATAAAAATGTTACATCACATATCAGATAAACAAAATAAGGTTATAACGAATTATTTTACTTATTTCAGCATTATTCTATTTATTTATTTAATTTTATTGTTACCTAACTTCAATAAATCGACACTTTTACGGGCATAAAACAAAACACGTGACTGTATTGTTAATACCCTTGTGAGCCTTTCTTATTATTTATGCCTGCGCGGGCCTTTTAAATACTTTTTATTCCCGCTCTAATGGCAACACAAATAATACATTTGTATCAATAACATTACGAGTTTTGTTCGTAAACACACATTAGTGAACTAATATACTATAAAATTATTTTTCCCCTCCAAGATATTCTCAGTTTATTCTTAAATGTTCAATTTTCTTTTAAATGAAGTCTTTGAAATAATTATAGATAAGTAAGGCTAATTTCACAAACAAATATATCCCATTACGAATTCATTGGAAACTACAATATCATTACCTTACCCATTTCTGTATATATATATATATATATATATATATATATATATATATATATATATATATATATTTCCAACTTTAATAAAGTTGAATACCATTTTATTGAATGTAGAGTCATTGTAACATTATCGTTAAGTAAATCAAGCTACCTTACATTATCTCTCTTACATTCATGTCGCCAACAATCAACTTCTCGGAAACACATCTCAAATATCCATCGTAATAAACTTTTGTACAAAATTATGGTACTATTTTTTTATTTTCCCGTATATTATACGTACTGTGTATACATACGTATAGTATACATACGTATAGTGTAGGGAAAGTTATGTAATGCTGGGCGAAAAACGGCCAATTTTCGGCAGAAAAACTATTAATACAGGGTGCTGGTAACGAAGAAGTGGATAAATCCAATTGCTAAATTTAAGAAAAATAATCTCCTAACACGTGGTGCAAACAGAATCCCTGTTTTGTGGGTCGTTGATAACGAAAAACCAATTGAAAGCACAACGTCCGTCTGTCCGTCTGTCCGTCTGTCTGTGTCTGTGTGTCTGTCCGTCTGTCCGTCTGTCCGTCTGTCTGTCTGTCTGTCCGGCTGTATGTCTGTCTGTCCGTCTGTCGGTCCGTCTGTCTGTCCGTTGCCTGTCCATCTGTTTGTGGACAACGCTAGCGACTAAACCATTCATTCGATTTTCTCCGAAATTGTTACTTCCCCATCGATCTGACTGATATCGTGGCCCCTTGATTTTGAAACTGATATGTTAATTTTGATTAGTACTTTCCATGAAGCCCCTGGGACATTTTCAAAATTTTCAAAGAAATGGCGCCAATAATTTTGACTAAATTTTGTTGTTGGATAGTCTGAAGGTCATTTAAGAGAATGGGGTAGGTCTCATGTTGGTTAAAAACTCTGACTTTTCAAATATTGAAAAAATTCAAAATTTTTTCAGTATGTTTCTACAACTACTATTATAAAAATACATTTTTTCTTAATGAAATATGTTCTTAAAAAACAGGTCTTCAAATAAGGTCATATTCAATTTTTCAAAAACATAAGTATTTTTTGCGAAAATTTGTGTCAAACATAGACATTTTTTTCTTTTTTTTAAACCAATCTTCTTTTAAAAACCGCACAACGTTTTTCGATAAAATTGGAACCTGAGATAGCATAAAGGAATCTTAACAGAATTGTGCAGGTTCATGTTCAAATGCCTAATTTTGCAAACATTTTTAAACATTCACTCTCCTTTTAAACTGAAGAGTGTATACCTGGCAGTCTTAGAAACGGTTCTCTTTAGTAACGGATAATCGTCTGCTTTGTACTATAAATGGCAATTAATGGAACTTCTGCGCTTGCATTGTAAAACGGTACTGTAGAAAAGGTACTGACTGACTGATTAGTGATTCCGGGTGCGACAATTGCTAAGATCATTAGTCTCGTAAGTGTAGTACAAGCTTTTCCTCTGGAGGTGGTGGTGATCTTCCTCCGCTGGATGGTGAGATCCGCGTCCAATGTACCGTCGGGTAGCGGAATTTTCCCCGACTAGGTGTCGCCTACCAGAAGGGCACCACCTCAGCCGGGACAAGCTCTAAGCTCCCGATCGGTCTCCCGGCAAGTGCTGCAGTGTTGTGAGTTTATAAGTAAAGGGTAAGGGTAGGGGAAGGTAAATCACGCGCAGTTCGTGGCCTGTTTGTTAGGGTTTTGCTCCGGCATTCGCGTGGTGTTGATCGGAGAATCCACGGAAAACTATCGATCAGAGCAGCCGGCCGCTCGAATTCTCCTCCATAAAGTGACAGAACTCGACCAAGCTATCTAGCCAGTGTCGAAAATCCTGCCACCGTCGAGACTTGAACCTAGGACCTCCCGGTCAAAGACACTGCAGTGATATTATTTAATGTCCTGATCCACTACATATAGAAAATATAAAAATATTGTTTCATGTGGTTTAAAACTTAATCTACATGACATATGGGGTGATAATCAGTAAAGTTTACAAATTCTGAAACAATACAATCACTATTCACTGGAAACATACTGTTAATCACATTTCTGGAAATGTAATTGAAATGTTTTATATCTAATAATATATATGTACATGTAAGTTACAGTGGAACATGAAATTCTGCTGTCAACCTTAACTTAAAAACGCTAATACATCACATAGTAATCAATCCTGAAAGATTTTTTTGTTGTATATATACTTGTATATACATTCAATAATATTTTCATTTTAAAACTGTAAACCTTTGAACTCGGAAATTTCTCTATCTTCGCTTCGCTAACTATATCTTCATGAAGCGTCGACTGCTATTGATAGTGGAGGAACCTTGTAGTATTTTTTGAGTAGCAGACCTATTGCAATCTTACCCATTTACTAACCCTGCATATTCTTAAAGAACCAGGTGTATGCCTAAGAAATAAAGAAAGTATTCTTAATTAAAAATAGAAATAGTAAATGTTTTAAAGACTTGGCGGCGGCATAATTTACCATGTGAAAGAATTCGTCCGTCAGAGAAGTTTTGAGAAAAATTAATACATCTTCAAAAGCCTCATGACGTTTGAAGTTGAGATAGACGTGTCCAAATAATAGAAGCTTACCGAACTAAGAGGCAGCGACTTTGCGACGTCAAGTACCGGCGTTCCCTGCCGCAGCTTCTATTCTGGTCTCGATCGCGCGAATATGACTGGAGCTCGTAAACGTGTTCGGTCTTTGAATGCGCAATATTTTTACGATCGCTCTTACATGCAGACTTACAATAAATTTCACTTACGGAGTATTTTTAGCAAACACAATCAAGGCAAAATTTTAAGATTACTTTCTAAAAGCAAGAGAAAAGCGTGCCTCGACCCGCTGAATGCCAGCAGGGTTATAATGAACGTGCCATTAAAGGTTTATTAAGAGCAGTATATCGCGACCCGAGCGCCGCACGGCGGCAGAGCGATAAGCTAAAGCTGGCTGCGGTGGCCGCGTCTGCACGCCAACACACGGCCGCGTCCACCTTGCCACACGCGTATGCCTATCCAGCCAGCTCACATGAAGTCCACTTTTTCCCCTTCTCCTACGATTCTAGCTTACTACTTTCTCTCACAAGCCTCCCCCCTTCCTCTCTCTCACACCCACAAACACACCTGCACACACACGCACACTACATTTACCTTTTCAGGCTATCCTAGTTTCCCCATTATTCAATTCCCCTTTCCAGTAAGTTTCCTTACTACCTCATTCATTCCTTAGACTACCCACTTCTTAAACTACCAGCTCCTTATAACTTTCTCTCCAGACTCCTTTCCCTTCAACACACACACGTGAACCTCATCCGTCTCTCCTAGTTTACTAACAATACCCCCTTTTCAATCTCTCATTTTTTGTCGAATTCTCTTTTTTTCAGGCCTTCCCTTAGTCTTCTTGCCATAAGCCTTCCCTAGCATGTATGAACACTATCTCTGCACTTCTTTGCGCCACTCTCCACAGACGTTTCTGTTTTATTCTGTAAGTCATCTTCAATATCTTTTTCTTCCTCACATTTATTTTTTTTAGATTCTCCTCTCATCTTTCCCTTCATCGTCTTTTATCCGTACGCATCTATTCTCTTTTTTACCTCATTCACCATTGGCACGTTTTGTTATACCTTATTTAATTCTATTTTATACTTGAATCGGTATTACATCTCCAACCTTCCAATTTTTTCCGTGTTCATTTTCTCTATCTACATCCACAAGATTCGTATCGTTTCACAATTGTTTGTTTCTCTTAATCCATTGTCTTTCAGAATATTCAACACCTAGAACCTCTTTATCATTATGTTTTTAATGTTTGGTCTTCATTGAGAAAAGTCAATGGTTAACTTTCCGCCACCATCATTTTGTTACATTCCGTAAATTTGTAGCATTTCCACACTACTGATTCTCAATCGTACAACATACAACAGCGCATTATTTACGCATGGACATCACGCGTAACAAATGCACTATTAATTGTTTTACTACACGTCGACAATTGAGAGAATGAATTTTACAATGGCGAGGATATTTTTTAGACGTTTTAATTATTGTACTTTTATAAATTCTACGATTGATATTATGTCAATCGATACCAGTGCGTTTAGAGCCACGTTCTTGAGGAATGTGTTGGGGGGGAGGAGTCACATTTGTTTTTCAATCGAGAGAAATTAATTTTTAAGATAGTATTTTTAACACAAAGAAGTTGAATTGTGAATGAAAAGTTGAAATTATATAGTTTGTAATTGGAATGAAATGTAAATTATACAGTTGAAGTTAATTTGTTCACTCAACCAAAAATTCACTCACTGCTAACGTAACATTGAAAATTTTTAAATTGCAAATAATTTTATTAACACGGACTTTTTCCACTGGGAATTTTGTCAAATTTTCGAACTTTCTCACAATTTCAACGAAATGCATAGTTTACAACTCCCCGAAAACTTCGTAGTGTAATAGTGATTTTCACGAATAGGTTGTTTTGAAATTGAAGCATAGTTGCGCACATTTTTATTTATTTTCGGTTGTTTGTTTAGGAATCTGCTTTCGAAATGAAATCATTGAACCCCCTTTCGTTAAACGTTTTAGTACTATTTCTTCTTCTTGATTCTCTAGTAGCTTGAACTCTACTGTTGCTGAGTTCATTAAAATGTAAAAATGATTTTTCATGATATCAACAAGAAAATGATTTTGCAAAACGGAAAAGGAAGTCTTTAGAGTTCAAAAATTACTATATCTTTCTTTCAGGCATTTTTGTCAAACCTTTTAATTTGCATTTATAATCCTCTGTTTCCTCTTCAACTTCAAGAAGATTTCCAAGAATTGTTGAGGGGAAATGAAATAAGCGAATCTATTAATTACAAACTGTTTTTGAAAATGTTTCTCCTTGTTTTGGAAGCTACACAAAGATTGTGCTAGATAGAAAATCGTACTTTGAGACCTTAATATTAAAACAGGCTAAACGAATACGATTACTTGGCTTCGTCTGTTGCGGCGAGCCGCCATTATACTTCACCGTGCCGGGGGCGACTTCTTGGGCAAGCGGCATGCAGTGGCAAGCAAAACATTCCGGCAGCGACCTGCAAGAAACGCTACCGAATGCAAGCGAGGGGCCAATATAAACGGGCCCGGCGGAGCCAGAGGAGACACTGAGGGAGATGGAGGCAGAAGTGAGTCACAGACACACGTGAGGTGACCGAGGGAAGCACGTGACGTGTCGTATGTATGCAACATATCAAGAATATTCTCGCGGATGCCCCGGTCTCAGAGCCCCGCCGTCGCAGTCGCCGACGACCTTCAAAAAGTCATTAAACAGTTGATCGCTACCGAGGGACTCGAGATTGGTATTCAGAATACTAACGCAGTTATATTTTCTGTTATGAGCATTTTAAGATATATTACACAGTTTGTAGCATCGTTTTGAGAATCTATTTTCAGGCATTTATATCAATTACTAGTTGAAGAACTCCGCGTTGCCGGGGTATTTATCATAATTTTGTATTAAACAGAAAGATGAATTACATCTATTCCCGCCCTATGGCAGAGCCTACTATCTATTCTGCTGTATATTCCCTCCGCTCTATCCCGCCTCTCTCTGCCTTTCTCTAATATGGAAATACCTGGTCTTCCGTACACACTAAAACACTTCTCACTAAAAAACCGACCGAAAGGAGCCACTGATGCGATTATAATGTCTCCAAAAAAACCGAGATCACAGTGGCTCCCGGCTTGACAACACTTTTTCTATTATTTAAAATAACAACCTTCAAAACCAGCGTTGACACATATTAAATTCCTCCAAATACCCATTTACCAATACTGTTTTACTTAATTGTACCGTGGATTTTCTAAAAATTCTATTATCGCAGAACTATCATCAATTTAATAGTTCCTTCAATACCCAAAGGTACTCTCTATTATCACACTCTCTACTATATTAAAACACTTATCTAAAACATGCATCCTTCCGTCAGTTTCAGAATAACACGTAAATCGCACTGTCACAAGCCCAACCTGCAAATACGTAATAATTATGCTTAATTTACTACAACTAAACATGTGTGCACTCATACCTTTTTACGGCAATGTTAACCACATCCATTAGAAAATGATATCTTCCAAACATTTAGTCTCTTGTTCACATAATGCACTCACGCAATTAAAATCAATATTCATGTTACTTTTATAAATAAAGCGGAAAAAATTCAGAATTATTTCGGGTTACACAACTGACTATGAAAAATAAACAAACAATCCTCTAAATACGCAATGCTGTACATTGATGAAATGAGTAGTAGATCTCAGACGTAGTCTTCTGGTGGCGCGAAGCTAACTATTGACATTGATGCACTCTTGAATCTATAATGGAACTCTAGGCTAAAAATGTCCAGAAAAGTATTTATTTTGTAAATATATTAAGATTTGTGGTTATAAATCGTAGCATATAGTACTCCAGACAGTTAAAGGAAGCTATCACAAAAGTTTCATCGGTATTGGTTCAGTAGATTCAGAGATTATCGCGCACTAAGTCAGTGCAGTTCTGTCTTTATTTGTTAGTATAGATATAGATGTAGATATACATGCATACTTACACGTATATATGCGTACATACTTCAAGTATATAAAAGAAAAATATATTCTAAATTTAGCAAGGATGCTTTTGAGAGCACACGAAAAAGAAGTAGCGTAGTTGCGATTCATGATGTTTCCTCAAATTCTGTTCCTTCGAATTATGTGAATTAGTTAATGTATCTGGGCAACGTTGTAGGCGGGGTAGAGCCGAGCGGGACCGGACGGATAGGCAGAGCGGGCAGAACCGGAAGGAAGCGAACGAAGCGAGTGGTGCAGAAAGAGCAGGCAGCGCGTAAGGAGAACAAGGAGCGGCGAGCAGAAGTGTCAGGAGCGGAAGTAGAGAAAGAAGTTGAAGGAACGAAAGGAGAGGGAGGTGCGAGCAGAGCGGAAGGAGGAGACGGAGCGAAAAAAAGCAGGAGGAGTGGACATACATGAAAGCGCGGAAGAAATTGGCGAAACGTGATGAGCGGAACTACAGAATGAGAGGGCGAAGGATGTGAGCAGGATGGACATGGCGGTCCGGAGAGAGATTCCAGGGGGCTAGCAAAATGTGCGGGGCGCGTGAGGCTGCTCTCTTGCTGATTGTGTTCAGTAAATAACCGTGGAATACCCGAAATACGGATATTTGATGTACTGTGAGAGCGGGTGTCTTGGCACCACCCTTCCCTTGTGCTGTGAATTTTTAACACACTCCGTTCAGTTCACAAATACTTTAGAATTACGTAATATGAAATGGTATTCTTCTATTTATAATATTCTTTTGTGTTGCAATTATTTGCATGTGGTTTCTCGCGGTAAATGAAACCAGTGGTGCTACAGAATGGCAGACGCTTTCCCGTATTAGTTTTCTATCTCCTTTCGTCTGAGCTATCTATTCCGAATTGCCACAAACTCGTGCCAGCTGCCATCTATTGCCACCCAAAGTACATTTTTGTGACATTTTCTTAATTTTTCGGTTTCCTAATGGTAGAACGGACATATTAATTTTAAAACATTAAAGAACACAAAAATATCGTCCTATATGGCAATTTTCCTTTAAAAATTTGTAGCCTTTTTTAAGAAAATGGCGTTTAACCGCTCCTGAAAATGCAAAATTTGAAGCTCATTTCCACAGAAAATTTTTGAGTTTTCAAAAAAACTTCATTTGAAGTCATTTGAAGCTCATTAACTCAAAAATACAATAGTGTTCACAAATTGCTAGTAATGTGCATATTAAAGATGTGAGAGATCTTTAAAAAAATACATTTGTGTAATTTTTGAAGAAACAAAAAAATCCCTAAAATAAACTTTACGTCATATTAAAGAGTGCAATTAGCACTATTCGTTCCAAAACTTTGAAGAAAAAAATTGGAGCCACTTATGAGAAAATGGAGTTTGAGCGTTTCTGAAAATGCGGAAATTTGAGCTATTTTGCACAGAAAACTGTTGAGTTTTCCAGAAATTTTGTATGGCATAATTTAAAGCACATGTATCTGTAAATAAAATGTAAACAAATCCTCACTCATGTAAATATTGATGACATGAGAGGCAAGTCAAAAAAAATTAAAATTTTGTAATTTTTGAAAAAACAAAATAATAAAGCAATATGACATGTATGTCATCTAATAGAGTACATTTATAACTATCCCTACCAAGAGTTTAAAGAAAAAATTTAGAGCCTTTTTGAGAAAATCTTGTCTTTGTACGTTTTTAAATTTGTAAATATTTCGCGCAATATTTCCGGAAAACTGCTAAAATTAAAAAAAATGTACATGACTTAATGAAAGAACTCACATTGGAGAACAAATTTTGATCTGAAGGAAAATCTCTATCTCTAATTTTGTAGGAAGACGAAAAAATTCAAACTTTTGCAATTTTCAAAAATTCAAAGTTAACCGTGAAAATCGGGCCTATGCTTAATAAGTGTACTTTACACTATTATCGCAAGAAATCTAAAGAAAAAAATTGGACTCGTTTTTTGGAACATTGTCCGGGGGGATTCATAAATAGTAGTCCCAAATTTGAAGAAAGTTTTTCAAAATCGTGGCGCCTCGGAACCAGCTCGACCTGGGAATATTCAGTTTGGAAGAAATAGTGCTGATGGTTTAGGCGCTATAGTTGTTCACAGAAGGACGGACGGAGAGACAGACGGATGTTTTGAAAAGAACCACTTTTTCGGTATCAGGGGACCACAAAACCACAAAATTTGTATTTCCGTTCAAATCACGAAATCGATTTTCCGCAACATTACATAACTTTCTCTATGGTACATATATTACTCCGTATATGCGTACACTTACGGGAAAGTAAAAGGAGGTATTTTACTTTTCATATAGCTTTCATAAAATATTTTTTCTATGTCCGTATAAAAGTGAGAAATTTTAAGTACCTCTACACATACAAGAAATTAATCTAGTCTTACGACATCTGAAAAACTTGCTGTCGCCATTTAAAACGAAATCTTTCGCGTCAAGTAAGTGATTGAAGATGGTGACTTAGTTGGATATCCATGGAGAGTAGAGAAAGCAAATAATGATTCATAAAATAATCATGTGTTTGCAAACAAAGAATAAAGAAAAAAATATTTGTAACGAATATTTCGAGGACAAAATTATGGCTTATTGCATGATCTCATCTGTTTCTGTCTCAACTTACCGGTCTCATAAAAAACCTTCAGTATTGATCGTGTGATAAACAATCATTTCTCACCCTTAAAGAAATAACTATTTTTACAAATAACCGAGAAACTTTAATATTTTTGAAAATGAGTACTCGAAAAAGAAGAAAAAGTTGTAGTGATTAGTGGATTAGTGCTATTGTTTTCCCCAAATTTAAATAATTAACATTGTTGTTATTATGTCTGTATTTCATAAATCATCCTAATTTGGATCTCCATCGACATCTGAGAATTATTGTAGTGACAATGGAATTAAATTGCCTTGCGTGTCCAAAGAGAGATCCCGACATACTGTCACAAATTGGGAGCGAAAAAGAAAGGGCAGACTGAGCTTGTTTGCTTGAAGCGCCCGACGCGAGGAACCTTCTCTGGGCGACATAATTATAGCGGCGGCTGGCGGGGGTGGCAAAGCTCCGCGAGGCGAGACTCAGCTGCCGTCACAAGCGCTTAATCCGCCGGAGTAGCTGCCGTCGTCGCTGGGCGGGGGGCGGGGCGGGGCGGGGCGGGGCGGGGAAGGATGATATCTGCGTGGGCGCGCGGAGGCGTCCTCGGGCGAGAGCGGCCAATGAGGGCGGTCCGCCCCGTCGCACGTCGCGCGACGCCTAACCACGCACTAAATCGCGTTAGACGCGCGGGCCGGGCGGGGCCGGGACGAGGAGAGTCACGATGGCAGCGGGGATGCCAGAGGGGAGGCTGGCGACGGCGGTTACTAGAGCGAGCACGTTACGGCGATTGCTCACGGCGACTGCCATAGCGGTGCGCTCGGCTTTGGCAGTGAATATAAGCAGGGGGCAACATTGTGATGGACAGAGAACCCCTTCGGAAGTTGGAAGGCTGCGGTGAGGTCATCGCAAAAGGTTGGTACGCGACAGATCTGCTGCTCTGAACATGTAAACACGTTGCAGAGGTAATACGCTGTTTGGAGAACATGCTGATGGATGCTACTTTCATAAAATATGGGAGGTGTCGGGAGTGTGATGGCCATTTTACTGGAATGGCGCATGCGACTTCCTTTTGAATGTGTCTTGTGAAGTGATGAGAGAAAAGTTGGAGTCAGTTAAGGGTAGCGTTGCTATGTGCAGTGACAAATGAGTTGAACATTTCAGATAATTGCTGAAACATCTTTTCTCAGATTCTATTGAGGAGAAATTGAATGATCATTGTAGATTGAGTTAATGTGTAAAGTGAATGAATGCTTGGAGTCTATAAAAATCTGAGAAAAATTCATTGTTCCAACAATCTTCTTGTCGGTTAAACGCTTTATAAGCGGTTTGATCTTTAAATGAATAGTAACTTTAAATATTATAGATTTTTTGTTATCTACTGAATCATTTATAATGTACCTCATAAAGTAGACTTTTATTGGGTCGAAACATAGCCTACCTCCTTTAGAGTTTTCTGCTGAAACACACTCTGATGAGGACAATCTTTACCCGGAGTCGCTAGCCTTTGATGTACCGCCAGGCCTTTCAATTATGCCATTCATTGTTCAATTTTTAATTTTTGAACTTGAAAGGGAGCGATTGAACAAATGTCCTAGCCTTTGACGTCATCACAAACGCAGTCACGGCGTCCTCTTTAACAGAGCTCGTTGCGGGCGAACTTCTATATTCAGTCCGACGTCGAACCTCGTAATCAATCACGTTCAAATCGCTGGTTCGTCTGCGTCACGGGTGACATTCTCCGGCGCTCTCGGTCGGCCAATCACGCGCACGTTGCCTCTTCGCCACCCACGCGATCGCTCCCGCGCCTCTTCTTCTCCGCGCCGCCGCCCCCCCCCCCGCCCACCGCGCCCGCACGCGCTGCACTCTTCCGCAGCCACGCCGCCTTCCCACAGAAGATTGTTTTACCGCTGTCAACCTGCTGATTGCTGGGAGGCCCTAAAATCCGTCCCAATGGTGACGGATTTTAGATACAGGCTAGGTCGAAATAAGTCGCTCTAGCGACCGGCTGCTCTGATCGGTAGATTTCCGTGGTTTCTCTGATCAATACCAGGCGGATGTCGGAGCAGTACCCTACAAATCAGGCCACGGACCGCGCACGGTCTTTTCTTCCTCTTCCTTGTCCTATCTTCACCCCTTACTTACACACATTTACGTGCACTACACTAGCACTAATGCCGGGAAACCAGGCGGGGGCTAAGTGATTGTCCCCAATGGGTCGATGCCCCAGTGGGGGAAATACCAAGAAGGGGAATTCCGCACAAGCTGATGGCGCCAGCTCTCACCATCGACCGAGGAAGGAACCTCGACACCTTTTGGGATGAAACATTTTCTAACATTTGAAACATTATCTAAAGAACTAATCACAATAACATTTAAATATAACAAATTAACACAATAACTAATTACATTCTCGAGCTGGGAAATATCTGTCAATCTTTAACTTGTAGCATGTAACAGAAAATTGTGATAAAAAATAAAGCTTGTAATCAGCGCAGAAGACTGGGTAAGGGTCATCGCTCAGGCGACGATATGTCCTGGCTGTACGTTCGCCGATGTACAAGGCATGTATTGGAATTTCAGAATGTATTGTAATTGCAGGATGTATTGTAATGTCATTGAGAAAATAACTTATATGTACCTTTTGAGATTGAGGCAATTGCATGGCAGATGAACACCATATTTATCATATAGGCAATGCATGCTCACCTGATTTCAAGCCTTTACACACTTAATCTTAATATTCCAAATTATTTTTTAATACACACATATTATCAAAATAAAAAAACTACCTGCTCTCAGTTTCAGATTTGAATATTGCCTAGATTTTGTATTTGCAGGTGTGTGTATGTGTGTGGGGGGTACTTTCTAAACTGGAAAATCCGATGAACTATATCACTCCTGTAGGAAATAGAACTCCGGCAAATACTTGTCAAAATTAAAAACCCCGACAGTTTCCTCCGTAGTAAGACTCCGTATTCGCCAAGAACGTAAGGTACTCACTTTACAATGTTTCTAATCACGTGCAATTTGTTGAAGACAAACCACGATTAAAATATTTATTTACCTCGTTTTCACTGCTATTCATTTTATAATCTTGTGAGTGTGTTTGTGTGTATGCTTATTTCATTTATTTTCTATTCTAGTTAATGGTATTTTCAAATGGTTGATGACAGATCTTATTTGGGTTCACCTTATTTCACTCGTTTTGCTTTTTTCCTCATTACATCAATCTGTCAATTAGGTAGGGTCTTCACTTTCGAGCTTGCTTCAGAAATTGAAATCGCTCTGCTCTTCTATCAAGGACTCAGCCCTGAATATCAGTTTCTTTCTTCAATCATTTCGCACACTTTTGTTATGGAAAGTTTAATTGTGACTTTGTTAGCTATGTTTTCGAATTTTGCTGGAAATTCCTGTATTTTACTTTTGGCCGTGACACATTATGTGCATTTTGCTTTTGTTTCACAATATTACAAACATCCCAATTATCTTCATTCTTAAAGTACATAACTAAATAAATCTTAGTTATTGTTAATGAATTGATTAGCTCTAAGATTGCCTTGGTTTAGTTGTGATCGAGTTCGGAGAATAGTATTAATTTCAAAATTTTGTACGTTTGAAAACTTTGTACAATTAAAAAATGTATGTCAGATTCATCAATGTAAAAGCATGCCATTTGAAATTCGTCAGAGGCAATATGTGAAAAGAGACTTGAAAGTAATTGCTGTACTTTTTCCACTACTTTAACCTTTATTAGTTTGGATTGATCGTAATTTATTTTTATAAAGGTTTCTGTTGCAAGGTGCATACAAAAGTGTTCAAATTCGGTGAAATAAATGTATTAATTGAAAATGCCTCTTCCACTGAATCTAATTTTGCAAGAAGTCATTGAAGGTATTTTGATGATTAATATTTTTTCTGAAACACTCTGATTTTATTTCTCAGTTACATTACAGTCTTCTCGATCTTTAAACGGTTTCTGGACAGTATTACTGACGATTTTTCTTTTTTATATGTATTATCTACCTTTCTTTAATTAATTTTGGTCGTGGCGACTTATCCGTAGCTGTGATGGCATTTGCGTCTTCTCTTCCCCTCCGCCGGCGCGCCTCGATGGCTGCTCCGATTTCCGCGCTCCCCCCCTCCCCCGCGCCCAGCCAGCCCACGCGGCCTGCTCCGAGCGCAGCCGCTCTATTTCCGCCCAACACGGGAATCAATGTTTCACGCGCTCGTGGATGGCGGTCAATGAGAAGGTTAAGAGCGACGTCTGAACAAGGGTCAAGTATTTTGAGTCGCGCGGGGGCGGTGCATGACGCCTAGCGACTGTCCCTTGATGATCGATTCATTATTTTGCGTTACCGGGCGCTTTAACTGTTATGATGATTGATTGTTTAGGGATTTCCTTCGCGTTAACTTCTAACGCTATTAGTCCCGTACATGTAGTGCATGCTTCTTTCCTCAGGAGGGGGTGGTGTCTTTCCCTCGCTGGTTGGTGGGATGCGGCGCGGACATTTCCTGTCGGCTAGGGGAGTTTTCCTCAACCAGGAATCGCCCACCAGCGGGGAACCACCCCAGCCGGAAAGATCATAAACTCTCGACTGATCATCCGAAATGTGTGGTAGTGTAGTGCTTGTTAGTGTAAGTGTGTATAAGTAAAAGTAGAAGATAGGACCATGAAGGGCAAGAAAAGTTTGCGCGCGGTCCGTGGCCCGTTTGTTAGGGTACTGATCCACCATTCGTCTGGTATCGAACGGAGAAACTACGAAAAACTTCCAATCAGAGCAGCCGGCTCCTAGAATTCTCCTCCAGACAGTGAGTAAATTCGATCTAGCTATCAAGCTGGTGTCGAAAATTCTGGTACCATCAGGACTCGAATCTAGATCTCCCGGTCAAAGTCCCTGCAGTGACATAAGTTGATGCCCTGAGGGACGTTTCTCGATTTATGATAATTAGTCCCGGGCCTGTAGTGCATTTTAATCACGGGAGGTGGAAATGCTCCTTTTCCGATGGAATGTGATGTCCAGAGCCGAATAACGTGTCGGTTATAGGGGCTTTCCCTTTCAGGAATCTCCTCCAGTGATAGAACTCCTCTGGAGAACCTCCCCAATGGGACAAGAACTTCACTCACGACAGCTATACCCATGTGTGGTGGTGTAGTGTAAGTATAAGTGGATCGTAATGGGAAAGGAGGAGGTAAGGATGTGTAAAGAAAATCACGCGTGGTCCTTGGGCCTTTTGGAATTGCTTGGGAATTCTCCGAGAAATATCAGACAAATCATAAAAACTAATAGAAGCAGCAGAAATGGCTCAATTAGTGCAAGCTATTCAGCTAGTGTCTCCGCCACTCGAACCATAGGACTATCCGGTCAGAGCCGCTGCAGTAACAACCGTTGTTGCGACCGCGCGTGGGGGCGGGACTCTTGCTACGACGACCAGACCAGAATGTACGTTCCAGCATATATTTCTAGAAATTGTATTTTGGTTGCATTTCACAGAATTAATAATGAGGCAGATGTAAAATTCAGTACTGAGTGAAGAAAGCGACTCAATCCTGTTTGTTCGATCTCGTGAGTTATCCCTCAACCTTGTGGTCTAAAAAATTGCGTAATATGTCACTGACAGAAACATGCGAATCTGTCATAGCTCGCACTACAATCGCAGAACTGGCCACCCGGTTTTGACGGATACATTGTTGTTAGAGTGTTGTTGCAAATGTGCAAACACGTTTTCTTAAAATGATGCAGAGCCCTTGCAGTCTCACACAAACTTCTTATATAATTTACTAGCATCATTACTAACACGTTTTGTATGTGAAGATATCCAAAGTACGTAGTGTCCCAAAAAAATGCTGAAATCCATACAGAAATAACGAAAAAGTTTAAAAGTTGTTAAAAATCTCAATATTGTTACCTGTCGGGCAGTTAGTTACTCACGAAATTTCTTGGTCTCGCTGACTAAAGCACCAATTAACGCGAGTGGTTATAATAGTATATTCACTTTGAACTTGCTTTCTAATGTCAAAAATAAATGTCAATCCTTAAAAGAAAAATACTTTTTTGATACTTTTACATAAATTTACCTGAAGTACCATTTAGTTAGCTCCTGTTTACAATGTATTTTGTTGTGACTTTGCAATTATGTACTTATTAAAATGTGTAGCATATAACTGAAAAGTAGCCTTTACTTTTGAAAAAAAAACTTTTGGAATTGCTTTTGAATAAGTTCATGTTTTTATTTCTATGTATTGATGTAATAAACGAGCCTGGAATCATTTTCTCTTCTTCTTGCATCATTATATGATATTTTTACTTCTTAACGTATCTTCTTTATTGCTCTTATTTATTTTGTCTTCCACTCGCCTGGCTTCATGTCTTTGAGGTCTTTTCTTTTACTACCCTCATCTGTTGCTCACGTCTTTTCATCATTGTTATCTTTTGATCCACTTTTCCCTTCCTGCATTATTGTCGTTCTAAACGCCACATTTCTGTCTTCCTGCATCCCTTTTTAGTCTTTGACATGACATTTTCATTAATTACACGTCTCTCTGCAGGTATCTTTTCTTTCTCAGCTTTTGTAAATCATTTTACCGGTTATCTCACCCTTCACAGAGTTTCGCTCTATTTCACGCCGTAGAGCCGTTCTTGCCTCCTGAGCCGGAGTCGCCGTCGCCACAGCACGCAGCGCCCAGCGGCCACCAATGATTGAGCATAAGCCCTGGCGCTGCGCTGCCGTCTTCTGCGTGCGCCGACTATTTACGCGGCACTCGCGCCGCGGCGCCGCCGGAATGGGAAGCGCCGCTAACGACGCGCCACCCGCCCTCGCCGCCCGCGCCGCCCTCGCCGCCCTCGCCGCCCGCGCCGCCCTCGCCGCCCTCGCCGCCCTCGCCGCCCTCGCCGCCCTCGCCGCCCTCGCCGCCCTCGCCGCCCTCGCCGCCCTCGCCGCCCTCGCCGCCCTCGCCGCCCTCGCCGCCCTCGCCGCCCTCGCCGCCCTCGCCGCCCTCGCCGCCCTCGCCGCCCTCGCCGCCCTCGCCGCCCTCGCCGCCCTCGCCGCCCTCGCCGCCCTCGCCGCCCTCGCCGCCCTCGCCGCCCTCGCCGCCCTCGCCGCCCTCGCCGCCCTCGCCGCCCTCGCCGCCCTCGCCGCCCTCGCCGCCCTCGCCGCCCTCGCCGCCCTCGCCGCCCTCGCCGCCCTCGCCGCCCTCGCCGCCCTCGCCGCCCTCGCCGCCCTCGCCGCCCTCGCCGCCCTCGCCGCCCTCGCCGCCCTCGCCGCCCTCGCCGCCCTCGCCGCCCTCGCCGCCCTCGCCGCCCTCGCCGCCCTCGCCGCCCTCGCCGCCCTCGCCGCCCTCGCCGCCCTCGCCGCCCTCGCCGCCCTCGCCGCCCTCGCCGCCCTCGCCGCCCTCGCCGCCCTCGCCGCCCTCGCCGCCCTCGCCGCCCTCGCCGCCCTCGCCGCCCTCGCCGCCCTCGCCGCCCTCGCCGCCCTCGCCGCCCTCGCCGCCCTCGCCGCCCTCGCCGCCCTCGCCGCCCTCGCCGCCCTCGCCGCCCTCGCCGCCCTCGCCGCCCTCGCCGCCCTCGCCGCCCTCGCCGCCCTCGCCGCCCTCGCCGCCCTCGTCTTGGCGCAAAAACGCCCCCTGGCGGCCCGCTCACTCAGCTGCGCCGCTTCACCCCTCCGCGTTCTGGTGTTAATTTTTCTTCATTCATTTCTTTCCTGCTCATCCAGTCTCCTCGGAAATCTCCTTTCTTCTTTACGTTATTTTCTGATTTTCTAAACACTACTTGTCCGTACCTACCTCAGTTTTTTTCTATTCTCCGTCTGTGATTCTTTTTGTATGGATGAGCGTTCGGGTGGGGAGGCTTAGAGCATGAACTGATTGATGCAACTGCAGCGCCTCCGACCGGGAAGTCCTAGAGTTGGAGTCACGACAATGGCAGGAGTCACTAGCGAGTTAGCTAAATTGAATTCAGCAGCTGCGTGCAGGAGAATTCTACCGGTGGCTGCTCTGATCGACAGTTTTTCGTGGTTTCTACGATAAAAGCCGGGGGAATGCCGGAGCAGTATCCTAACAAACGGGCCGCGAACTGCGCGTGATCATTCCTACACTCACAACTTAGTTACATCTACGTTTTTTTTGCATTACACATATGCCACATTTGCCAGGAGACCAGTCGGGAGCACGTAGTATGTTCCGGCTAGGGCGGTGCCCGATGGGAGATAACTGGATGAGCAGAACCTCTCAAGCCTACGTGTATGCCGACGCCCGATCTGACAATCCAGAGGGAGAGAGACGGCGTCACCTCACGGACCACACTTACGGGACTAACGACCATAGCAGTTGACGTGCCCCGAAATAATCAATCGGTATATATTTTTTTTAGGATTTACATCATATAACACTTTTATCTTTGATTTAACTTGCTTACTGGGCCAACAAGCCAGCCTAACAGAGCCACTATATGAGATAATGAATCAAACCATGACATAAAACAATTTAAAAAAGGTAAAGTAACGTGCCGTTTCCCTGGTATTTATTTATCACATTTAATTAATCGATATCTGCTCTCCCAGATCCACCTCGACCATTACCCCAAGCCCTGTCTGCCCCACAGACATCGTAGCGGGTACAATGCGCATAATGTATTCTCGTCACATCGAAGTTCATTGTGAATTGCCAAAAGTTTATTTCGCCTCTAAAATGAAAAAAATATCCACTTCCGGCAGATCATGGGGGAAATAAAAAACAATTTAAACGTTGACATGCTCCTCAAGCTTCCAAACCAGCTAAGGTGGCTCAGGGCATCAATTGATGTCCCTGCAGTACCTCTGACTGGGAGGTACTAGAGTTCGAGACCCAACCTTGACAGGATTTTCGACACTGACTAAATAGCTTGTTTGAATTCAACCGCTGTCTGCAGGAGAATTCTAGTGGATGGTTGCTCTGATTGGCAGTTTTCGGTGGTTTCTCTGATCAACATTAGGCGAATACCGGAGCAGAACCCCAGCAAACGGGCCACGGACCGCGCGCGATCTTCCATCATCTTCCTTGTCCTATACTCACTGCTTACATACACTTACACTTACCTGCACTACACTATCACACATGTCAGGAAGCAAGTCGGGAGCTTAGAGCTTCACACTATAGAAACGGTGACCGCTGGTAGGAGATACCTGGTTGAGAAAAAACCCGCAAGCAGACGTGTAGATCAGCGCAGGATCTCGTCAACTAGCGTGTAGCATGTAATCGTGGCCACCTTCTTACGTAAAAACATGTACTTTATTTACAGGATTAATGATATTCGCAATTGCCGCTCCCGGAATCACCAATCATCACCAGAAGCTTCCAAAATATCCCAGAACTACCTCAGAAAATAATATGGAAGATTCATTTGTCTTGTGACACATCAGAAATTCTAAAAAGTCAACAATGTATACAACCATTTTCATTAGGGAAATCAATTCATTGTTGCCTAGGATATAAATAATTATTTTATAATTTGACATGTATTTCAGAAATAGTTTTAACAAAATTTGAATTTGGGATCAGTTCTAAAACCTGTATTATTGTGCCAAAATATTGCTAAAAGAAATAAATGTATTTTTTAAATCTATGCTTACAGGCATTAAAGAAATCGAAAGTAAAATCATGGTTTTCGTTGGGGCGAAGGATGGGTGAAGTCAAGGAGTTTCCGTGTTGGTTAAGAATTACCATTCAAACCTTTTAATGCCTTTGAGCGTGGTGACACATTTTTGCATCGTTCTTGGCTAGTCTCTCTATTCTTAGAATCCTTTTTAAACGCTTTACTTTTACTTTTTATATTTTTATATCTTTTTACATACATCTAAAAAAAGATGGCTGATTTTATCCTCAGAATATGTTTCTCACTTATTCCCCGTTCCTATCACCGTCAACTCACTCTTGCATGCTCGTTTGTACTAATAGACACAAAACACACCTTGTTTGGGCCTGTTATTGATGATACAGTTCTCTCTCAACATGAGTTGTTTGTCTCATCTCTTTTATCAGATGATCGCCCATTTACCAGGTGTTTTCCCTGCCACTCGGCACTTGTATAGGCATCAATCAAACGAGCCTCGCTTCTTCTAACTTCTGAACTATGACCTTCGCTCCGCTAGTTATTTGTCTGATGAATCTCCCTTACTAGGCGCTTTTGACTGACAATGTCCTGTGCTGAACTCACAATGGGACTTGTTGGTTTAATGAGTTTTCCATTATCGTGGTCGTGGGTGTTAATTGCACCTCATCGATGATAATTGTTGAAAAGAACGCATTATTTAAGAACACATGGAATCAGTTGTGATAAACTAATTTAGAACACAAAGTCCAGTAATGATTCGCAAAGATTGGCAATTCATTATTGTTTATTATTCATTAATCACTTCAATTTTACTAAATTTTACGATGAAGGAGAGGAACAAAAGCCCCAAAATTACTCTCAAGTGTTTGTTGATGTGATAGATAAAGTCAATGAAACTGAAAAAATATATTTTCTATCTTAATGGCTTTCAACATAGGATACAATGGTCAGCATTGCATCGACGTCCGACAGGAAGAAGTACACAGAAGGAGGATTAATGTTAATTTAGAAAATGTTATTTGTTTCTTTACCAACATTTACTAGGCGATTGAGATTTGCAGAATTATTTTTGAAGAACACTTAAATCGCAACAAGTATACAACTCTTCTAGGAAGTTTAATTGTTTTCAAGTTCTTTAAATTGAAAAAATCCAACAAACACATTTCAAAAAATAGTTAAAACTTTATTAAAGATAAATAATGCCTTGGAACCATATAAACCAATTTCGTGTTTATAACACGTTTAAGTTATATTATCTTAACCCGGGAGTGGTAACGCGGGGGTCTGTGAGATCCCCACTATCCTTTCTTCTCGCTTGTTGTATTTCCCATGTTGGCTACCCTGGCCATTGCTTTAGTACCTTTCTCTTTTGTTTCACGATATTTAGTGTGCTCTCAGTTTGCCAGTTTAGTGAGTTTTATCCGTGTAGCAAGCTATTGTTTTGTTTGGGGTGCCCAGAGACCCCCTCGTTACCTTCTACGTTAGCAAAGGTGTCATCAGTCTCGTACATTCTATTAGATTGGGAACGTATTGCATACTGTATTTTTTCGTTAGGATTCCACTGAAAAATTAATACTGAAGTACTACGAACATTTTAGGTCACTTTATATGTTAAGAAAGGAGTGGAAGAATATGCCAACTTTTGCTGAAAGTGAGAACAGAAAATTGTTACTCACCGCCCTGGAAAAAGCAGTCTGCACGCAATTCCAAAAGAACAGGATAATGTTTTCTTTTTTTGATTTGGATATGATTGATAGAATTAAAGAATTCACCAACATCAAAAGTGAAATGGATTTAGAGAGGAATAAAAATGATCGCACACCTATTGACTGACAAAAGGGAAATGAAGGCAGTAAATGTGCTACGTGTTTTGGCTGGGTCTGTGAAATCAGGGTACCAAAAGCTTACTGAATTGTGGAATGTGGATAATATGGGTATTGAAATTTTCCATTGAACTTTGATTCGAAAAGATTGCAATTATTGCTACGAAACATGGGCTTGGATGTGATAGCACGCGCAGACCGATAGAAAAATTAACTCCAAATATTAGATGCTTTCTGATGAATTCTCGGAGTTGTTTAGGAACTAAAATCTTAATAAATTGTTTAATTATAGGCAAAAAAATTTAATAAGAGAAGAAGACTATTGTATTAATTTATTTTTTAATAATTCAGCATATATCATTATAGAGTGTAAGGGTCTGGGAACACCCCACGTTACCACTTTTGTTTCAAAAAGTCACGTTACCACTGTAGGATTAAAGAAGAATTAGAGTATTTAGATTTTGCTTTTCTTGCTTCGTATTTTGGAGTGCCATCATTCAATTCACTATGTACAACTTTTCCAAATAAACGTTCCTCTCAGTATTGCGGATTGGAAGGCAACTTCACAAAACGTCTTGTGAGGGTCGATGTTTCAATCTTTCACGGGATTGATTTTTTTAGATAATTTGAAGTAACTGCAGAAAACTGGAAATTTCCTGTGACAACGTCTCCATTAAAACTAGTTGTGCTATATCATGCATTTTTGGTAGGATTTTTAAAGATTACGAAATAAATGAAATGTAGCTGAATCTTTGCAAACAAATCACACATGTGAACTGGATTGCGAATGTTATCGTGGCCAGTGACGGTGTACTTAGGGTGACGGTGTACCTCATTGAACTAAAACATACTGTTAGGAGTATTGTCAACCACCAGAAATATTTGCTCCGGCTTTAATGTGAAGAGGAACACATACGGACCTTGATCAACTTTCTTATACATTAATCAGCG
Organism: Acheta domesticus; assembly: GCA_031308135.1. Classification (NCBI taxonomy): domain Eukaryota; kingdom Metazoa; phylum Arthropoda; class Insecta; order Orthoptera; family Gryllidae; genus Acheta; species Acheta domesticus. The sequence continues at coordinate 144,560,655 of JAHLJT010002406.1, read as the reverse complement.
CTGGTCAGGTTTATGAATGATCTCACCACATCTACTATCATCCTATTGATCTTGTGCAGTTTTCCAAATTCCAGAGGCTTCAATAAAATGTCTTGTAACATAATATTAAGCCAATAGTTTTTTTCAGAAAATAATTGATGCTAATCTTAAGAAAATGTCCTAATGAGATTATGTAATGTGTACTAAAAAATTAAAAGGTTTTGTTTCAAACCGGAAGGGCCACAATATCAGCAATATCTATTACAGAACATCCAAGTAATAAAATTCCTGGGAATGGTTTTAGAGCTAGTGTTATTTACAGGTGGGTGAGCAGACGAATGGGGAAACGAATGGGGAGACGGACGGGAAGTGGACGGGCAAACGAGCACACTGACAGACGGATGGTATAACATATAGACAGAGTGAAAGACAGACTGAATATGTTTAAGAACACTTTTCTGGTATCAGGAACCATTGGAAGAAATATTTCCGTTAAAATCTCAACAACGAAAATTTACAGCATTACATAACTTTCTCGATACAAGAAAGTAAATATCTTAAAACTTTACCGATTGACGGAAACGTACGGCGCAACACACGGACAAATGTACTGTGACCCGTGCAGTTAGCAATGTAGCCGCTTTCTCGAGCATTTGTCGCGTGCTGTGGCGCCAGCTGCTTTGAGAGGCACCTCGTGCCAGCTCCTAGTGCGCGTGCGCGCCGCTATCCCTTGGTAATACAAATGGTTGGCAAGTGCACCGCTAGAATGCGCGCTCGGCGCTGCCCGGCGCCTGCCCGTCTGCGGTGCCCAGTCGCCGCCGCGCCGCGCGGCGCCGCCCCGCCCTGATGCTCCGGGCCCGGCGGCGCCGGGCTCGAACCCTGCTGGGATCCCCTCTTCTCTCAACGCACTCAATGTAGCGCTCGCCTCTGATGTGATTTAAGTGTCAATTACGTTGGAAGGGTTCAACGGTCAGGCCCCAAAGTTGATTTTTATTCTCTGCCCTTTAGGCATAAATAAGTAACAATAATAAAAGAAACGCAAGATAAATATTAATACTTTTTTTTTTACTAAAAATAATTCTAAAGTTTTTTCATAATCATTTGGCACTTGCCATAATCATTTCAAATACGTGATACCCAGTGCATATTTTTGAGCCTGTTGGCAAGTGTGATGAAGATAGAGACACAGGACAACCGACGATTGCTAAAAATGTTAACTACACATTCATGTCTCGGACACATATTAGCCTAAAATCAGGTTTCAGATTTTCAGTGTCGAAGAACTAGAGCTAGAAAGAACAAGAGCCGTGTCGCGTGGTTTTCCTGTCATTTCAAGAGCGCGGACAAGTCCTTAGCTTGAAGCTTTGTGGTTAATGTATATTTGTGGATAATATAGGTGGTTTTTGAGAAAATCTTGTGTCTTTTATTTTTTAATATTGTACGTGCAGCACGCAATATTCGTTGAAATCTAAGAACATTTTCAAAAAAAATGTGCATGCCAATGAAAGAACAAATTACGGATACATTTCATATGAAGAAAAATCTTTATCTTCGATTGTGTAGATGTATGATGTCGAAAAATTCAAATTTTTTGAAATTTTCGAAAATTCAGAGTTAATAGTGAAAACAGACCTATGCCACCTTCATAATTGTATTTTATTATATTCTTTCAAAAAATTTAAATAAAAAATTTGGAGAAATTTTTGAGAAAATTTTGAAAATTTCCCAGGAGCTTCATATTAAGTATGTTTTACTAAATCACAAAGCTTTGAGTTGAGCCAGATCGACCGAAAAAATATCAATTTCGGAGGGGATGTGGAGGTACAGGTGCACTAGCAATTGAAGATTTTTTTATTTCTCTGACATTTTTCCGTCTGCCGCTCGAAATGTATCACCGTTGTAAGGCACTGACTGCGTACGTGTGCTGGAAAAGTAAAAACAGCACGGAGAACTACCTGATATTAATCGAGCTACGAATTTAACGTGCGGCATAAGGAGTGGTTGGTTAGGCTACCCGCAGAACGCATCTGCTGAGCAACATGCATTTCAATTACCGAAGAAATTCGTAGGCGTTTGAATGCGGCCAATGCCGCGGTGTGGTATAAGCAGTGTGTGAATTCCCTATGCTGACAATGTTAAAATGTGGCTAATTGAAGGAGCACTTCCTGGCAAAATATTAGAGGTATCTCTACGATAAATTTACAGAGTGTACATTATATCCTTTACCCACGTACTAATTTAAGAAATTTTGAAAAAGCTATTTTTTGATGAAATAAAAAAAATCATGAGAAGTGTGAACTATTTTCCCCCTACATTTTCTATGTATTCGTTCTAATAAATTCAATGTATAACATATTTTGTAAATTTGGTTAATCCAGCATGTATAACACACTTAATTTAAAATATTCACTAAGTTTGAAATTTTTATGATGAATAGCTCGTAAGAAAATGTTCCTTTTTTAGATAAAAATGAACTTACGGGAAAACAGGTTTGAATATTTATGCACATGTGTATTGCGTGCTTGTGTCTTTAAGAGACAAATATACATAGT
>JAHLJT010002406.1:144439069-144558024 GCA_031308135.1 Acheta domesticus | reverse complement strand
TTCTCTCTACGTGTACTATGCATCCTTGTCTATAATCTTGCATTCTAGTATTAACTGAAATCACTTGTAGATCTTTCCTTACTTCATTTCTTATTCGGTCTTCTTGTTTTTTCTCAAAAACGTCATCTCAATATTTTGTATTCTTGTTAAAGGTCTATGCATAAGTACTAGGGCCAGGCCAAAACTCCCTCAGTTCCGTTCGTTCAGCAACGGGAACAGGCGAGCCGATACTGCTGGTTCTGATTATGCCAGTTCCGACAATGACATTATCGATAACGAATAATATCAAAACTTGGCCTGTTATCGGGGTGCGCGGACGGCGTCGAATGAATGCTAGAGATGCCACCGGATCTCTCGACACCGTTTATCGCTCAAACTCACGGAAGATCAGACGGCATTTGTACGTTGACCAATAAATAAGCAATTTAGCGGAACCTGTAGTTTTTGTAGATAGCCTCAACATATTTCGGCAAACTGGCAAGTCCTTAATGATAAAATGTTTCAATAACTTACATCTTTGTACATTAATGATTTCTCCTATACTTAATTTCATTTATTACCTTAATTTTAAACGCAGGTTCTTTCTAGAATAGGAATTAGTGAGCTTGGTTACTCGAGCTCAGTGCACTCGTAGAACTATTTGCAAATATAAATACTCCCTTTCCTCCGGGGATTAAATTTATTACCCCGTTTCACGTATATACATACAGTGCGCCATAAAAGTCTATCTGCAGTGCCATCTTGTTGGTGAAGGTGAGAGAAATTCGTAATAGGAAGCCCTGACCCAGTACGAGACCTTTTCTGGCACATTTTATTTCTAGTGTGACAATTGCCATGAGTCCTATAAACTTCTTCAATACAATTTGTTAGTCTTTCAATGGGAAGGGTATGCTCTACGAAGAAAACAAATTCGATCGCACAAGGCGTTGCAAACCTCTGCATTGTTGTGCAATTAAAACAGAGAGTGCTCACAAGGGATGCGATTTTATGATTCAATTCACTTTTAACTTGTATCGTATAACTTGTACTTACACATTGTGAAGGAAACATTTCATAAACAAAAAAATAATTTATTACACAAGGCAACAAAAAACTTTTTCGTACCTGCAATTTTAGAGCTGATTATAAGTATTTCAGAACCACGTTTTCCAAAAACTCTAACTGCTTTGCTGCATCAGCTCTAGTTTTGAAAACACATTGTATAGGAACCGGGAGAGATGGCTCAGTACATCAACCTGATGTCACTGCAGTCCCTCTGACCGGGAGGCCCTAGGTTCGAGTCCTGACGGCGGCAAGATTTTTCGACACTAGCTTGTTAGCTAGGTCGAATTCAGTCGCTGTCTGAAGGAGAATTCTAGCGGCCGGGCTGCTCTGGTCGGTAGTTTTTCGTGGTTTCTCCGATCAACATCAGGCGAATGCCGGGGCAGTACCCTAATAAAAGGGCCACGGACCGCGCCTTCCTTCCTTCCCCTTCCTTGTCTTATACTCTCCTCCTACACACACACACTTACACTAACATGCACTACACTATTCCCACATTTCGGGAGACCGGTCGGGAGCTGAGGGCTTGTCCCATCTGGGGCGGTGCCCCGCTGGTGGGAGATACCTGGTTGCGGGGAAAACCCCGCTAGTCGACGGTAGGTCGGCGTCAGATCTCGCCATCCAGTAAGGAAAAGATCATCGCCACCTCCCGAGAAAAAACACACACTACACTTACGGGACTAATAACACAAGTGGTTGACGCGCCCGGAATCACGAATCATGAGTGAAAAAGATTTCATCACTTTCGGAATCACAGTTCATTTTGAATTAAGATTACTGATACGTGTCTAGACACTGTTCTTGGATAAGGCAATATTTCAGTGGCTTCAAGTCGTCCATATTTAGCTCCTAAATTTATTAACTCATTAGCAACTTCAATAAAACCATCACCCCCCACAATATTAAACGAATGAAAATCTTTCGCACACATTTATCATTCAATTTTTACTTTACCGTATACGTACATATATACGGAGTAATATACATAGTATAGGGAAAGTTGTAATGCTGCGCGAAAAAATGGTGAATTTTCGGTAGAAAAAATTTCGTTGCCGGACCGTAATAACGAAAAAGTGGATAAAACCAGTTGCTAAATTAAGAAACAAAATTCCCTAACACGTGGTGTAGCCAGAATCCCTGTTTTTATAAGGAATTTTTTAAAACATTCCAACATAACAGAACTCAGCGCCACTAAAAATGCATTATTTTAATAATTAAAATCCGTTCATCAGCAGAGAATATAACTTAATATCCGGAATCACGTCTTGCTATGCAGTGAATTTCTCAAAGTAGTCAAACCAGCGGTCAAAATAGGCCTGTCGACAGGTGTCACATTCGATGAAGGGTGCAACTTGCTATTGTTCCTAACGAGGGACGAGTGGAGCTCTGTGACGTCAGCAGATCGATATGCGATCGACGCTAACTAGATAGAACCATTCTCACATACGTACTTATACACGGAGTAATATACATAGTATAGAGAAAGTTATGTAATGATGCACGAAATATAGACGGATTTTCGGTAGAAAAAATTCATCGCCGGGCCTGGTTACGAAAAAGTGGATAAATCAAAGTGCCAAATTAACCCTGGAGAGGTGGCGGGTGCCGGAGTTACGTCAGAAGTGGCGCGGGGTCATTTCTGACCCCTTTAAGTTATTTCTTTATTAAATTATATTTAGGATGAAATAAGTGGGAAATTAGTTATTTCAATAATAATCAATCATTTATAAGGTCGTATTAACTTCATTCACCATTATAAACAAACATGCAAATGAGGAATTGAAACAAATAAAAGGGCTAAATTATATTTTATCTTTCATTTTATGTAGTGACCATTTATATTTTCCTGAATATTTCAACGACAAAAGGTATCATAAAATTCAGTAAATTTCATTTTCTAACATTGTCTCACATAAAAACAAACAATTTATAGAAAATGCTTCAAGGCCAATCAACACAACTTAGAAAAAGTACGAAATTTAGGACGTTTGTATTGGTTTCACAAATATTTATAAATGAATTATTACATATAAAATTTTGAAAATCTTTCAGACAAAGGCTAAAGGATGTGGTAAAAGGTATGTGAAATGTATAGCTTCTGACTCGCTAAATTAGGCAACCGCAGCTAAGCAAAGATACGTGGGATCACAAGAGACCCCGCGCCACGTCTCTCGGGTTAAGAAAAAAATCTAATATGTGGTGTAGCCAGAATTCATGTTTTGTGGGTCCTTGATACCGAAAAATCGATTGATGGCAAAACCTCCGTCCGTTCGTCTGTGAACACCAGCGCCTGCACCATAAGTAGGATTTTTTTCCATATTGAAGAAATCCCTGTCGATTTGGCTCGAGTCGAAACTTTAGGATTTTGAACAAAATTCTTTCAATTTTCGGGGTACCCTACATGACGCCCCTGAGACATTTTCAAAATTATCTCAAAAACAGCTCCAGATTTTTTCTCTAAATTTTTGTGTAAAAATAGAGTATAATGCATTTATAAAGGTGGCATAGGGACGATTTTCCCTGTTCTTGATACCGAAAAATCGGAAAGGAAAACGTCCGTCCATCTGTCTGTTCGGCGTATGTGAACAACACCAGCGCCTGAAACATACGTACATTTTTTCCAAATTGAAGAAACCCCTGCCCATGAGGCCTGAGTCGATGTTCTGCGATTTTGAAAAACATTCATTAAGTTTGGGGGTACTTTACATTAAGCTCCCCGGACATTTTCAAAATTTTCCCGAAAACGGCTCCAATTTTTTTCTTTAAATTCCTTGTGAGAATATAGGAAAATAAATTATTAAGGTTATATATGTCCGATTTTCACGGTTAACTGAATTTTCGAAAATTGCCCAAGTTTGAATTTTATTCGGCGTCTTCCTCCAACTACAAAATTGAAGATTTTTCCTTCAAATAAAATTTGTTCTTCATAGTGAGTTCCTTCTTAAGGTTATGTACATTGTTTTCAAAATTTTAGTAATTTTCTCGCAAAATTACGTGAAATATGTGTAATTTTAAAAAATTACAAAAACAAGATTTTCTCAAAAACGGCATCAATTTTTTTCTTTAAACTTTTGGTAGGGATAGTGCCTAATGTAGTCTATGAGCCATAAACGCCATATTCTTGTTTTTTTCAAAAGTTACAAAAATGTATTTTTTTACTTGTATCTCACGTCGTTAATATTTACATTAGCAGTGATTTGTTGAATTTATTATATTAATGAGTACATGTGCTTTAAATAATGTCATGTAAAGTTTCTCGGAAACTCAACCGTTTTCTGTGAAAACTAGCTCAAAATTCGGCATTTTCAGAAACGCTCAAATGCCACTTTCTCAGAAATGGTTCCAAATTTTTTTCTTCAATATTTTGTAAAGGATAGTGCTAATTGTACTCTTTAATGTGACGTAAAGTTCATTTTGGGGCATTTTTTTGTTTTGTTTTTTCAAAAATTATACAAATGTAATTTTTTTGAAAGATCTCTCACAGTTATTATGCACATTACCAGCAACGTGTAAACATTATTACATTTGTTAGTGTAAGTGCTTCAAATGTGTTAAATGAAGTTTTTTGAAACCTTAAAAAGTTTCTGTAAAAAAGAGCTTCAAATTTCGCATTTTTAGAAGTGCTTAAACCCCATTTTCTTAAAAACAGTCACAAATTTTTAAAAGAAAATTACGATTTAGAACATGATTTTGTTTTATTTAACATTTTAAAATTAATATTCCCGTTCTACTATTAGGAAACAGAAAAATTAAGAAAATGTAAAAATGTACTTTGGGCGGCGATAGATGGCAGCTGGCAAGAGTATGTGGCAAATTCCAAATAGCTAACCCAGACCCAAGGAAATAGAAAAATGTGATCAAGCGTGATCAAGCTGTACATGAATAATCACATTAGAACTCTGGTGAGCATGAACAATTTAAGTTTAATCTCTTATCAAGCAAAAAAGGAAATGGCTGAGGTGAAGCCTGAATTAACAGAAATTTTTAACTTACTCTAACTTAATCTACACTTATCCTAAAGTTCCGCCTGGCGGTGCTCGTCATCGGCTTAGATGTCAATCTCAGCGGTTACCATGGGTGCAGACCACTTACAGCCGAAGTCGCGTGTGCGTGATAAATCCAGTCCGACAATCATTGCACGCGGAGCGGCGGCGTCAGTTGCCCGGGCAATTGTCGCTCGTTGCGGCGGGAGCGTGTGGTAGCTGGCGGCGGCGCGGGTATCATCGGCAGCGGAAACTGCCCGAACTGGCTGGCGCTCCTAACTGAGCGTCTACTCGAGTCAACAACCAAACATCCGGTCACGTCTCGTTGTTAACAGAATAACTTCTCCCTTCGAACTCTGCTAGCAGAATGTCTTCTCGCGACTGTCGCTGCTAATAGAATGCAACACGCGGATTTTCCCAGACTTTTTTTCAGCCACGTAATTTGTGCTCCTCGGTTCACCCTATAGATGGGTGGGGAACCGAGTGATGCAAGGGTGGCCAATAGCAACGTGCCGCTATTCGGTGACCGTTTGGAAACGGAGGAGTTTCTACAGGGTAGCGGGCGTTTGCGCGGCCCGTGTCCTGCGGCGTGAGTCACCGCGCCTGGCCGGTCCCGGCCCGCCCCGGAACGCATATTTCTAAATCATAACTATGAATATCCTGCAACCCCAAATTGAGCATTCTCATTGGTCAGAATCTTAGAGCCGTTTCACGTAATACTGGTGTGAACGAGGTGGTGTCGTTGTGTCGTAGGTGTCGCGAGTAAAACGACTTGTTGAGGATAGGTGTGAGTTACTAGATCACGTAAAACTCGACTCAGTTGAGGGCACTCAGCAGCATACGTGTTCACTATTCGTATCTTACTTAGAGAAAGAGTTCAAAGACTCTCGCAGGTAACTTATTTCAGTCCAGCCCGTAAGAATTCTGCAAGTAAAGTAACATTTTCCAGCACCTGTTCTTTGATACCTTAACTGCATGTAATCCTTTTAAGTAGGTGGATGTTCAAAGTCGGTTAGTAATCTTTCAGCGCTGGATATCCGGCATATTCTTTATACGCGGCACAATGTCTTGCTTTAATCCTCCTGATTTCTAGTGACTGGCGCTCCTAACTGAGCGTCTACTCGAGTCAACAACCGAACATCTGGTCACGTCTCGTTCTTAACAGAATAACTTCTCACTTCTACTTCATTCTTTCCTCTAACTTCCCTGGAAAGTAACATTACATGCCCTTTTCTGAATTCTACTCAATTTTCACGTTGTAAATTTCAGTAAGTGTTCCAGCAAACTGTTTCATACTCAATTAAGTCAGTCATTTAATAATTCTGACATAACTGAAAATTATTCTCTTGACAAATAATTAAATGAAGTGTATTCGACTGAAAAAAGAGGGAGTCGTCACATCATTCAAATAATCTGTCATTAGTGTTTCATTCAGTTTACCCGATCTCAGACAAAGTGAGTGCTCTATTTACGGTCGTCTTAGCGCCCCCTAGTGAGCACATTTATAACTACTTGGAACACCTCCAAGATTCCGACCAATGAGAAGGTCGAGTTTGGGGTTACAGGATATACATGATTTCGATTTAAAAATATGCCCCTGGAGCACCCTTCCAAGAGACAAAACACGTCTCCCAGGGCCGGACTTCTGAGCGGTTTTCCGCGCTGGTCGCAGGTGCCTTGGCGCGTTTGCAGGTCCCTCGCTCTCGCGAGCTACAGCATCTCGCAAAATAATTTTATAGTTCATCGCAAATATCGGCGTACGCGGCCGTCCCATTACAATATCGAGAGTCGAATTAATTACACCAGTTTTCTTTAATTTTGTTGAAAACTCTGCTTGTAAATTAACTATAACTTTACAAGGAAATATAAATGGAGTTTCAATGGTACACAAGTACTTTTAGTACCTAAGCAATTTTGTTTTTGTTATGATTAAAGGTGTTACTTACGGTACAATTCCATAATTACAGTACAATATGGCAACACTGCTCGAAATCAAATCTATCCTTTATTTTCCCACGACCAAGATTGTGTGTGCACAGCGTAGGGGTGTCTATATGCTAAACACACATACGCCTTCACCCATGACCGCAAGGCCGCGACGCCTCTATTAGGCCTTTGCTCTCACAGAGGCTATTGTGCCAGAACAGACACACAGACAGAAAATTGTTTGTGTGTGTGTGAGAGAGAGAGAGAAAATTGCATACTTCGCCAAAGATAATAACCGCCAAAATCCGCCGAAATCTTTTCAGATATTTACAGAAACGTATTTTAGGATGTTATAATAAAAATGTTCCGCTTTCTCAGCAAAATTAAAAAATTACTTATCTTCAAGAGATTTTGAGAGAGTTTGTTTAACAAATTTCTTTAGTGTTTGCTATTTATTGAAACCAATTAATAATGGTAATATTACAAATTGGTGATATTATTGTAGGTTTCTCGGACCTTTTGAAACGTTCCTCGAACTATCGGTGCGTGTGTGGGATCTTCCACCACGTTTCACCTATTTTTAAAATCCAGCTTCAAAACATATTTACGTAACCAGTTTCCGAATTTCTAAATAATTTGGGCGCCAGGAAATGGTTACAGTTAAATCCCTGATTATATATTATCAATTCTCATAAATAAAAAATCCTGCTAGCTCAGTCGATTGGGTTCTTATAAAATAATTGCTGCTTCTTACTCCGCAACCAATTACTCAATCTGCCATTCATATGAAGTGGCGAGGAATCTGAAACATCTACTCTAAGATTGCACGTAATGGCAAATGAAAATGAGCTTACTTTCAACTATGAATTACAGTTTATTTAACATTAAAGATCAATCATTCAACTTATAATGCTTGTTTCAGATTATCATTAGGCCATGAGCATCTTTTTGTTATTGCAATAACAGCGTTATAGAACCTTTATCCGTTCTTCCTTCTTCGCGCGCACGACGCTTCACATTCGACGTCGCCACGTAGAAGCTTCTTGTCGCTGTAGTCCAATCTTCATTCTTTCTGAAGTCCACGAGGATCCAAGACCAAGTCGAAACTTCTTAATTCAATAGTAAAATTTTAGTCCACACTTGTAGCTCCACCGCGAAAATATTCTTAGTTCACTTTTCAGCATTCACTCCCACGAAATATTACAAGTCTCAATAAGTACTACTCGAACATAACACCGCTCTCAGCGATCCGTTCACCTCCACGACACGAGACGGAGTGAATTAATATTCCCCTTGTCAACCCTTGAAACCTCGCCTAATTTCTCTTTCCATTGTTTTTCAAACTTTTCGAAACGTCCGTTGACGTCACCCTTCCTGTCCCATTTCTGAACCAATGACAACCTTGTGGTCACTACGTTACACCCCCGCACCCGCTTTCACACAAACTCATCTCCCGTGTTGCTACGGTGCCACACTGCATTTTTGCACCATAGCAACCCTGCTCTTGCAGTATCTACGGCGTCACTTACGAACGTCTTCGAACTTGTTCGCGTTGCTACGGTGCCAACTGCATGTTTACACGCGGTAACTATGGTGCACCTCGCGCCTGTCTCATAAAGAACTCGCGCTATTCACGTTTCCACCTGCGTACCTGCACCATAGAAACCCAAGTTTTTTGCTGATATCCTGAATATTTTGTTCTTTATTTACTAAATAAATGTTCGTCATTTATGGTATGTCACACTTTATTTTGCGATAACCATAAATAGCATATAACAAATAACGTCTGGCAACCCTGATACGCAACAAAGCTCGTAAAGGCTTCTTGGTGGCTGTCATAATCATAATCATGACGGCCACCAAGAAGCGTTTACGAGCTTTGATGCGTATAACGAAGTGTTAGTTACACTATTTATATCTAAAGAACGGCTGGGCTAATTTTAATTATCTCTAATATTTTGAATTCATCTCCGTCCCGAATAGCGGAAAAACGAATAAAATATCGAAAAAATGGCGTTCCATGGCGCTGAAGAATAAAATCCTTAATAATCATGTCAAATGCAACTCGCTACACTCGGTAGGATTTTCGAATCTATATCGTTAAATAACTCATAAACGAAGCGTTCTAGAGCATTAATAACTATAATTTTGAGGCCAAAATCATAAAAAACGTTTTTCACTCCGTTATCAGGATGAGATCTTCTTGAACATTCTATTACATTTTTGCTGCTCCGGCGCTTCTTAATATTACCCCCCCCCTGTTCAAAGACGTGCAGAATCTAAGTAAATAAAACGAAGTCGATCATTTATAACTCAATAACCAACTAATAACCATTTATAAGTCAAGAACGAGAAGACCAATGTTAATTATCTCCGATTTGTTGGATTCATCTCCGCCCCTAATAGCAGAATAACTATTATAGTAGTATACAATATTTGTTGGTTCGTGCTTAATGCGCTGCCATACCATGCATCCGACTGCGATAAAACTTGTCAACTTGTTGCTTGCACTTGCGGGAAGAACATAGACATAGTACGATTATTGTAACTCCACTAAATGGCGCTACAGCACATGATGCCGCTTCAGTTAAATGCAATTCCCAATTCAAGCGAGCTTCATTGTTGCTGGGCATTGTCGTGTGCCGTGGGGCGAGGTTCAGGAGAACAGGAGGTGCGATCGTCGCACTTGATGAAAGGAGAGGGAAAAAGAGAAAGGGAAAAGAGACAAAGAGATGGAAAAGGAGAGTGAGGGAAAAAGCGAATGGGAAAGAGAGAGGGAAGTAGGGAGAGAGAGGGGGAAAACAGCGAGGGAAAATAGAGAGAGGGAAAGAGAGAGGGGGAATAGAGAGAGGGAAGAGAGAGTAGGGGAAAAAGACACAGAGTGGAAGAAGAAACATAGAGGGGAAAAAGAGACAGAGAGGAAGAAGAGAGATAGAGAGGAAGGAGACAGAGAGGAAGAAGGGACACAGAGGGGGAAAGGGACACAGAGGGAGAAAGAGACACAGAGTGGGAAAGAGACTCAGAGTGGGAAAGAGACACAGAGAGGGGAAAGAGACACAAAGGGGGAAAAGCCAGAATGGTGGGAAAAGAGAGACAGAGTGTGGGGAAAAAGAGAGGGGAAAAGATAGAGGGAAAAAGAGACAGGAGAAAAAGTGAGAAGGGGAAAGAGAGGGTAAAAGGGTGTGGGGAAATAAAGAGAGAGTGAGAGAGGAATTTTTCCTCAATTATTTCCTCTGCGGCAGCAACGCGCCGGGTACCAGCTAGTTTTTTGGCATGTGTCTAGTATGATGAGTCATCACTGGGACACATATATTGTCAAAATTAAGTGTTTTAAAAATATAGACGACACAACCATGGATAATCCGAGTTAATTATATGGCGATTTAGTAAATAATCAGAATTTAAGGGAAGTTAACAGTAGGTACTCAACTAGGAAATTAGTGCGCTTTATTTGAAAATAACTTGCAATGGACACGAGAAATTTCTGTGAGAGTAATTAATTATATAAAAGAGTGACAAAATCGATTAGTCAAGGAATAACCGTATTAGACGCTTATACAGGAAGCTCCAATCAGAAACGAGAAGGCGTGAGAGAGAATAGATAATCAACGCATAAAAACAAAAGAGGAACGGAAATATGGACAGTACTGCGTATCTAAGGTAAACAGACGAATAGCGCATTTTATGAACAACACGTCACACAGTGTTCCGGCAGGGTAATGATCAGATGGAATTTACATGAAATTCGGCCAAGAAGACAGAGGACACGAACACGAAAGTGACAAAAAGGGGACATTCAGATCAGACGTATTATGAGAAGATCAAGTTGTGTTAGCTAGTGGTAATTTTAATAATATGAAAAGGGGAAAATGGCCAGGCATTCATTGGGAGTAAAAAGGTATAGGAATGTGGTAATGTAAATAATTTTGTGAATGGGACATTTGAATGTGTAAAGATTTTCAAATATTATTATTTGTTCCGAACATTCGCGATTAGAGAAATGCTACCGGTTTTAACATTCGCGACTTCGACATTCACGTGTGCGTCTTTTGGTCGTACTTAATTTCCTTTGAAAGGGAACACATTTCATTTCCTTTATCATCATCATCATCATCTGGGGAACGAACTCGGCAGTCCTTGGAGCTCGAAGTATAACGCTTCAAAAATTTCACAGATGAAATGTCAATTCACTTTTATAAAATAACACAATTGTAAAATAATTTAATTCATTTGCGTTATATTGGAGGTAATAGTTTTGGCCAAATGAACAGAAAAGCCATTCAGGATCTTTGTAACTGTCATTCTGATGAGCTCATTGTAAAGAAGCTTCGGGAAATCATCAGTGAAGAAAACCTCGTCGACGGTAATAATGAAGTAACGGAAGCGAAACTACGTCCTGGGGCAACTTCAATGTCAAAACTGTTTGATGGCGTTCTAAAATCAACAAGCTCTAGTGGAACTGGCATTCGAGTGTGATCCAAACATGGAAAAACTTCGAAATTTAAGAGAGAATAGAAGCACGAACTCATTCATATTTGAATATTCGAACAGCGAGAAAGGTGATGAAACCAAAAATTAGCAAATCGTTATCCAATCATTTCAACTTTGAAATAAGTTTCAAACATTATTTTATTTCTTCATTTTAGAATGTTAATTGTGAATTCTGTTTGAAGTAGTGCTTAATCAATTCTACTGTAACTGACTGTCACTTTCTTTCTGTTTTAAACAGTTTTTTGATATCCAGGAACCTAACCCACCATTCTTTATAAAAGATAGATTTAACATTCGCGAGGTTTGGGGGAAACCTAACTCTCGCGAATGTTGAGGGATTACTGTATTTCGCACTGGTAAGGAAAATCCCCGCGTACAATTGAGTAGTAGTTTAAATATTTATTACGTAAATTTCGTCTCCGCAACTCCATAAGACGATTCTGTCGGCCCATTAATTAAAATTCTCATGACGGATATCTTCGGCGAATATGTAGGGTATTACTGGTTGTAATAAATAAATGAACGGATTAGGAGTCAATAGTGAAATACATAATCCAGTTAGTAAAAAGGAGATCCGCCATATTGCATGTCTTCGTGACAGTAAGATAATAGAGTAAATAGGTAAAGAGTAATAGAAGTATTTTCGTTGACATTATTACGCGTTGGTCGAAATAATACTTTACAGTTCGTTCGTTGTAGTAAAGAGGAAAAAACGTGAGACTAGATATGAAGATATTAGACTTGTTTCTGCAAAAGTGTAAAGTTACTACTTACGAAATAGAACATAAATTCTATTTCATTTCTAAAATTCTGTCATTCCCTTTAGACAAATGTCTGCCATAGACGTTTAATCTCATTAATGTGACGACTTGTCAAAATTTTGAATAACTTGTACAGTACTGACCTCTACGAGAAGTGCAGGAAGAGAGTCATTTAGGTTCTGGAGGAATGTGGAGCCATGACGACTCCTACTGTTGCCACCTGTGCTGTGTTCCTCGGTTGCGGAACCGTGGTGCAAACAGCCCGATCGAGATGGTCCCATAGTTTCTCTATTTGGTTGAAATCGGGGAGTTTGGTGGCCAGGGAGTACTGTAAACTCATTCTGATTCTCTTCGAACTACACACGTTCTGCGAGCTGTAAGACACTTTGCATTGTCTTGCTGGTGGATGCTGTCTTGCTGAGGAAAAGCGATATCCAGGTCGGGGTGAACATGATCCCTAAGGGTGACTGCATATTTCTGTTGATCAATTGTGCCTTCCAAAATGACGAGATCACACAGGGAATGCCACGAAAACTTTCCCTACACCATCATACTCCCTCTTCCGACCGATCCCGTCTGACGATTGTTGTAAGGATCTTTGCCTTCAGATTTTTCACAGCGTATACGCCAGCGGCCATGTGTTCGATGGAGGAGAAAACGTTTCATAGGAAACCTGTGGCCACTCGGTGGACGTCTAGTTGCGGTTTAGACATGCAAGTTACAGACTTCGTCGCCGATGAACAACAGTCAGTGAGGGTGCATGAGCCAGGCGCCTGCTTCGGTGGCCCACCGTGCGCTGCAACGCCGAACGGTTGTTGAGGAGACCCTTCGCACATCTGGGCAGTCAGTTGCTCTTCAGATGCATCTATAGCTATTATCTGTAGCCCGTGGTGAGTAATAGTTGCCCCGGCGCCGGTTTTGGATATCGCCATTCTGTCATGCAAGGTATACTTAACCACACGGCACGAGAACACTTTACTAACTTGGCCGTTTCGGAAATTCTTCGGTCCTTGGCTCGAAAGCCATTGATCCTGTTCTTTTCGATGTCCGATAAATCGCCGTTTCTGCATTGTCACAATTACTAGATTGTTTTCCGCTTCCACCGACACGCTCCCGCTATTTATGCTGCGTCCTCCTGAGGATTACTGTGAGGGGTTAGTGTTCGTTTACATCGAACATCTGTGGTGATGACATTAATGTCACTTGGACTGGGTATATTGAAAATCTGAACATTTACTACAAAACTAGTAACTTCCGTTAACTGTACCAGGAGGCACAACATGTGTCTCGCATGTTATGTTCCCCCTTCTCGTAATTCAAGGACCCCAATCGATATCTCCCTGCTCCCAATCAAGAAATCGCACCGGGCGAGGCCGGGCTGCTCCGTCGTCCACGCGAAGACATCGCGATGGCGGCGGGGGACCCTTCGACCTCCCCGCTGCGCCCCCGCCCCTCCACGCCCCTCCACGCCCCTCCACGCCCCTCCACGCCCCGCCCGCCCCTCCACGCCTGCGCTCGCGACCCGGCCCCGTGGGTGACCTTTGAGCACGGAGGCTCTCAAAAGAAGCCTCCGCAATCGATGGCCGCAGCAAAGGCCAGAGGTTACCGCTCATCGGCGTCCCAGCACCACCTCCACCCCCGCCCCTTGTTCCACAGGTGGCAGCTACAGGTGGAGGCACACATCACATCGCATTCCACTCATCCCACCAATAACCCGTGGGGTAAATGTTAAAGTTATCACCTTCAATCTCTGTAGAGCAGACCCGAATATTTGGAGAATTCAATTTTAAGCACATTCCATCACAAAATGTAGTAGATGCAATAGTTATCTGACTGATATGTACTTTGGTTCTAAAGATCCATGTGCATGGTTCAGTAACATTAATCTAGAAGAAAATTTCTTTTGTCTTCTGTTATGTTACTAGTGAATATTTTAATAGATTACTACGTAATATTTCCTAATATCTTCATTTCATATTCATCAGCAATTACTACGACTGCCGTAAATCTAATTAGTGACATGAGGTTCAGAATGTCTAGTAAAAATACTTCAAATTCTCCAACTATCATATTTTACCACTACAGTATCGTTCGTTAAACCTCACAAATTCAGAGCTCGTAGCTTAAGCAAACGGGAAGTTTGGTGGTAAAAGTACAGACTTTTTCGCATTATTTGTAAATTATACAATTTTTAAAATTCAAAGAGTTCATCAAAAACATATCCTACGCACGCAAATTTTAATCTTCCTTTACTCTACCCATGAAAAAGACAGAAAAAATTGAAGTGGTTTGGGGAAAGATATTTGTAAAAAATTGCTAAATATCAAGCATTTACGTTAAAACTATTCAAACTTTTCAAAAATTGCACATGACCTCACATCAAATACTGTCCTTAAATAGTATATTTTCCTAAAGGATATCTCAATATTCTTCAATATTGTAGTTGTAGGAAGACCTCGAAAAACGTTAACGTCTCCATTTTCGAAAATTCAAAAATTTGAACTAAAAATACATATGCACTTTTTTTCTGAGAAAATTCTGAAAATACAAGTATTTAGGATTGGTAATAAAGTATCATCAAAAATCATAATATCCGTTCAAAAACTCTGAGGATCTTCAGTTCATTCCGATTTATCAGAAAATATCAATTTAGAAGAAAATAGACTAAACTGTTAGGTTCAGGTCACGCTCGCTATCGCAGACGGGCATACGAAAATTTTGCTGTTAATACATATTTCGGAATCAAGGGTCCACAAAACGTTGATTTCACGTGTTAGAGGAAGTAATTTAGAATTTATAGGATTAATATTTATTAACCTTTTCGTTACAAGGACTCAACTACAAGAGTTTTTTCTGCCAAGAAAACGTCCTTTGCACCATAAGATTACAATACTTTCTCTTTACTACGTACGTGATGAGGCAATGAAAAAAAATCATAATACCACGAATACATTCCGTATCAATAGCACGCTTTATATTTTCTCGTGAAGATTAGAGAAAGTATTGTTTTTGTTGTAGTTGATTTCAATTTCTTATATACGCACTACTTAAAACCGGAGTGATATTCATGGTATAGAGAAAATTCAATGAGAAGGTTGCTGAAAATAGATTTTATGGTTTATTAGTTCATTGCTGTGAGGTAACGGACCTGAAACAAAACACGTAATGGTATACCTAATACCTTTGCGGGCCTTTCTGATTCTTTATGCTCTAGGGCCTTTTGAATACTTTATTGCCCGCTCTAATACCAACACAACACAGATAATTTTTATGAATTCAATTTTTTAATGTTAAGATCAAACCAAATACTATAAATGAATGGCATCATGTTCAAATAAGTAATATATCTCGTTATAAACCTTATTTTGCTTAACTGATATGAAAATTGTAATTTTGGAATGTTTCCATGAATTTATAATTGCCATCAGTCACATTTCACTGTTATGTATCACCTTTTTGAGAGACACAATTATATTCTTCTTGAGTATCAGTACTAATAGTAGTAACAAGATACAGAAGGCACATCGGCTAACATCCTCGAAATGTTAATTTTTGGTGTTATGACATATTCTAAATAACATTTGGAAATAGAGGCTAATAACCTAAAAGTACCGTTTCATAAGTACAATTTACACTGTTACTCACACTAGTAAATCTCAAATACACTACAAACAGTTTCATATATTTCTCTTGATTTTAATGGAAACCACTGACCATAGTTTTTTTAGCTTTTTCGAGAATTTCCGCAGGATCTTTACAATATTCTTTCATTTTGTATGAATAATCAGTCCAATAACGATTATGCAATGGAAAAGAGATATACACCCTGTTTTGTTTATTTATTATTTATTTATTTATTTATTTATTTGGTCAAAAACAGTAAAAACTGTATATGCCGTATGGGGGAAGAGATTATATGCGCACATTTTCTTGAGGCCCCAAAAAACGCGAAATTAGCAACATTTGAAAAACTAGAAAAATAATTTAGAAAAATTATTATTTTAGAAAAATAGAACTTAGAAAAACATTGTCCCCGAGTTACAGAAAATCAATTTCAACGGTAAATGGACTGCTGATTTAATTTTTCTGCGTTGCTAACAATATATTAAGGAGCATTAGTTTTACTCCTACTACTACAAGCAAAAGGAGTGCTCAACAAAACGTGCGCACAGTAAAGCTACATTTACGTCCAGAAGCAAAACAAGGGGCCATCTCAGCATTCGCTCAATGGATCAGGGAAACTGTACAAAAACCTAATCGAGATGGGGGTCATTGACCCGGAAACTGAAGTACATTACTTGTTACAGGCGTATTAAAACTTTTTTAATGTGTACAATACAAATGTAAACTAATTCATTATATATCATTGTTTTTCTTTTTGACGATCAGTATAGTCTCTAATGGTATAGAAACAGTTTATCTGACGTAGTATTGACAAATGACTATTACAATGCGTCTTTTCACTTTAGACGCAAGAAATATTATGAAATGTTTAGAATCCTCATTTTATTCAGCAACGAACTAGTAAACCATAAAGTTTTGTATGCACCAGGGGCTTTACTAGATGTTTTTTCCCTCAGGCGACTTCTAACCCCTCAGGCCAGAGGCCCTCGTGTTTGGAAGACGCCCTCGGGGCAAAAACATCTACTTAACGCCCTTGATACATAAATAACTATTGTGATTTTCCAAATTCGTGTTTTTGGATTCCTGGTACATATTCAATACATTTTCAAAACTGGTTACAATCTACCGTCTGCCCCTCCCTACCTCCCCCCTTTGCTCGAACTCCTCCGAGCACCTTATCTCGGAGAGCAAAGCGGCTCCGACGTCATTCCTTGTCCAGTTGGCAATCGCTGGTTTAGAACAATATTGCGTTTAGAGTACGTTAGGCTCTATTCTTACCAAAAGTTTAAAGAAAAAAATTAGAGCAATTTTTGAGGAAATCTTGTTTGTGTAATTTTTTAAAATTGCACCTATTGTTCGCAATTTTGTGCGAAAACAACGAAAATTTTCAAAAAATGTACATGACTTTATTAGAGAACTCACTATGAAGAATACCTTTTCTTTCAAAGAAAAATCTCCATCTTTTATTTTGTAGTTGTAGAAAGACTCCGAAGAAATTTGAAACTTTTGCAATTTTCTAAAATTCAGATTTTACCGTGAAATTCGGACCTCTACCATAACCCAAACAGCCCGAAATTGCTATTTTTGTAATATTTTGTTCAAATTGGGCCTGACTCTTCTAAATGTGATACAAATAATGTGATATACCAAATGCGGGAGGGCATTTGATATTGAAAAATTTAAGGCTTTAATGCTAAGTTAATTTAGAATGAGGCAGCTTAGTAACAGGTTGCTAGGGAGAACACCGATGTTTAACATGTCACGATATTTGGTAAACGGGCACCTTAGGAACAGAGGTAAACAATTTCATGAGCCCGTGTATGTGGTGTAGAATCAGTGGAAAGAAGCGTGTGTAAGAGTGGAAATTTCGCCCAAGAATGCACCTTGGTTAGAGAGTGAATACCTAATAAGAATCCGTTGGTAGGGAATGTAAAACAGAAGTTTGTACAACAATGAATACGAGTTTTCCTGGATTTAAGAACGAAAAAATTAGTTACTTGGAGCTCAGATTTCATAGCGAGAGGATCATTTCTGAATTAGGGGGTGCGTTGTCCGAGTTCAGACTTAGTAGATTTTTGTGTGATCGAAAGTAGAGTCTTATAAAAATTACGGAGATACAGTTCGGGACTTTAACTTTTTTCTTCCGCGAGTGAAAGTGGATGATACAAACATTTTGAAACCGTGCATTGACTTGGAGTATTTTCTTACCGATAAGGAGGAACTTTTAAGAGAATTGTCAACTTTAATTAGTTTTCACCAGTGACGAAGGTGAAGCACTAGGCTAAATGAACTTGTAATTATTTTGCCGAACAAGTGCTGATGGTGATATGGGAGGCTAGTACATTATGTGAATGGGAGTGACTTCGTGGCGTGCCGGAAGATACAAGATAGAAGGCATCAAGACTGGAGCTGGTAACCGGTCGGTCGAAGGTGATGGTGTGGAGATACGCGGCGTCCGAGCGAAGCATCCAACGATACAACGGGAAGAGAGCTCAGGTTCGTACGAACGTTAAATTCGTACGAACAATTAAATTATTTTTCATGGTCATTACCAAAGTTAATAATTTTCAAAGAATGTTGTTTCGAATCACAAGAAATCTTTAATTATAATAAATTTAAACTGTTCTAGTGCTAAAGAAAGTACAAAAAACAAACTTGGTTATTTTTGTGAAATCTGGCACATCATTAAACTAGTGGTGCTACAGAATGGCACAGACTTTCCCGTATTAGTTTTTCCGTGGGTCTTCGCTAGCTATTCGGAATTGAGACATACTCTTTCTTGCCAGCTACCATCTATCACCGCCAAAAGTACATTTTTTGTCACTTTCTTAATTTTTGGCAATTTTCTTTTAAAATTATGTGCCGTTTAAGAGAAAATGGC
Source organism: Acheta domesticus (assembly GCA_031308135.1). Lineage (NCBI taxonomy): Eukaryota > Metazoa > Arthropoda > Insecta > Orthoptera > Gryllidae > Acheta > Acheta domesticus. Next base: position 144,539,317 of record JAHLJT010002406.1, on the reverse strand, counting down.
GTTTTAGCACTACTAAAAATGCGAAATTTGAAGCTCATTTTCACAGAAAATGATTGAGTTTTCAAAATACTTTATTTGAAGTTATTTGAAACACATACACTCACATATATAATAATCTTTACAAATTGCTCGTAATGTGCATATTAAAGATGTGAGAGATCTTTCAAAAAAATTACATTTATGTAATTTTTGAAAAAACAAAAAAATAACTCAAAATAAACTTCACGCTATACTAAAGAGTGTAATTAGCACTATCCGTTACAAAAGTTTCAAGGAAACAATTGCAGCCATATACGAGAAAATGGCGTTTGAGCATTTCTGAAAATGCCGAAATTTGAGCTACTTTTCACAGAAATCGGTAGTGTTTTCTAGAAACTTTACTTGACATTATTTAAAGCATATATACTCGTAAATATAATAATGTGAAAAAATCGCCGATAATGTAAATATTAACGACGTGAGAGACAAGTAAAAAAATTTACATTTTGGTAATTTTTGAAAAAACCAACCCATAGACCAAAATGGCTTTTATGTCATTGATAGAGTACATTTATTACTATCCCTACCAAAAGTTTAAAGAAAAAATTTGGAGCCGTTTTTGAGAAAATTTTGTTTTTGTAATTTTTTAAAATTGCACATATTGCACGCAATATTGCACGAAAACTACCAAAATTGTGAAAAACATTTACATGACCTTTATTAAAGAACTCAATATGCAGAACAAATTTTATTTGAAGAAAAAATCTCTATCTTCAATTTTGTAGTTGGAGAAAGACGCCGAAAAAAATTCAAACTTTCACAATTTTCGAAAATTCAGAGCTGTACGTGAAAATCGGACCTATGCCATGTTAAAAAGTGTATTTTCCTCTATACATACAAGAAATTTAAAGAAAAAATTTGGAGCCGTTTTTGAGAAAATTTTGAAAATCCGTGGGGGGCTTCATATAAAGTATCCCCAAATTTTGAAGAATTTTTTTCAAAATCTCAAAGCTTTGACTAGAATGAGATCGACCGGGGAATATCCATTTTGGAAGAAATCGTACGTATGGTTTAGGCGCTAGCAGTGTTCACAGACGGACAGACGGACGGACGGACGGACGGACGGACAGATTTTCATTTCAATTGGGTTTTCGGTATCAAGGACCTAGAAAACAGGGTTTCTGGCTACATCACATGTTAGGGGATTTTTTTTCTTAATTTAGCAACTGGTTTTACCCACTTATTCGTTTTCACGGCCTGGCAATTAATTTTTTTCCGCCGAAAATTGGCCATTTTTTAGCGCAGCATTACATAACTTTCCCTATACTACGTATATCACTCCGTGTATACGGACGGGAAAGTAAAGTACGTATGTGTATATATATATATATATATATATATATATATATATATATATATATACGTACGGGAAAGTAAAAAACACGTTCATGTTTTGTCGTTTTCCGTATGGAAGCGAGTCTACAGGGGGCAGATTGTGGTTGAACGATGAGGTAAGCCGAATTGTGCCCCTTGCATATTCCAAACCATGATAGAAGCCCAACGCGCCAATAATAGAGATATATCTTGGATTTGATAAAACTGTTTCAATAGTTTTTTATAATTAATTAGATACCGAATCGTTTCAATAACGAGAAAAAATGCTTTATTCACAAAAAGTAATTTCTAATGAGATTTTTGGAGTGTAAGATATATCATACGGTGGGTAAAACCATCTACTGAAGTGCTCTATACATTTTTTTCCCGATCTGCAAAACTCACAAAATTGAACATATCATAAGCTATTTTCAGAAATGTTGGCCTATTTACAATTTTGAAAATATTTTTCTTCGAAAAAAATGTCTTTGTAATTAATTTGATGTTCAGGTTTCTGCAATGAACACAAAAATAATACGGATGCACTTTATTGTCTATGGAGACCAATATATAAATTGCAAAAAATTGTTAAACATATTTTCAAACAAAATTTATTGTGTCTTAGCAAAAGTGGTAGCTAAAATCCAATTTTTTGAATGCAATCCACGTTACATTTTTCGCGGTGGTATTTTGTAAACCTTCTGGAGAAGCTGATTTGAGTATCTTGTTTTCAACAACATGGTTCATATAACATCGATTCTTATAGCAACAGGAACATTGCCGAGGATTCGTGATTTCACACTACGTATTTTCTCTATCCCTGGAGATGCGAGTAAATAGAGTGTGATACTTCCAATAAATTCCAAAAGAGGAATTTCGTTGTGAACTTGCCGATGTAAGCAATCCAATGTTCATCAGAAGACTGTTCAGGCAGAATCTGAACATTGACTAGTGCCACTTCTTCGATCTGATTCTACTTCTGTATACTGTCTGTTGTTGGTCAAATACATCGACATTACCCATTCCTGAGTTGTATATTTTTATAAGGAATGGCTGCGCTACAGAAACTTTGTTACTTAGTTGCCATCACCTCTTGGCAGTTGTCTTTCACAAGAGTGGTATTTTTCTCTCTTATCTATAATTACCAGTTTGCTTTGAACTAAAGTTGACGCATATATATTCAATGACTGAAGAGAGTAACATGGCATTAAAGTTGCTACAAGATAATTGTGTACATCATCACATATCATTTTTTACTTCCCAGTACGTAGCTGATACAACAAATTCGCATATTCAGATACTAATAGAATCCCAAAATACTTGTGCAATTCTTCAACAGATAACAGGAAATTAGTGCAGCTCCTTGCCGTAGCATAATTCACTGATTCTTTATAAATGAATTCCATTATTTCATAACCAAAAGCAATTTTAAATAATTGCATCGGAGAAAAGTTTTAAGATATCTTACAGAAAAACATACGAACATAATTTTTTCGAATATCATCAGTACTATTTTGGATGTTCCAACATCCACATTCACTTCATTTTCACTCCGGATACGCTTTTCAGTCAATTTTGTTTGTTTTTTTCCGTGTTGAATCTCTTTTGTGTTCAAATAAGCAAATTTTCAATTGACAATATTTTCCATCAAAATAAGTATAACAACAAAATCTGGCTAATTATCAAAGAAGTGATTCATAATCAATCGCTTAATGACTAACTTCTGCCTATAAACGCTCAGAATAGAAAAAAAACTGAAAATGAAAGACCTGCCTCTCGCCCATTTCTTCAGCGTCCCTGTTGCTTACCTAAAATCAAACATAAAATAGAAAGATACGGAATGCTGAGGTAACAGCCCTGCAAAAGCAACGCTCAAACATCTTTCTACCATTATTTAAACGCGATTCATTACATACGTTGTAATTTATTTGAATAAAAAAATCAATTAGCGTATGATATATCATGGGCTGTAATGAGTTAATAAATATATTTTACACTCTTTCTGCTGTCATTTTTGAGAAAATTTTCAAAATGTGCGGAAGGCTTCATATAAAGTACCCCCAAATTTCGTCTCGAGCCTGCAAAACTTCGTCTCGAGCGTCATCGGCTTCAATGTGAAAAAACCGTACGTATGGTTGAGGCAATACTAGTGTTCACAGACGGACGTTCTGCTTTCAATTGGTTTTCCGGTATTAAGGCCCCATAAAATATTTCAAAAAAATACATTTATGTAATTTTTGAAACAACAAAAAATACCCCAAAATGAACTTTTTTTTTAAAATTTATTATTAAAGACGCATCGACAACTGAGGTCATTAATGACTACTTTAAGTACAACTTTACAATATTAACATGGCAACTTTACAATAGATATGAAAATTTACAAATTACAATATATGTGAATATGTAGAGACAGACATTACAGGTATTTTGATGTTATCCATACCAATACACTTATTACAATTAGATTTCTTTAAGAATGTTGCTGTCTTTACAGAATTTTAATATTTTATTTTGGTAGTCGATGGATGATAGCATCAGTTCAGGGTTTTGCTCATCTTCTAGGTATGTGTGTCTGCTGTACTGAAACATAGGACATTGAGTTAAAATGTGTTCAAAGTTAAGAATGGTATCACAGTGCTGGCAGGTAGGTGGGGGATTTCCAGTTAACAAGTGTTGATGATTGAACTTGCAATGACCGGTTCTTATTCTTGTTATTGTCACCTGATCTTTTCTTGAAAATTTTTTGGAGGTTTTCAGGGAGTAAAAATTGTTAACGTGTTTGTGTAGAGGGCTGGATTTCATGTTTTTCCAGAGGTTGCTCCACTTTTCATCCATTGCTTTCTTGATGTGGGTCCATAAGTCCTTGCAAGTGTGTGATATTGTTAAAATACTTCCTGTTTCAGGGCTTACATTTTCTTCTTCAAGACTCATTGTATTATGTTCAGGGGTTGTTTTGTAATCTGGTATCCAGGCAATTATGAGACTTCTTTGAGATTGTATAATGTCATGATATATTTCATGAATAATGTTTATCATTGGTAAGCCAGGGTAGTTATTGAGAATGTTGTTTATTGCTTCAAGAGAAGTAGAGAATATGACAAACTTGTTATTTCTGAGTTTCTGTGACAATTTGAAGGCTGTCATTATAGAGCATATTTCAGCTGTAGTAGTACTAGAGTAGGAATGCAGTCTGTTTATAATTTTAACATCTTTGGTAATTGTAGTTGCATATTTTCCATCTCTCTTATTGGTAACTTTAGTATAGATTTTATAGGAGTCTTGGTATTTATTTTCTATTTCATTAAGTTTAATTTTCCTATCGTTTTTAGCCATTTTGTTTATTTGAATAGTGTCTAGTGTTATATCTGTTACTATTTCAGGAATTATCCACGGTGGTATACTATTGTTTCTTTTTTCCATTAGTATATGTTCCTGAAGGCTTAACTGTCTCAGAAGGTTTTTGACTTTGGTATATACTGGTGAAAAGCATTTTTGTTCTTTGTAGTAATTTTGAAGTTTTGGGTATATATCGTGGTAGATTATAGGGTTATTTGATTCTGCTGATTTGATGGCATATTTGAGAGTTAGCATTTGTCTACGGTGAGCTAGGGTTGGTTCTTTGGCTTCTATTAGGATGCTACCAATGGGGCTGGTTTGAAAGCAACCAGTGCTTATTCGTAGAGCTTTGTTGTGTATAACATCAAGTTTTTGTAGGTCTTTTTTGCTAGCTGAATCATATAATATGGATCCATAGTCGATTTTGGATCGAATTATTGCTTTGTAGGTCATCAGCTGGAGGTTGATTCCATGGTCACTTACGTTACAAAATGTCTTATTCTTTATAAATAACTTCCGTGGGAAATACATTGAAAATGTATAGAAAAAATTGTGTAAAGGTTGAGGTACAGGCAGATAGTTCCTCTTTAGTTTGCAACATAAGTAGACATTTATACTTATACCCATGGTGAGAAAAAAATAAATATTTGGTAGTCACTTACGTTACATTCAATATCCATAGGAAATTTGAAGCTCACACAAGTGAGTCAAGTTCTGCTCTCTCAGTTAGATTGCAAACACAGTAATTTTTGGGGATAAAGTATAAAGTATAGAGTTTATTTTGAAATAATTACAAATGGATTGTTTGATTATATTATTTTTAATTAATTAAATTAGTGGTCACTTACGTTACAAGTCATGGTTACTTACGTTACACATGCATTATTTTAAAAGTAAATAACATTTTAATTGCATAGACAACCAGTTTTATTGTGTTTTATCTAATATAATGCAAAATTACAAAACAAGATACCAGAAATATTAGAAATAAGTACAAATGAAATATTTTACAAATCAATTCAAAAAATTAAATAATGTCTCTCAGAAGATTGGCACTTATTGATTTAATAAATGGGTTTTAACAGTTAAATTTAAATTTGCCTCTTGAATTTACAGCTATGGGTGCAGGTATTTTGCGCAATATATTTTCTTGTTTGTAGTAAATTTCATCTGGTTTGGTAGGCCATTTCCAGAACGAACCACATTTCACCATTACATTGATCAAATAGTCTTTCTGGTCAGGATCAAAGGCAGTGACCGTACCACGATAGTTCTTACTTTCATATTCGACCTCAACCCAGTCATTTAATTCAATTATCTCAATCCCATCACGACTCATTTCAGTTTTCATTTCTTTAGAAGTAGTGAAACCTTGAATTGAACTCCGCACCACACAAGCAGCATGAAATTTAGATATTCCTGACACTGTTACAGCATTATTAATTATATTTTGAAGGCTCAACTTCTTGTTTCGATTTTGAAAATCAGATTCTTCAAACGTAACTACATTTACAGATTTGGAACTTGATGCAGCCATGGCAAACTCTCTTGAGTTTGAAACTGAGCATTTCCTTTTTAACACCTCATTGCGCACAAGTCTCTTGACTGCTCCACCAATTCCATCAACACACCCTTTGCCATGTGATGTGGCAAAATAGTTCCAAATGATTTTCTTTCCATGGGTTTGTTCAAGTATTGGAAGTGCAGCAAAAATGTATTTGTTTTTGAATTGAGAGCATGGTCCATCTGACCAAATGTTGACTCTTTTAATCTTAGGAGGCAAGCGTTCCAGTAAGAAATCAATGTACGGAATCACAGTTTCTTTGGAGTGTTGCAGATTGTCTGAGGCAATGGCAAGTGAATGCTGTTTACCCTCATACATTAAAAAAGCTGTTAAAATACTGACCTGATTCTGTTGCCAGTGAGCACTCTGTATTTCATCCTGTGCTATGCACAAATAATTTTCAGCAAAGTCTACATGTATCAAGACTTCACAAAATTCTGTGTCTGTAGCAATTGCTTCTCGCTGCATTCTGTAACTTGCAGCCTGTTCGCGTTTTATGAAAGTGTGTTCCATAAAGGCTGGAAGTAAAGACGAAATATATTCTATAAGTTCCTGTACTACACCAGTTTTTTCATCTTTCTTCAGTCTACCATCCTTTTCATGCCAAACTTTCCATGATACCATGTATGCTGGGACAGACTCCGTGTGTTTCTTTACAATTTCATTGAATAAGTGTTTGCATTTCGAACATGCATTAAGCCAACATTCATTAGTCGAATTTGAGCAAACAAATTGAGAAATGAGCTCCTTCGAATATGTTGGCAATGATGGACATACTTTTTGGAGAGAATTGTAGGCGTTTATAAAATTCTCATGGTATTTACACAAACAAACATTCCATGGTAGTTTGCTGCTAAGGAGAACATTGCAAGGTCTTAAAGCAAAGAATTTACTGAGACCCACTGGATGATCAGGATGTTCTGTCTGATACATCGCATGAACTTCTTTGACTGAATACAGCAAATGACGTACTTGTTTTTTGGACTTTGTTCCATCATCATTTTTTACTGTAATTACATCTTTAATGCCGGGTGCCTGCCTACTTATTTCATCTTGTGTAAAAAATTCCTTTACCTTACAAATTGTATCAGGTTGAATACACAAAGAAGATCTTTTGATTTTACTGTTATCATCAGGATCAGGACTAGTTTCGAAGACACTTTCATACAGTTTTCTTACAACGCACCTTACCTTCCTGGGTGAGGTAGGTAGGGCTCTACGAGCACGAGCTGTTGCTTTACCTAATGTACTAGCTGATTTATATGGTGGTGATTTTGAAATGGTCGGTGTTGTACTCTCAGAACTCAACATCTTAGCTTTCAACATTCTATGTTTGGCTACCCTCTGTTGACACTTCTTTCTTTCATTTTTCTTATGCTCTTCTTTCTTTTTCTTGGACATATTTTCCAATTTTACATTCATTTTTACACGGCTCTTCTTTACAGCATCCCTAACTTTTTCTTGATAATCTGCATACTTCCCTTTCTCCTTAAGCTTTTCCCTAAATCTTCTCATTTTTTCTGCTGATGTCATTGGCATGACTGATGGAGTAGATTGGTCTGTTGAAGAGGATACTATTTTAATGAACATGGTCACTTACGTTACATTATATAAAAATGTTATGTAAAATTTGCATTGCTTTTTAACCTAATCTCAATGACTATGTTTGGTTAGGCTTATTAAGTTCTTATTAAAAATATATTTTCTTCATGAATGGTAATGTAATACATTTCAAAATTAAAACTTTTTCACTTTTGGTCACTTACGTTACAAAGATTGTATTATCCATTAACATTCATATTTTTGCTTTTAAAGTTGAAATTTAAAATTAGTGTAAATAGTGATTATATGTGCCAAGAAAGTTAGTTTCTTTATTATACAGAATTTATTTAGCTCAGACATTGTGTTTCTGTAAAAAACATACCTGAATATGGTCTTGATAACAGAAATTTGCAGGTCCAAAAATGTTGAAACTTCTAATAGCTTCCACATGAAAACATTAACAACTGAAAGTATTAAACAGTGTTGCCAACATAGCTTAAGCACCAAGTTAGCCAACTATGAATCAATAAATATCCTAGTGATATATTTTTAAAAAGACAAAAATGTCTCTATTTCTGTGGAATGACCCTGGAGATGTTTATCTGCTCCCCAGTTATTATGGGATATGCACTTGAGTATATTGAGTCTTTTCTTACATTCCTCAGATAAGATTTGTATATGCCTTTTCCAGTTCATTTTTGAGTCAAAATGCATGCCTAATATTTTAATGTCTTGATAAAATTTTAGGTTATGTAGGCCCATTTTTAATGTAGGCTGACTCTCCATATTTTGTCTGGAGAACACTATACATTGGGTTTTGGAAGATGAAAATTTAAAGCCTGATTTGAGAGACCATTCAAGTAGATTGTTTAGGGCAGATTGTATAATTTCTTGACTGGTTGTAATAGATGATCCTCTGCAGAGAATGGTAATGTCATCAGCATATTTCCTTATGATTACAGGATGATTGATTTCAGAGCCTGCATCATTGATGGCCAACAGGAATAGAGTAACACTAAGTACAGCACCTTGTGGTAGTCCATTCTCCAAGTGTTGTACTGATGATAGGCTACCATTAACTCTCACATTAAAGGTTCTTTCTTTGGTAAAATTCTTGATGAATTGAAATATGTTGCCTTTAAGTCCATATTCCTGTAATTTTGTCATGATTATATGGGTCCACACCATGTCATAAGCTTTTTCGATGTCTAGACTCACTGCTAAAACATGTTGTTTGTTAGCAAGGGCTTCATTGATGTAGTTATCAATACTTACTAGGTGAGAGGTAGTTGAGTGTCCAGCTCTGAAACCAAATTGATTGTTGGATATGATGTTTTTAAAGTCTAGAAACCATCTGAGTCTTTTGTTAATTATTTTTTCCAGGATTTTGCACATATTGCATGTTAAGGAAATGGGTCTGTAATTGTCCGCTTTAGTGGGGTCTTTCCCAGGCTTTGGTATAGGTATAACAATAGCTGATCTCCATAATTCAGGAAATACATTTTTATTCCATATTATGTTATTTATTCTTAGTAGAATTTCTTTTACTTCCAGGGGTAGATTTTTTAAAATAATATATGGAATATTGTCTGGTCCAGGTGAGGAGTTCCTAGTCCTGTTGATAGCAGAATTAAGTTCTTGAATTCCAATAGGGTCATTAATATGGTAATAAGTAACCAAGTCTTGATTATTTGTAGGTTCTGTAAGGTTCTCTTGCTCTTTTTTGTGCTGTAAGAAGGCTTCTGTATAGTTTTTTGAACTAGAGTTTTTGGCAAAGCTACATGCAATTGAATTTGCTATTTCATTATGGTCTGTAATGATTTGGTTATTTGACAGTAAAAAATGTATTTCTTTACCTTCCTTTGTTCCTTCGATAGCTTTTATTTTTGCCCATGACTCATTTATATTATTGTGTATTGATAGACTTGAGACATAATTGCGCCAGGTGCTTGCTTTACTTTCTTTTATGGTTCTTCTTGTAACAGCTCTCATCTTTTTGTATTGTATTTTATTTTCTTCTGTATTATGTTTTTTATATTTGTTGAAGGCATGTTTGGAATTATTAAGTGCCAATTTACATTTCTCATTCCATCAATGCACTAGTTTGGGTTTCTTTGCTAAATTGATTGTTTCAGTTGATCCGTTTGCAGCTTTAGTTATGACATCGTTAAATGAATTGATAATAGTATCGATATTTTCTGTTTCTAGAAGGTCGTTAATTTTAGGTAGGTACTTTTTTATTAAATTATTATAAAGGTTCCAGTTTGCTTTGTTGTAATTCCGTCTTGGGATTGCTTGATCTTGGTTATGAGTATTGGGTGTGTTGTTAATGTTTATAAAAATGGGGAAATAGTCACTATCATGTGGGTAATCTAAGATGTTCCATGAACATTTATAGGAATATTGGGTGGAGGAGATGGAGATATCGATGGCACTGTAACTGTTGTTACTGGTATTGATGTGAGTAGGTTCTCCAGTATTAAGAACGATTGTATCTAGTTTATCAAAAATTTCCTCAAGCATAATTCCTCTCCTGTCAGTTTTATTAAAGCCCCAAATTCGATTGTGGCTGTTGAAATCTCCCATAATGAGAAATGGTTTTTGCATCTTGTTAATAATATCAGTTACTTCTTGTTCAGCAAACTTGTAGCTATTTGGTAAGTAGATACTACATATATTAATTTGAACAGGTGACAGGATCCTTATAGCACTAACTTGAATGTTTGATTGAATAATCACTTCTTGATACGGAATATGGTCTTTAATGTATATAGCTACACCACCGCTGGCATGATTGGTGTTACATCTGTTTTTGAAGGAGCAATTATACCCTTTGATATTACCATGCTTGGAGTCTTTGAAGTTGGTCTCTTGGATACACAGGATATCAGGGTGTGTTAAGTTACATAGGTACTGTATACTTTCTAGTCTGGGGTAAAAGCCATTTACATTCCATTGAAGAATTTTCATTGACTGGCGTTGATTTCTATACTGGAGTCTGTTTCAGTACTTGATTCATCTGCAGTATGAAGTACTGAGTTTATTTTCCTGATAATCCTGATGAATCTGCCTTTTATGATTTTGTTGGTGAGATGCGGATATAAACTATGCATCATTTTGGTGATGGATGATATGTCTTGTGAGTAGTTACTGGCTACAAATATAGGATCATTAGCAATGAAAGAGTTCTCTAGAAAGGATTTAAATTGTATGTAAGTAAGGGGGAAGTTATTTTGAGAGTCTTCAATGATGTGTTTGATAGGGGTTATCAGCTCTTCCATATTTTTCTCTTTCTTCTTTTTTTTCTTTTTTGGCTGTTTTGAGAGTTTTTCCATATTATTTGTTTCAGTTGTGTTGCTTACTGACATGGGGGGTGAGGAGGAGTCAGTCTGGAGGCATCTTTTATTGGTATTAAGGGAGACTATGTTGTCATTAGTTGGAATTTCTTCATTGTCTTTAGCTTCACTAGTAGAGAATAGAGATTTAGGAAGTGGTGAAAAATCAGTTGTGGGCATTCTTGTAGTGAGATCATGGTTACTTTGTATATCTGCTACTTCAGTGTTTGTTCCATTGGTTGTTGGATCTGGCAAGTCACAAGATTTCTCCCTAATGTGTTCAGATTCCATGGGAGTACTTCTTAAATTGGTAGTCTTTTGTTGATTAGAAGTATTAGGTGTAGGGCATTGTCCAGCTAAGTGTCCTGTTTGGTGACAATTAAAGCATGACATTTCATCTGTTGTGAAAAAGATCCTGTATGTTGCGCCATCAAAATACACAGTAGTGGATTCAGTTAGTCGATCTATATCTTCAGGGGAAACATATACTTGTCTGCGGAAACTCATAATGTGAGAGAAACCCTGTCCAGGAATACCAGCTTTAACAAATGAAATTTTGGATGCCAGTTTGATATTGTTGGTGGTGAATACATTCTCTATTACTGAGTGTGGGATGATGGGACAGACGTTTGAAACAATTATTCTTTTGGCCTTTGTTAACAGTGGTCTCAATTTCAATTCATGGTTTTTGATTTTTATGATTTTGTGGTTGTTCGTGAGGTTATCAGCTATAGTTTGGGAGCTTAGAAAGATGCACACTCTGTTGTTTGCTATTCTGGATATGAACCTTATTTCACTTGGGTCAATAATATCGGATAAACTGTTTACGTAATCTTTAATGGTGAGGCCTTCTTGTGAGTCAATGATTATGGCCTGGTCCTTGGTGGGAAACACTTCAGTTGACATAACATTTGCGTAGGTTTTCATATTTGGTTGAGTAGATACCTGAGGTTGCGGGGTTGAGGTTAAGGGAGCCCCGATGTCCGAGGGCTCCATCCTTGCGCAGGGTAGCCGCTGCACCGGCTGACCATACACTTGATTTCAGGCACACACAACTCGTGGAACAAGAATATTGCCACTAAGTAAATACCACTTAATTCACTGACTGAAAGACAATATGATAAAAACAGCGTTTCACTGGACGCGATCGGAGCACGATGTGTCTCGGTCGGCTGCCACAATGGAACCAAAATGAACTTTATTTCATATTAAAGAGTGCAATTAGCATTACCCTTTCCAAACGTTTGAAGAAAAAATTTGGAGCCATTTATGACAAAATGGCGTTTGAGCTTATCCGAAAATGCGGAACTTTTAGCTACTTTTCGCACAAAACGGTTGTTTTCGAAAACGTTACTTGATATTATTTTTAGACCATGTTCTCTTTGATATAATAAAGTAAACAAATCGCCGCCAATGTAAATATCAACGACGTGAGATACAAGTAAAAACTAGTGGTGCTTCCAACGCACATACTTTCTCGCACTGCTCCTATATGGTCCTAAATGCTACTCCACTACTTCATAAACCAGCAAAAGTGTTTTCTACTAACAAACCTTTTCCGAGCCGAGACCCGAAATCCGATCCTCAAAGTTAACGAACCGGCACTTAAATTACTACGCCACACTAGCACCGTGTGGGTCGAACAGAGCCATAAAAAGAATCGAACCGAGCTATAAAATGGTAAATGCATGATAAAGAAACAATTGATACGATGGTACATACGCTTTACAAATCCAAGAAGAGACGTGAAAAAATGTTAAAAGTTAAAAATTCGAAACAATTTATAGGCACGTCCAGCTCATTTACCGTATTTATTGCAATATTTGTAATTCAAATGGCTTCACATTGTTCTCAATAAAGTTTCTAGAATTCTCAATTATTTCCTGTGACAACAGAGAATTTTCACAAATAAAATTCCCTGACCAGGGCTCGAACCAGCGAAGCTTCCGTCAAAAGAGCTGTGTCAATGCTCGCCCAATAACGACTGCGACCACAATATCTATGCATGACATTAACACTTGTATAATAGTAATATGTATATGGTGGTTTCAATTCTCGTATTAAGAAGCCAAAAAATCCGGAGAATGTAAAAACAATGTCCTTTGGGCGCTCAAAGAAAGTATCTGGGAAAATCATCATTCATAACAGAAAAACAAGCTCACTTTAAATATTAGAAAACTACCTTCTGCGAAAAAGTCTATGCCACTCTATAGCACTGCTAGTTTTTCTAAATTTAGCAACAGGTTTTATCCACTTTTTCGTTACCAGGCCCCAGCTATAAGAGTTTTCCCTCCAAAAATTCCCCGTTTTCCGGCGCACGATTACATAACTTTCTCTTCTTACGATATATATGTAAGGCGAGAAAGCAATAATAATTTCGGGACCGTTTGAGGTATCTACGTTGATCGCATGCGTTCTGGTTATATTGTATTTCGATTTAACGTTGTAATGCATATCATTTTATTTAAATTGGTTCATAAATGTATATACAAGACGATTGAGTTGATATGACATACGTTTCAGAAATCGAATGACAGTTAAAAAATGTCTAAAAGATGCAATTTGGGAAAACACAGACAAGTCCTGTATATTTATCTGCATTGATTCTATAAGTAAGCAGAAGTACTAGAAATGATGTTCACTAAAGTTTCTACACTCTTCAATAGCTTTTTTCTGCAACTACACATTCATCAAATTAAAGTCCATGACTGGGATTCGAACCTGGCATCTTTCGAAGTTAAGCGCCGAGCCCCTTTAAACGCTTTAACCGCCTTCAACATTGGAGTGAGATGCGGAGAGAGTACTTATATATCAGTCAAAAGCTAAATTCCCTTTTTTCCGGCGCACGAATACATAACTTTCTCTTCTTTCGAATTATTCGTAAGGCGAGAAAATAATAATAATTCCAGAATCGTTAGTAAGTTGTAAGTTGTAAGTTGTAATGTAAGTTGATGGCATGTGTTCTGGTTAAATTGTATTTCAATTTAATGTTGAGAAACTCATAATTTTACTTAAATCGTTTCATACAGATGCACACAAGGCAACGATTGATATGACATCACACACATCAAAAATCGAATAACAAAGTTGAAAAAATGTTTAAAAGATGCAATTTGCGAAAACAGACAAATCCCGTATATTTATCTCCATAAATTCTATTAGTGAGTAGAAGAAGTAGAAATGACTTCCAAAAACGTTTCTACACTCTTCAATAGCTTTTTTCTGCAACTACAGATCCATGAAATAAAAATCCATGACTGGGATTCAAACCTGACGTCTTTCGACGTGAAGCGCGCAGACCTAGAGCGCCTTAGCCAGCGTGGCCATTGGAGCGAGTTGCAGAGTGAAGACATATATCAGCGAAAACCTAATTGTATCTGCTCTAGCATTAGGAAGCCGGCAATTGTCAACATGCGAAAAACGTGTCTTTTGGGAGACAAAGAAAGGCGGCGGTGAAGGGCCTAATCCAAATTCTATTTCCAACGGACGACTTGAGAAAAATAACTACAGCGAGAAAGTCTATAAGCCATTCTATAGCATCACTAGTTTTTATTTATTTTTTATTTACCGTCCCTTATTACACACGTGGAAAAACTTTAAAGAAAAAATTTGGAACGGATTTTGAAAAAAATTTTTTTTGTAAATTTGAAGCAAACCGGCTAGTTTTTTCAGAAAATTCTACATAAACTTTTTTAAAGAGCTAATTTTGTACAAGAGACTTTTTCTGAGGTAAAAATCGCTATCTACAATTTTTTAGTTATAATTTTTTTTTGAAATTTTCAAAAAACCTGTATTAGTATTGCTGATCTGGGATTTTTTTGTTATTAGGTCGTACTCTACTCTAAAAAAAATAACGAGTCATATCCAGTTCGCAAGTTTAATGCCAACACCGTCGACTAGATTTGTTGATTTTCTATGCCCCTTCCGGTGCCGTGCGTATCTACTGCACTAACAAAACAAATACTCCACCCGAACAATTACAATAACAACTAGTGGCGCTACAGAATGGCACAGACTTTCCCGTATTAGTTTTCTGTTTCGTTTGGTCTCGGCTAGCTATTCGGACTTGCCAATACTCTTGAAAGCTGCCACCTATCGCCGGAAAACTACATTCTTTGACATTTTATAAATTTTTCGGTTTCCCAATAGAAGAACGAAACTAGTATTTTAAGAATAGTAAAATAACAGTTACAACTTGCCCTAAATGGCAATTTTCGTTGAAAATTTTGGAGACATTTCAAGAAAATGGCGTTTAGCACTACTGTAAATGCGAAATTTGAAGACTTTTACCGAAAATTTTTGAGTTTCCGAAAACTTTATTTGAAGTCATTTGAAGCACTTACACTCACAAATTCAAATGTGTTTACAAATTGCTCGTAATGTACATATTAAAGATATGAGAGATCTTTAAAAAATTACATTTGTGTAATTCTTGAAATAACTAAAAAATACACCAAATTGAACATAACGCCATATTATGCAATTCGCACTATCCATTCGAAAAGTTTGAACAAAAAAATTTGAAACCATTTTTTAGAAAATGGCGTTTGAGCGTTTCTGAAAATACGTAATTTTGAGCTAGTTTTCATAAAAAACTATACAATTTTCGATAAACTTTATTTGACATTATTTAAATCACATGTACTCATTAATAAAATAATGTGAACAAATCGCCGCTAATGTAAATATTAACGACGTTAGCGACAAGTAAAAAAACTACATTTTTGCAATTTTTCAAAAAACAAAAGAATATAGGAATAGGCGTTAATGTCATCTCATAGAGCACATTTAGCACTATCTCTACGAAAAGTTTAAAGAAAAAATCTCTATCTTCAATTTTGTAGTTCTAGAAAAATGCCGAAAAAAATTTTGAACTTTGACAAACTTTGGCTTACGCCACCTTCATAAATGTATTTTACTCTATTCTTACAATAAATTTAAAGAAAAAATTTGGAGCCGTTTTTGAGAAAATTTTGAAAATGTCCGGGGGCTTCATGTAAAGTACCCTCAAATTTTGAAGAAGGTTTTTCAAAATCGAGGCACCTTAAGTCGACGCAGATCGACCGCGGAATATCCATTTTGGAAGAAATCGCACGTATAGTTTACGCTCTAGTGTTGTTCACAGACGGTCAGACGGACAGACAGACGGACGGACGGACGTTTTGAAAGACCCACTTTTCTGTATCAGGGGACCCCAAAACTTGTATTTCCGTTGAAACCTCGAAATCGATTTTCCGCAGCTTTCACATAACTTTCCCTGTACTACGTACATTAATCCGTACGTATACGGGAAAGTAAAAATACAAGATATTTACTTAACAACAACACATTATCATAAGACATACTCATCACACATTCGTGCGGCAAATCAATTCATTCATACTGTACACATTTAAATCCTGCAAATGGCCATGGCAATTACTCTATTATTGGCCTTTGCGATATTTTATATCTTCTGTAGTTATTCAACTAAAGTTCATTATTACTTTCCTGGAAAAACTGCCCTGCTCTTCGCCGCTCCAGAAATACCAGACAATCAGCTCCTTCAATTACAATACGATTTTCTTCTCTGCTAGCATTATCGATGTTTTTCAAAATAAAAAATACACTTCCGACTTACTAATTCAGAAAAGCATTCACGAGTATGTCTATCACCGACTGCTCTTCCCTGAGTTCCACCATCGACTGACAAGTATTGTTGGTGACCGCTCTTCAGCACACATCCAACAAAAGACAAACGTCTTCATACGACTCAATATCATTTTATTTTCAATCTGAACGTTCGTGTTCGTCCACCTTTCCAAATTTAATCTACATTTTTCTATTATTTCCTAATGAGTAATAACACGCAGGGTTCGATTGCAGCCTGTTTTTACAAAAATTGAGAATGTTTTTAGTTGACACGTCATTTAAACCGCACTCAATTTTCTCTCATCATCCGGTGTCCTTAGCAATCACTGCATTTAACTTCTTTACGATCTCGGAAACCATTAACTTATAAAATTGTTTTACGCAATTAATGTTAACTTATTACACATTGTCTTTAATTTATTGGTCTGCACTCCGTCAAATTACTGTCACAAAGTGCATATCTATGGTATTCGTAATATTTCCTTCCTCCGTCAAGGCCTCTTAGACGGCTCCGGTACTGTTTATTCGTACTTAACCCGTGAGAGGTGGCGCGGGGTCTCTTGTGACCCCACGTATCTCTGCTTAGCTGCTGTTAACGCTGCAAATATAGCATCTTATTCAGATCCAGATTTGTATTGCACAAAATGTCACCCGTGCCTTCAGAGTGCTTCCCGCGTAAATGCGATTGCTCCTTGAAAGGCCCAGTGGAGGGCGACACTGGTGCCAACTTTAATAGTTTAACCCGTTCTCATGGAACGTTAATGCGAGCTCACTGAAGCTCGTTCCCTGGGCGGAGCGACTACATTGAAGAGCCTGTTTCGCCGTTTGAATTTGGCTAGGTTAAAAACGGAGTTTGAGTGCGTCTAAATAATGTTCTCTGTACCAGAGTGCTGGGCAATGGAACCCGGCAGGGGCTGCCTCCTGGCGAAGGGAGATGAAACTATTACAAGTACCCGCTAGATCGAATGCAATACGACGAAAACAAAGAAACTTTATATACCCGCTCTTTTCGCAGCCAGGACGTGATTTTGGAGTTTTTTTGGAGGGAAGTCCGACGCGGTACGTTTAAAATGCAAATTCTGAGCTAGTAATAAAGGCCAAAGATTGTTATCAAAAACAAATCTCCCGCCAAGGCGACAAATTTGAATCATTTTGATGCCAATGTGCCAACAGCTGCAGTTGCCTAATTTTGCGAGTCAAAAGCTTTACACTTCACATACTTTTCACCACATTCTTTAGCTTTTGTCTAAAAGATTTTCAAAATTTCATATGTAATAATTCATTTTTATATATTTGTGGAAACTGGAGCATCTTGAACATCTAAAATTTCGTACTTTTTCTAAGTTCTAAACTGGAGCAACTTGAACATCTAAAATTTCGTACTTTTTCTAAGTTGTGTTGATTGGCTTTGAATCATTTTCAATAAATTGTTTGTTTTTATGTGATACCATGTTACAAAATGAAACTTACTGAATTTTCTGATACATTTATTGTTGAAAAATTCAGGAAAATGTAAATGGAGTCACTACATAAAGTGAAAGATAAATGATAATTTTGCCCTTTTCTTTGTGTCAATTCCTCATTTACATATTTGATTATAATAGTGCATTAAGTTGATTCGACCTTGTAAATGATTGTTTATTATTAAAATAACTAATTTCGCACTTATTTCTTGCTAAATATAATTTTATAACGAAATAATTTAAAGGGGTCAGAAATGACCCCGCGCCCCCTCTTAACGTAAATCCGGCAACTCGCGGGTTAAATCCTTCATGTCTACTAGTCAAACTTGTTTTTCGTGACACGTCCTATGGATCGTCACAGTATATATCTATATACATTTAACGATTGCTTTGTTACAACAATGAATATATTGTTGAGCACGGCAGAATGTATTGAAAGACGCGCGGAAGTCAGCGGCGCGCAGTAATGTAATGGATGGCAGCGAGAAAGCGCGGCGCACAGAGTAGTTCAGAGCGGTGTAGGGAGGAGGAGTAGTTAGCGGCGGAGGGGAGGCGAGGCCAACTCACCCCTACGAACTTCGTCATAAATACGCTGATCGCCAGATCAGAAGCCCCTTATTTGCTTCAATTGTCGCCGAGTATTGTTCTTTTGATGAAACGAAGACGTGCGGTAGTCAGTGTCTAGTTAGCTTGTAATTCTAGTGGAGAGTTTAATTGAAGTAGGCGACGAATGAGATTCTGAACAGTAATATTGTGAGCAGTTTTTTTGAAGTTGTGTTGGAGGAGAGTGCAGTAAAAGACGACGCATTAGAATTCAGGGCTAAAGACTAGAACGGCGTTATTCACTTTGTTCTGGTGGATCGAGTAGCCAGAATTTAAGTGATTTACACGCTGATTGAGTACGTGGAATCTGGAAGGAACAATTACGCTGTGGCATAAAGAATCAGCTCTTCAAATATCCAAGTGCGCGACGCCCTGGACAGAGCTAAAAGCGGCCACCCGGATGTGGTCGTGCGAGGACAATAAGCACGCGGGCGAAAACTTAACAATCGCTCTGAAGAACAATTCCGGAAGGAGACGAAGAAAAGGGCCACCGAATAGGAAGAAGAAGGACCGAAAAGGAAGAAGAAGAGGCGAGGAAGAAAGAAGAGTACCCGGAAATAAGAGAGAACCAGACGAGACCCAGCATCGCTGCTAGAGCTGCGAATTCCAACAACGCAGTCTCTGGTGTCGGCGAAGCGCAGAGTCAAGGTCGAACGCCGAGCCGCAAGCGCCGAGGTAACGGTAAGGGAGAGGGGGACGTGTTAGCGAGGCCACGAACGCGCGAGCAGCTGGAAAGACGGTTTTGTAGTAAAGTAGGGCGAATATTACGTTTTACAGAATTCGTGAATAACTCGCGTAATTTGTTGCACCTAGAATTTTTCATATCATTGTCTGGAATGCCTTAGGAATGAAAAGAACATTGCCCTTTTGATGTTAATTGTAAAGAAAGTCGTTGCTTAGCTAAGAAAAATTTGAACAATGTGTAAAAAAACTTGTGAGAGAATCAGAGTAATTTGTGTGAATTCAATTGGTCATTGTAAATAGTATTTTTTCTTTTTTTGTGTGTGAATTGTGAGTTACAATAATTAAGTGTTTAATTTCAAGCAAAAACGTACATGAAAGGCAGAAATTAAAAGAGTACCAGTCGACTGAGTCATTGATATAAATTTTGTACAATTATCATAGTCAGTTGATTTGTTTGAAGAGGTTGGAAGATTTACAAGTGTTACAAGCATGTATTTCCATCACTAGAAAAAATATTCTTGCCATTTTTTTGTTTGTTACATTGTTTTTTTTTGCAGAGCAAGCAAAGAAATTGTATTTTTTTGTTCTTAAAGTGAATCATTTAAGAATATATCTCAACTTGTTACTGAATTTGTGTATGTGAGTGTACCCATTTTCCTTTAATTCCCTACTATCTGCCGCAAGAATCCTCTGCCCTGGGAGTAAATCAAAAGCTCGCAAGAGCAATAAATCTGCTTGCATCCTCTGGCCCAGTTTTGATTTAGAAGGGGGGGGGGTAAGGTTAGAATATATATACTGTTTCCTCCCCGGACACTCTGTATATATATATATATATATATATATATATATATCCTGTATATATATATATCCTGTATATATATATATATATATATATATATATATATATATATACACATACAGGTGTCCGGGGAGGAAACGTCGAAACTTCGGAAATAAGCTCTTAAGAAAATTCTAGGCACATTTGTCTAATAAACTACGTGGATATAGTATATATATATATACTATATATATACTATAATATTATAAATTATTCCTAGGATTATTTTAGTAGAAAAAAATTACTAACTTATTGTCAATGTTTGAGGATGTGGAAAATATGAGTTGAAGAGGCATGGAGCGCTGTGTTCGATGATGGAATATAAAAATAACACAATACCAAACATTTATATTTTTAATTTATTGTAATTTATTTTTTGAAATGATATACATTGCTAATTATAATAATGTATTAAAAAACATATCAATCTCTCACCGCAATAGAGTGTACAATATTTTTTGTTACCCATCTTTAGCTAACACAAATAAACTGGATGGTTCGCCCACTCGAGAACATGCCACGTATAATTGACAGTGTGAAAAACATGGTGTGATAAATAATAAGTGACAAACAGACATCGTTTGGCCTTCAGTCTTATCGATAGTCACCGCAATTGGCAATCTTAACGGAAATTGAAGACGTTTAAATTGAATTGGCACATCTGTGTGTATAATAGGGATCCGTGGTAGTAATATATTCTCACCTAGAAATTTGCCATTTATAGTGATGGCCTTGACGTTTTTCCTTACAGCCCTGCAAATTAATCACAAATTATTGAAAAATTACACCGAAATAGAAAAATGATAATTGTAAAATTACGATTAACGCCCAAACAATAAAAATAATGGCCGAAAACTGTAGTGAGTGAGAAACGGCTTATTGTGTGAGAGATCTCATCCCTACTCCGTGCTGCTTATTGGGTCAGAAGCAATGTTGCTAGATGTGAAACTTCCGATTGCGAAGTTTTTAGTTCAAAAATGCGGATTTCTTCTAATGAATGCGAATGAAACTAATATAATTTGAAAATGGGGGAAAACATCAATAATTCATATATCGACATAGAATTCCGTTTTATTAATTAAATAAATGCGATATTGTCTCACTATATTTGTTCTATCTTTGCTCTCACTATATATAATGTTCTCGATTCACCCAAGAAATTAAAAATATAAAATATCAGTATTTTTGTTATAAATGTACTTTCAATTTATTTTTAATCCCAGTTTAATATGAAGCCGAGTCACGTAATTTCAACATTTTTAATTTCAATATCCCGCGAAGTGCATCATTTCTCCAGCTTGAAGAAACGCATTAAGAATCTGAGCGACGATCCATATTCTTATTTGGCGTATTCGAAAACGACTAACCAACATGTCACCTATTTGTCCTCTGAATCTCTAACAGTAAGACAATAAAGGACGGAGTTCACGACTACACCTTGGTGCTTGGTCATCAATTTTCGAATACGGCAATTGGATAAAGCTCTAATGATTGGTAGATGATTTGTGTTTTATTGCTTTCTACTTTAATCGAATAGAGAGAGACAGCATTCTGAACATTCAAACTTTGTCAACCATAGTTAGCGAGACATCTAACAATCGTTGTAATAACTGAGGAAATGAAAAAAATTGATTTTAATCTACTATCATGAAAATACAGATTTTTTTTGCATCCTCATTGCTTAATGCGGATAAGGTGTTAATAATGCGGTATAAAATGCGGAAATGCGGTACATCTGGCAACACTGGTCCGAAGTGACGCCGGTATACGCCTTGCGGGGATACTGATATTACCTCATTACATCATGTAAATCAATCAGGGTTTTTTTTACCTATTGTTGCTGTAAATGGCAGTAAAAACAAAAATCTATAAATTAAAAGACGACAGGAGAAAATAATTAACGATAATAAATCTTCTCTAAAGAACAATCATTTAAAAAATTGTTATAAAATACATGTACACATTTTTAACTGTTCAACAATGAATATGTTCCCCATTTTGTACATTCGAAAATTTAATATCAACTTCCGAAGGCTAACTAAACATTAATTAATTAAGGCTAATTAAACATTTTGCAGCAACAAACATTACAAATTATTAAAACAAAGTTCCTAGTCCAAATGTCATATCTACCTGTAGTCAAATAGAAATTGCTGTGCTTTTTTCCTGCTAATTATAGAATTTTTCGTTTAGTTAACTAATTATGCTCATTTATTGCATGAAAAATGGTTAATTATCTCCATGTTAATGGCACGCGTGGAATTAAAAGTCTACCGTGCAATTAAGATTCTACAACCACCAATCAGAACTCACAAAAAAAATCAAAATCGTTTAATTATGATACTATAAACACACGTGGCCAAGCTATTTGCAGCCGGCCGTGAAATAAACAAAAATGTCAACAACCTATAGCGAATAATGAGCGAATAAAACAAAATTATAAAAAATTAATCCTTAGTCATATTGATATTTATGGTACAATTTGTTAAATTCTTAAAAATTACCCCACCCACATTTGGCACCAATGATCCTGATCCAGACAACGCTTCATAATTTTCAGAAATATGTACTTCACCAACGTGACTTGTCCCAGGTAAAGCTGTGTGTGATGTTGAGGCAGTGGGCATCGTAGTTAATGACAAATCTGATCTTTCACCTATACGCTTTGCAATTTTTATTTTATTTTTTATGGAATCTTCAATGTAACTTTCTGCTACAGAAGAAGAACGCCATCCACCGTGTCGTTTCACTGCTAAATGTCAGCTCCACTATCAGCCAGAAAAGTAGCAGATGTTCTTCTAAAACAATGCCCAGTAATAAATTTGCATCGGGAATGTTTAAGAATAAAGCTATCTCCTTTGGAATTCTTCCAAAAGTATTTGTACCTACTGGTTAAACTCTGCACCGTCCATTATTATAAAATACAAATAATTTTCTATGTTTTACTTGTTTGGGGCGAAGTGAAAAATACTGTTGACATTTGTCAACATAATTAACATAACCTGTCTCATTAATGATTGTGAATTTTCTCACAATATTTGTTTTGTTTTTTTCTAAATTTACAGGCAGTACACTTCTTCCTTCTTTAACGTCGTCCACACACAAGTTGTATAATTCATCACGTCTGCAGGCACCACAGACACCAAATATCGCAACAACCTAAATACATTAACAAAATTTTATTTTTAGTCTATTGTATGCTATTAGTAACATTTTAACATCATACTTTCATTTACTACACTTGCCTTCATAAGAAGATATTTCTTTTCTGGTGCCTCCGTGAGAAATCTATTCATTTCGTCTTTGCTGAATACATTTTATTTTTTCGGCACAATTCCTTTATTTTTTGATTTTACAAAATCAATTAAATGTTTGTATTTCGAAATGTCTATGTTTTCTTTGACACGCAACATCTTCAACATTGATAAGTATGGCCATAAGCAGGAGGGTTTGACGCTAGCTGACTATTGTATCATAAAATATTTGACATAAGTAAATTAAATGTATTTCATGACAAAAATTTTCTTAGCATATTACAAATAAAAAGCATAAACTTCAATTGTATTTACCCGTTCTAAAAAATAAGCCATCAACACTTTTCCGAGTCGGAAGTGACTTTTTTTCTGCTTTCCACAACTTGTATAAGTTGTATTCCCTTTCATATACTTCCTTACTTTTATTCGGAAGTAAATTATTCATCGTTTCGTCCGCTTCTTGCAATATCTCTTCAGGAATACTTTCAATGTCTTCCATTTTTAATATAAGTCACTATACTGATCGTACGTAAACAAAGCATGGCCCACTAGAATTGGCATTGTTTAGAAGCAATACGTCATCAAACGTATTCATCGATGTATGTGTATGAAGTGCCATACACATGCACGTAACGTATGTATTTGAGTTTAAAAAATAATTATTCTTGAATGGAAACGAAAAAACGTTGAACGTAACACGTGCATAAAGGGGGATAATTGCACTCGTGGTATATAAGAAAACTCGCTCCTAACGTCGCTCGTTTTCTTCAACATACCACTCATGCAATTATCCCCCTCTTTATACACTCGTTTCGTTAATTACTATTATGATATATTAGTCTCTAATATGGTTAAGACTCCTCAAACCTAACGCAACAATGTATCTCGGAGACAAAGATTTTTGCAGCTGAGCCCGGCAGTCGTTGTTCTGCCCCTATATCTCTTTTTCCTTCCCTCTCTCTTTCTTCGTCTCTCTCTCTCTCTCTCTGTCTCTCTTCCTCAGTCTCTCTTTCCCCGTCTCTGTCTTTCTCCGTCTCTCTTTCCCCGTCTCCCTCTCTTTCTCGTCTCCGTGTTATTCACATTTAATAGCAGATTCTGCTCGTCGCTGCCAGATGCGTAATATGGAGAAACACCGTGTAGCTGGTAAAATTCCGCCGTGTGAAATAACTACCGTGTGTAGCGAGTTGCCTAAAACGTTTCGTGCGAAAAATTAAAAAAAATTGGGTGGACCACCCTTATCACTAAGGGTATAAAAATAGACAACAACCTATTCTCAGACCTACTGAATATACATATAAAATTTCATCAAATTCTGTCAAGTCGTTTCGAAGGAGTACGGTAACTAAAACTGTGACACGAGAATTTTATATATATATACATATAGATAGATAGATAGATAGTTAGATAGATAGATAGATACGAATAAACACATTATATGATTTGAAAGGATAATTTATATCACAGGATTTACGAAAAAGAGAAATATTACTCAAAATTACAACCAAAAAATGAAAACTTTCATTCACCTCCGACTTATCACAGCCTCCTGGAATAACTTCTATTCAAGTAACATTTCAATAACAGTTTAATGCAGAAAAAAATTATAACCAGACTACTTACAAGAACATAATTAAAATCACAATTATTAAAGTTGTAGGAAGTTGTTTCCAAGTTTTGGTCTTCCGTGGAAGTATTTGAAATGGAAGGTGTACAAGATAAATTAGCAGCGGAATTCGTCAATTTCGAATGGATTGAACACACGTGTGTACTCATTAAAGTATTTTCCTGAATAATTTTGGTCGTAATGTTCCACATAGTTTTCATAGCATATTCTTTGTACTCTTGACCATCTTTTCGTGAATTAATGGCCTAAAATATATTATAAACATATGTAATTTCTTGATTTGTAGTTTATTCCGTCCATTTGTATTTTCTTTCTTCACAAAATTCTTGAAATTGCTTCCACACGCTTTCTTTTGCTGTTTTTCGGTACTGTATCTTTAATAATAGATTCCATTCCAAAGACACATTTTAATATTGTATTGATGCTCACAAGTTAATAGGACCTCAAACAATTTCTATCGTTATCTTAAAAAGGTAAACAAAGGTTTTACAACGATAAAAAAACAGTGATGACGATAAACATCTGGGATTGATTTAATTTGAATATATCCTTGCTTAGCATTGGGTACTTACGACACGGACAGACATGAGTGAAATACTCTTTATAATTGTAGTTGAAGAAAAATACCGAAAAATTTTTTTTTCTATTTTTGAAAAATCAGGGTTTTTAACCAACATGAGAATTGCACCATTTTCTTAGATGTCTTTAGACTATCCAAAAATAAAATTTCATTAAACGTGTTGGCGCAATTTTTTGAAAAATTTTGATACTGTCCCAGGGGCTTCATGTAAAGAACCCCCCAAAATTAAAATATGTGTTTCAATTTCAACGAGCCACGACATTAGGCAAATCGATCAGGGAATATCAATTTTGGGGAAAATTATTTGACGGGTTAGTAGGTAGCGATACTTGCAGACGGACGGACGGAGGAAAGACGTTTTGCAGTCAATTGAGTTTTGGGTACTGAAATATACCTTTCTCACGTCTCATCAAGATTGTGGCTGTAATTATGTCCTGTTCCGAATTTATTAAGGTTTGGGCGCCAGAAACAGGTTACATGAATTACTACCAAAGTTTTTCTATCTGATTTTAACAAAATTATCTAAACATCCAGCTAGCTTGGGTCGATGGGTCCGGATACAAATACTCGCTATCGCCTCGATAGCCGATTACCTGATCTGCCAACTATACAGTATGGCGTGGAATCTGAAATGTAATAATTATGCTACCAACTAATTGAAAATTATGATTGACAAATGAAAAACTCTTTTCTTTTCCAAAGAACAAAATTCAACAATTTATTTAACTTTAAATTAAACAATTAATCTGATGGTCATGACCCTTTTTTGAATAAATTGTCTCTTTTATACTGCAGTATTTTTTTACCGTTTGTGCATGCCAACGCTCCTTGGTCGCTTCTCACTTGGCCGTTGTTAATTCCAATTTCCGCTTCTTTCTTCCGGTCTTGCGCCGCCGCTGACACGTCCAGTCCACACTGCCTAAACTATTTGTTAGTTCTTATCCGACGCTCCTGGTTCCTAATCTCTCCCACTGGTTATATAAACTATTGAAGTCCAACTGCAATGTCCGAAAATCTGAACAAGTCCTCCGCGAAATCACTACTGGTAAATTATTTTCAAAGTCCGGAAACAAACTATCACTTCTCTCACAAGAAAACTATACAAGTCTCACTTTCCCACTATATTGTCTGCCAACGATCTTTACGCTACGGCACCCAGAGTCGGAATGTACGATCTTCACTCCACGACACCCAAAGTCAGAATGTTCGATCTACACTCCACGACACCCAGAGTCGGAATGTGCGATCTTCACTCCACGACACCCAAAGTCAGAATATACGATCTTCACTCCACGACACCCCGAGTCAGAATGTGCGATCTTCACTCCACGACACCCAAAGTCAAAATATACGATCTTCACTCCAACACACCCCGAGTCAGAATGTTCTATTTAATGCCTTCTTGAACCCTTTATGGCTCGGTAGGCGTCCATCCTTCTATTTTTCCAAAACACGGCGGTAAAAATTAGACTATCTAATCTTTAATAGCCAACCCGTGCGTCTCTTGCAAATCCGAGTAGCCGCGACCTCCGACAGTCATTCGTTTTTTCACCAATTACATCTTAGGTTCTTCAGCCGTCTAGCCGGCGTCCTGACGTTATCAAGGCCCGTGTATAGTTTGTTGACCTTGCCAACCTCTGCGCTGACGTTGCTAAGGCCGCATATACCGCCATATTGTATACCCATTTATAGCTAACATCATTAAATAAAATCTATCATATTCTGGTATATCACAGTACTAAGGACCTATAAAACATTCATTCTAACTGCACCACGTGTTAGAGGATTTTCTTCTAAATTTATCAACTGGATTTATCCACATTTTCGTTGCAAGGTCCCTGTAATGAGAGTTTTTTTCTGCCGAAAATGCGCGGTTTTTGCGCATAACATAATTTTGTCCTGGTACACTTTAAACCTTACGCTCATTGTTACCTCACATGCGCCGATATTCATTTAAATTTGACGAAGAACCACACACAAAACAATTATGAACCCTCACTTGCATTATTTAAGAGCTACAATCATGAATTTCAAACACACCATGCTCAAGAGTTTCCTTCCAAACCTGCTAAGTTCACTGCAGAGAGTAGAACTTAGTACCTAAGAAAACATTTTCATGCTACTTCCAATGAAGACAGCACTAGAAACGCATCGTTTAAATCAGTAGCCGAACCAACGGGGAGTGATCGCTTCGCACACAAAATGGAAGACATTCTCGCATACCTCGACGCTGTTAGTGATTATTGACGTTGAATGTTTAATCGAAATTCCTTGGTGTCAACGTAAATATTTTACTCTACGAGCTGGTGCTTCCGCGGAAAAACAGTGGATGCATGCATGCACGCGAAGATTTAGAGCACCTGTGAAAATGACTCCAAGACAAATGATATAGTATATCTTCCTTGAAGTACTTAGTATTGGAAATTAGATTCTAAAGCCGTCGTGTGATGACAGCCCAATTGTTTCATTTTCAAAGGCCAAAACCCATTGGATACTATTTAATATCGCCGGTGACAATAAATGTTCCGCTCTCCCAGTGGATGCAAACAACGCATTTCGATGACTTAACACTCAATTTCCTCTTTCTTTTCAATCAACTGAATGCTATTTTTCATTGAAGAGAGTTGAGCTAAACATATGAACGCTGTTTTTAACAAGACAACTTGATATGACTACACCCGACGCGAAAGTCAGTGCCGTGTTGTAGCAGCGCCAGCAACGTTTGCTCTTTCGCCGCAATCATCTTTGCCTGTAGCCTTGCGAACTCTAACCCCGTGACTTAGCGATGGCGGTGGTCCAGCCGCGCGCAGGCCACCGCAGGGCGGCCCTGCCCGCTCGCGCTCTTTGGTGGATTCGCTGACAATTTCCGGGGCTTTGAGACGCGACATTCGGCCATTCAGCAAATTGCGGGGGGCCGCTGCTTGCACCGCCGCGACGACCTCTGGCGCTGCGAGCGGCGGCGGTGAAATGAAGCTTGCGTGCTTCAATGTTATTGAAATTTATCTTGAGCGCTTGAATGCGCGATTGTTATTTTTTGCACTCTGAGCTGATGGAATGTGATTGCGACCTGCACATCATATGAACAATTAAATACGAGATTTCTTGTAGTAGCAAAAGAGCCGGCGTTGCCCGTATTTTTTATATTCAATAATTGTAAAAAAGAAAACGTCTCCGTGTCTCTGTATCTGTTTGTATCTGTCTCTCTCTGTCTGTCTCTGTCTGTGGTTCCTTTTGTCTCTATTTCTGTCTCTCTCTGTCCCTCTCTGTTTTTGTCTCTCCCTCTCTGTGTATGTGTTTCTCTCTCTGTCTCTCTGGTCACAATGTTATCTGCTTTCAAATCCATCACTGGCTTTAAATGTATCTCATCCATTATGAGAGTCATTAATTTATCACTATCACATAATTTATGTATTTGTTTCTTGTACACTTTAAAAAATTGTTTTCACATTCTTCCATTTGAAGTTTTAAATCAAATGAAGATCACAATCTCCTAATTGCGCTAGGATGACTAAATATTATGAACCTAAATGCTTGAATTATTTATAAAAGTATGATTATATGGTAAGGAACATTCAAGATAATATGAAAAACAATGAACTGTACGGATATGCACTTATTTTCTTCCTAAGGAGTTTTAATTGTTCCTGTACAAAAGCAACAGGATTGTCAAATTCTGAATTTGTGGTATCGATTTGAAGAAAGAGGTCTGAAATTAAAGCAAAAATATCATGAGGACTGTGGTATTTCTTTTATTAAAATATAACTTTTCGAAGATAACACATATCACAAACACTATCTGATATTTAGAGATAAACTGTCCCATTTAAATTATAGACATTCCATTTTTATTGTTCTTATGACTGTTGTAACGTTTCGGCTATAACTTAATAGCCTTCTTCAGACATCATATAAGTAAGACATTCGTATATAAGTAAGACATTCATTAAAAGAAGTGATAATCATTATCTGACTAGTGCCTTCAAGTTTTAACACTTTTTTTCACAATAATAAACACTGAGTTCAATGCTTTATCCACCACAAGTGAGTTGATAATGTTAGGGGCAGAATTACAATCAGTGGCTGCTTGTGCTTTCGTTGCACAATTGCACAATCCCCAGATAATCGAAAAATATCTTATAGTATCTTAGGAATATGCATTTTCCTTTAATGATTTTCAATATTCATGATATCGCAGCAATATCGATGTATATGAAATTATTTTGAAACCAAAGAGCGTCCAACCGGCGCTCTCTCCGGTGTCTGGTGCTTTGCCACGAATTGCACCACGCTCTTGTATCTTGCCTGTGTTACTGAGTTTACTGCATTTACTCTTTGGCCCTGCGATTT
Organism: Acheta domesticus; assembly: GCA_031308135.1. NCBI lineage: Eukaryota > Metazoa > Arthropoda > Insecta > Orthoptera > Gryllidae > Acheta > Acheta domesticus. The sequence continues at coordinate 144,509,160 of JAHLJT010002406.1, read as the reverse complement.
AATACGGGCGGCATACCCCCAACACTGAACTTAGTAACTTACATTTTTCACTTTTTATCATAATTCCCTCACCCGAGGACACGTTTATTAACCATGATTCCACTAGTATCAACAACAGACCACATCTACATATCCAGCTACAAAACCCTGGAAACCAGCTGCGGAAACTGCGCAAGAAACGAACATCACGTTCCATTCAAACCGCAACCGCCCACGAATGACCCACGGAGACGGCCATATTGCCATCTAGACATAACAGACCTTCTGTCTAGGTGGCGTTGGCAACGCTCAGCAACAATAATTTTAAGTATTACTATAGTAGTGGTAATACTATTAATATTGTATAATGACGAAAACGTGAATCGTACGAATATGTGAGTTGATTTCTTTCTTTTTTCATTAAAATACTGCTATCTTTAGCATTTTCAATAGAATGTGTTTAAAAAATAGACGAGCTGATTTATTAGTGTTAAAATGGGATGTTTGGGAGGCGATATCTCCTAATAATAAAAGTTGAAGTAGTATCAAGTTGTGAAATATAATTTATTTTAAATAACTATATTTATTACGATTACATCATGAACATTTCTACACGCGAATCGTAAACAAGGATTCAGTTCATGGTGTAAATTCCTAATGAACCGAATCAGTAAACCAAAGGAACCGTGCCAACCTAAATCCGGGATTAATTACCTTCTGGGTTAAAAAATCGTAGAATTTTCATAGAGATCGGTCAACCTTCATGGAGATCGGTCACACGGTGTCGGAGTTTACCTCTTATATATACAGGACTTTTGCTTATCTCGCAACTCATTACTGGTAGCGCCTCCGCTTGTTTTGGCAATTTCACAACCGCGTGTCTTTGTCTCCTTTTCATACTGCCGTGGCTGGCACATCAAGACAGCAGAGGAGGAAGTGAGCCACTCCTCATAATCTGCAGCAACTTTCCTCTTTCAATGTTTTTCCTATTCAAGAGCTTAGGCAAGCAGGTACCCGGCTCTTTTCGCACTGCCTAGGGTGGATGGGTTGGGGTGGAGTGGACAGAGGCATGAGCCAGCAAACAAAACGTTTCTTTTGGCAATTCTGTCCAGTATGCTTAAGAGAAAAATGTAATACTGAAGAAGAGGAGGGAAGTTTTGACTGATTTATCGATTTATTAACAGCAACGTAACAATAATTATTATTTAATTAAATTTGTCTTACAGAGAAATCAGAAAGATATCTCGTGAAACATCACTAAGCTCTTCATTATTTATAACAATAGTTATAAATAATATTAATTATTATTATTATGGAACCTGGAAATTAAACAAATTGGAAAATAATTGGTAATAAAATTAATAAAATAAACCTCCTGAATTTCTAATAACTTCTGTTTCTTTAAAACAGTAACACTGCGACTCCGCTTCATATCCATAACGTTCCCCGTGTCCCTGAAACGCTGGATTAATCTAAAAATTGTTGTCTTGTTGGAAATTGGCATTTCCAGAATTTTTCTTAAAACATTTCCTGACCCTTTAAGAAAAATTTAGTTCTTAGGTAAACGTCCACCAAATATACACGTTGATCTTTCGTCAACATTTTCGAAGAGATTCTCCTTTCCTATACGTGAGTTTGTACCATCATGAATGAAACGTGAGTGCCTGCCCAAGAACAGAATAAATGCTTACTCTTTCTTCCAACCAAAAAAGCCCCGTTCTCCTACTGCGTAGCCAAATTGCCAAAACAAGTGGTTGTGTTCTCAGATAGGAGTTGCGAGTTAGACTAAAGACCCGGTATATTGCAACGTTCCTTTACTTTTCTAATATTAATCACTACATATTTCTAACATCAACTAATTATACTATTCACTTTTTTAATGTTATTGGATCACTTTCATTTACATTCGTAGGTTCTGACATACAACTTTCCTTACTTATTGTATATGTTCAAGTGATTCTGTACAGCATCATGATCACTGGAATTTTTCTGGAAGATAAAACTTACTGTCGAATTGATGGCAACTGTAATGAATTCTCAGCCTTTCCCTTTTAGAAATCAATAACAGTTAATATTTATTATCGCTAAATTTACAATATGCGAGATCTCATTACTTGAATTGAAATTTTCTTTGTTTATAGATTGTACCGTACGTTTTTTTATATAGAAAATTCGTAAGATGACGATGTTTCTCGAATGGGTGTCTTCTCGGATGGTTCCCCGAGCGGTCTAAGTGATGTCTCCGATGGTCCGTCTAAAGTTTGAAGGCCCGTGATGTTCCTAGTTATTGGATTAATTTCTTAAACCCTTCGATATATTGCATCGCGACGAAACTGGCCCTAATTTCGGTTCCGTATGGAACCCTATGCGCGACTGCTATTATCATCCACTGATGTTATTAATATTCTTTTACTACGAGGCTACTCTATCTAAACCCTTCGGTAATATGAATTCTATTTAATTCAAACCCCTGAAATGAACGCACCCCAAATCACAAAATTCCCCGTTAAGATTTTGAATAATAATGTTTCTGAAATTGAATAATACTACGTTGCTTTAAACGCATGAACCTCCAAAACGTCGCCTCAAAGTCCTTTTTCCCAATAACTTCAATACCGATAACAACTAAAATGACCATGTACCCTCATCGTTCGATGTGCTCTGCTCGCTGGCTATCATAAGACAAATTTGAAAGCTTCCGTCTCCCCCAAGCACGAATTCCCAAAGCCTCCTTCACATTTATTCCATCTTATTACGATTAGGCCTTGGAGAGACATGTTTAATATCATGGAGCTAAGAATACATGGAGGTGCCCTTACCTATCTCTGCAATGTTAAGAAAGTCAAGCCAGTCCGCCATATTGCTTACTCCCCATCACGTCATGTCAATACGTAATTAGCTGCTTGTGACGTAGGAGTATGCAGGCCGACTATGATCATGTACGACAGCCATCTTGCTTTAGTTTACGCTAGGATTGTGTTAGAGTTTCATTCTGCGCCGCTATTACCGACAATTTCATATTTAAACTATTACTGTAAATAAAATCCAGAATATGGATTTTTAATGGTGTTATCCAAATGACGGGAAAACTATGACTCGAAACGCGAAACCTAGTATCAGTGTTTTCGTTTGTGGCTGTGAAAGAAATGGACATGCGCCAAATGAAGACGAAAGTTTCTACGAAATCATCATTCCAAGGGAAACGTTGATTTGAGAGCAATAATGTGGAAGTAATTTAAAATAAATTACTAGGCGTTGAAAATTATAGTACACAAATCTCATTTATGTATTGTAAACAGCAAAAGACTTTCTTATCAATCGAATAAGTTTCGTCCAGTTTCTCTTGACTTACTGAGCAAATGCTAAAACGATCCCTTGTTCTGCGTCTAGAAAATAAATGTAGCTTTCTTTCCCCACAGTCAGATTAAACGGATCATATTAAACGGTCATTTTTTACATTAAATAAATGCATCGTAAGATTAAATCCCTGCGCGATTGAAGGTTATGAGGTTATGTTTGTTATTTTACCATCATTATTTCAACATACGCTGAAAATATGATGAATGCGAGGTAAATAGGAATGATCAAGGTTTATGAAAAGATGTTATTAAATACTGTTAGGATTAATAATTATATTACGAATTATATTATATTATATTATTATATTAATAATTTTTAACGAAAATGCTTTAACAATTTCCATCATTTCTAACGTACATTAAATTTTATAGGTTTGTGAAGCACATTTTCGTCCTGAAGATATCCAACGAATTTCTGAGTACTATGACGAGAACGCAAAGAAACAACAAACATCACTAGGAAAATCGAAATTAAAACATGGTACAATGCCATTAATATTTTCGAATTGTTCCAAATATTTATCGTCAGTAGCAACATCAAGAGAGAGTGTTTTAAATATCAAAATCTGCAACGTTTATTTAATGACGGCCGTTCATTGAATGCGAATGCAAGAACTAATTTTGTCTTGAAAATTTTCAGAATGTGATCGGTGTGTGACATTGTGACAATTCATTGCATTGAAGAGTAAGGTACCACATTTTGATTAATGTTACAAGAAAAATAAATTTTATTCTGTAAATTATTGTTTGTTTTAAATATATAAGAAACTGATGAAACTACTTTTTGCGTTTCTTGTAGTTGTGTTGTAGTTTATTCCTTAATGAGTTTCCATATCTCTTTCTCAATCCATACAATTTTGAATATTTATATTGAAATATACCAACAATGTCTCGTCATAAATAATTATGAGATCGTGCCGTTTTAAATTACATCATTTACCTTAAGACTGTTATATTCTTGACCCTTTCCAAATTTATAGAAAACTATGGGCGCCAGGAACAGGTTACGATAATTAATAATTAAAACCAATGCCTCCACAGCTAATCTTAACGAATCGATAAATGCCCGGCTAGCTGGGTCAATGGGTCACGTAATGGATAATCGCTATCGCCTAGGTAGCCGATTATTTGCTTTGCCAACTATACACTATGGCGAGGAATCTGAAAGGAAATAATTATATATATATATATATATATATATATATATATATATATATATATATATATACTTATCAGTTGTGATTGACTAAATGAAAATCATCTTTTCATTTTCAAAAGAAAATTAAACAATTTATTGACTTGTCCGGTAAAATTATCAATTTGTATGGACAATTATTATGCCTTTAGGTCATGACCTCGTTTAAAAGAAAACCATTGTACTGCAGTACTTATCTAAACGTAATCTTGGCCGACGGCGCCCCGCAGTATCTTCTCACTTGGGTGATGATAATCCCCTGTCCAGTTCTCTCTTGTAATCTTGCGATGCTGCCGACGAATCCGGCCCTCACTGCCTCGAATATCTACCGGTTCTTACTTAATTAATCCTCACATTTCCTAGTTCTACCTAACTACCTCGTAAAATATTAAAGTTCAAATTTCAAAATAAACACACCACAATATAAAAAACTTTCAAAGTCCCAAGCGAATTTAAATGCTGCACATCACAAACTTTCAGAGTCCGAAAACCATTGATTCTGACGACAAACTTACAAGTCCAAGACTTAAAACTTACAAGATATTAAACTCGCGAGCGATCCGCACCACTCGACGGCATATATCAGCAAAATATCATTTACTCCTCCGTTTTTAGCCCTCCAAGCCTCGGTATCCATCCTTCATTCTTATTTTTTTTAAACAAAACGACAAACTTCCGTCATAAGTAGACAGTCTATTCTACTTCAGCCAATCCATCCATTTCTTACTAAATCAAGTAGCCGCGCTCTCGATAGTCATTCCTTCTAAACCAATCCCAAAATATCTTACATTTCTGTCTAGCCAGCGCCCCCCACATGTTCAAGGTCTTAATGCAGTTTATTGACCTTGCCAACCGCTACGCCGGCATTGCTAAGGCTGTATATTTCCATTTACATACTTTCAACCCAACCCATTTACAGCAAATGTTACTGTCCATTTACAGCAAATGTTATGATATATTGGTGTATCACAATATTACGACATTGGGATAGAGATTTTAATTTAACTTTCTTAATACTGGAATTTATAGATAAGTAATATTCATGCAGTAATCATTTTAATAAGTAATGGCATGCACATTTGAAAACCCAATCCTTGTTTTCGCTCCCTCGAACACAGAATGAATTGTACAGAAAGAAATGCTATTTATACGCAATAGTTTATTTTATTGCTTTTCCATTATTAGGAGAAAATGAACTACTGTAAATTCTGGATGCAAACTAGTGACCACCCCGACATTTGTCTTAAGCTGTGGCTGGAAACCAGAAAAACCATAACAAAGGTGGAAGCTAATGGCCCAAAAGTGACAATGTCATGACAAATATTTTATGTTACAGGAATAATATACAAATTTCAGGTATTTACAAACAGTATTTTACAGATTATGCCAGTGGATCAGTTAATCCAAAATAGTGCCATAGTGCAAAACAATTTTTTACTGACCCTGAAATATAATGTATTTTGTGAGTTGTGGCCTTACTTTCCTTGCGTGCAAATTGTCGTTCATTAGTTTTACGACATGGGTCAATCTGATTTTAAAGTACCTACAGGTTTTAAATTAACTTTAAATAAAATACAGGCCTTGCCTTAATTAACAAAATAAATAATTATCAAAAACGTCCTCCTTTATATGTTCTTGGAGGTTTATGAAAACATTTTTTTGCATTACTTCTCATAACACTATGTTTTCTAGGAGAGAAGAGAATTTTATGAAAGTACTTCTCTTAAATACCTTTTCTGCTGTAACACACACTTCTACAACATCATCTGAAGGTATAATGAAGGTTTTTAAAAATTAATAACAATGCCAAACAACGCAAATGAACACGATCACAGCTAAACAAGCGACAGAGCACTCACGCGGTTTGTTTATGTTACAAGCTTTCTGGACTAACCAATATTGCGGAGGTGGCTTCAAGTTTATGACGTCATGCCACCTTCATGTATTCTTAGCTCCATGTTTAATATCATTGATATATAGCAAAGAATCCCTACGTTTGTTGACGCGTCACCTTGACAACGTCTACTCTTTGGTTTTGAAAGTTTCCCTTCGTAATTTTCATGTCGTCGTCGTTCATTTTCATGTAAAAATGTCGTGGGGTCTTTTGGTATATCACAATACATCGTCTCCTGTATTATTTCAGTAGTATACCTTTGGGTTCCGGCTCTCACACGCAACCAATCTTTATAAATGAGGGCTCTAAAGAAAGAGAATTTCACGGAGACTTGACGAATTCCACATTGACTTTAAAAATATGGTTGCTTTCTTTAAAAAAACGCATCGAAATATTCATGTAAAATGCAACTCGTATCACATGTCAACCTATATCGGCAAATAACTCGTAAACAAAGCGTTTTAGAGCGTTTAGAGAGTTTAAAATTTTGAGGCCAAAGGCCTCAAAGAAGCGTTTTTCACACCATAATCTACAAGATGAGACATTCTTCGATCCATTCAATTAACTTTTTGGTTCCACGCTTCAATACTATCAAGGCCACCTCAATATTTCAGCCCTTCCTGCTGGTAGCACTTTTTGTGGTGAACGCTTACAAGGCTTAGATTCGACAATCTTTATTTACGCTTTCTGTTAACACCGTAGTATGTGCAGTCTGACGAGGTTTATTTGCGTAATCATTAATTCAAAATTTGCTCTCCAATTTGCTAGGTATCATTAATCCATTTGCTCTCCAATTTGCTTGATACCTATACCTATGAAGATTGTTTCTTATGCGTGTAGTGAAACTATTCAATTAACGTTTTTTCATGGTCTGTATGTGCTGTGTACTTAATTGTGGAGGAATGTGGATGTTCAGTGAAGAGTAAAGACTGTGTGTGTTTTACCTGTACCAATATTTTCGTTATCATTCGATGAAATTTTCAAGTTAACGGGTTCAGACACGTAGCTTTCTGAAAAGTAAAAAGCTAATATTTTTGTGACTATCAGGAAAATCTAAAACCTAACTGACAAAGAATATTGAATAATTACTTCAAATGTCTTTAAGTAAGTGTTGGGGATTGTTCCAAGCAAATTCTCCATGATATTGAATAAATATTTATTGAAAAATTTATTTTACACATTAACTGCATTGTTTTTTTTATTTTATTTGTAATTGTGTTAGTACATTGCAAGTTACCTTTATACATTTTAAACAAATAAACATGTTTCATTAACTACTTTCCCTCTTAGAATGAAAATAGAAGGATAGGGATGAGTGTGGTGTCTAACATGCGAGAGTTCTCGCACGGGTACACAGAGATAGTGGGGGAAAACTTGTGCTATGGCACAACACAAAGAACAAACTTTTAAAGTAGCTAAAGTAAAATAGCTTGAAATAAATGGAAAACAAAAATCAAAACGCGCTAGCCTGCAATACTACGTGAATCAATTAAAAACCAACTTAATTTAAAATTATAGAAAGAATAGTGCAAGTCACCCGACAACTGCCAACGATCGCAGTCCAAACGCACGATTTAAATGTTGGCAGTATCTGGAAGCATGTACACCATCACCCAGCTACAAACTCATATTGAAAATAAAACACCGTTTGATATTAAACTCAAGGTGTCTGTTCGTTAAGATATTAAAAATGCAAACATCGTTTGAGCAACATTCCCATGTACCAAAGTGGGCTTACTAATGCCTACAAAATTGTTTCTAATGCTAACAAATGGTATTTAGTACTCTAAGGTGAAAACATTAGTTTGATTATTTTTTGGATGGAATTGCTATCGGAACGAATCATAGTCTATCGGAACGCATTGTTATCACCTCCGTGATAACAATTCGTTTCAATATATATATATATATTATATATATATATTATATATATATACACACACACCTCAGGGAAGTGGGGTCTTTCTTGGTGATAAGGAATATCCAGACACACACAGATAAATGGAATGAAACAAAACACATGCATTTTAATGGTCTGAAATCAACATTGTACAAATTTCTGTGGACTCAGAAAAACATATATGTGCGTGTGAACATGTGAAAAAATAAATAACCTTTCTGGGTTTTGCTAGCATGCATCCGATTTACGAATGATGTAATTGATTTAAATATGCTGGTACTACACTCTTACTTTAGATAAATACTTATATTTGTGCACAGTCGTACTAATCCTTCTGACTACTGAACTTTTCTATTTACAACAAATTATACGAGCATTTCTTCTTTGTAAAACTTAATTTTTACCACATTATGACCTGGTTTTAAACACTCATTCACAAATTTCCCTCTCATTTTCCCCTTTTTACACACATATTAAACATTACCTACAATGACATCATTATTACTTTTCAAGGCATTAGTAAAAAAAGGTTATTTTTATAGAGTTGAATGGCTAGTAAAATTCTTTCCCTTATCAACGCTCAATTAAACCATTGAATACCGCAGTGCACGGCGACGCAACGGCGTCGTGAATGCGCTGCTCAAAACGCTGACCTATCCCAACGTCTTTCTCCTCCTTCGGCACCGTTAGTTACCTGACATCGCAATGGATTTCGACACGCAGCAGCGGAGCAGCGGCGGCAGTAGCGGCCTTGCGGGCGATCGTCGGCGAGCCAGCCCAGGGCGACCGAACCAAGCTGCATATGCGATTACTGCGCCTCCTCCCCTCTTCTCATCTGGCGTGTTTTGGCCAGAGCCTTGCTCAGCCCCGGGTACTCGGTGGTCGAGATAACGGCGGCGGTGGCAGCGTTAGCGCCGTTCGTCTCGCAAGCGGTGACGGCGTTGATCTTGTGGTTCTCCCTCTTCTTTCTCCTCGACGACGTTTCGCTGTCCTCTACTTCTCTCTTCTTATCATTGAACGACGATACGCCTTCGTCAATTTACAAATCAGGACGCAATTATGCGTTTTTAAAAGTCTATGGGCGTATGGTGCAGCGGTCTTAGGCAACGTTAGAGCAATAAGTCCTTCTGTTACGCTAATCATTCAACACGTGGCAATTATCCTGTCTCCTAATTAAATGTTTTAAGTAGCTTTCCTAACTTTTCATCTCCCATACAAAGTTCAAAAGGCATTTTTTCGTAGACTAGGCTGCCTCGCGACACTATTGAACGAAACTTTCGCCTTTTTACATATTTTTACATATTTTTGATAAATATATTTCATTGAGAATACCAGCTACCATCTATTGCCTCCCAAAGCACATTTTTTTGACATTTCCTTAATTTTTCGGGTTCCTGACGGAAATATTAAAACGGAAATTTTAACTTTAGAATATTAAAGAACACAAAAAACCTCCTAAATGGCCATTTCCTTTAAAAAAATTGGAGCCTTTTTATAGAAAATGGCTTTTAAGTGCTACTAAAAATGCAAAATTGAAGTTCGTTTTCACAGAATTTTTTTTAGTTTTCAACAAACTTCATCTGAAATCATTTGAAGCACTTACATTCACAAATATAATAATGTTTACAAATTGCTGGTAATGTGCATATTAAAAATGTGAGAATCCTTTCAAAAAATTACATATGTGTAATTTAAAAAAAATAAAAGAATATAGCAATATGGCTTGCAATATTTTCGGAAATAAACGTTCATATAATAATGTTCAGCGAATCGTGGTTGAAACCACCTATTTCATCCAACATCGTTGCGATACCAGGTTATACAATAGTTCAAGATCGTAATATTCTTACAGAGAAAAGCACTAATAAATCGGGTGGTGGTGTAGCCTTGTATATACGGTATGATTTAAAACACAAAGTTGGAAATTCATCCGCTGCACAGACGACTGGTATTGAATTTTATTTGTAGAAATTAGGATAGGTGTAAAACGTTGCATAGCTATAGTAGTGTATTGGCCACCAAAAACCGCAACATTAAAAGTGCTAGAAGAACACCTTTCCGCTGTTATAAGTCATTACGATAGCGTCATCATCATGGGCGACTTCAATTGCAATTTAGTAAATACAGACAATCACACTGTACGTAACTTCGTGAAAACTTTTGAATCCTTGAATTTGCATATTCTCAAATTAAATCCAACTCATTATTCCTCAAATAGTGAAAATTGGATAGATCATGTCATTGTTTCGGAACCTGACAAGGCAATAGTTTACGGCCAGATGCCGGTTCCTGGAATATCCAGGCATGATTTGTTGTACTTGTCATATTCAATGAACTGCCCTAAGTACAAGCCAAAAATTATTTTGTACCGTGAATAAAAACCTTTCAATGCAGTTAATTTTCTTTCCGACAGCATCCGTGCGCCGGGGCAATTAGTGTACCAACACACGTCTATTGACGACAAAGTTAATGTGTTAAATAATATTGTAAGGGATTTATTCGCTAAAACATGCTCGGCTAAAAACATCCAGTTACGCGTATGGCAACACCATGGTTGAATGATGAAATTCGGACTTGCATGAAGCATGGCGACCTAGTTCAGAAACGATACCGACGAGAAACTAGTGGTGCTACAGAATGGCACAGACTTTCTCGTATTATTTTTCTATTTCCTTGGGTCTTCGCTAGCTATTCGGAATTACCACAAACTCATTCTTGCCAGCAGTCATCTCTCACCGCCAAAAGTACATTTTTTTGTACTTTTCTTAATTTTTCGGTTTCCTATTGGTAGAACGGAAACATTAATTTTAGAATATTAAAGAACAATAAACCCTAGTCATAAATGTCAATTTTCTTTTAAAAAAGATGTGCCGTTCAAGAGAAAATGGCGTTTTAGCGCTACTAAAAGTGCGAAATTTGAAGCTCATTTTCACAGAAAATTTTGAGTTTTCAAAATACTTTATTTGAAGCACTTACACTCACAAATATAATAATGTTTACAAATTGCTGGTAATGTGCATATTAAAGATGTGAGAGATCTTTCAAAAAAATTTAATTAATGTATTAAGTAAATTTAAATTTACTATTTTTGTCAATGTCCTCGGCCTTCAGCCGCCATCCTGATTGAGGTTTTCTCGGTTTACTCAATCGCTAAAGGCGTATTGAAAATTTTAGTAGTTTTTGCGCAAAATGAAATTTTAAAAAACGTTTTTCTCAAAAACGGTTCCAATTTTTTTTTTGTAGGAATAGTGCTAAATATGCTCTATGAGATGACATTAACGCCATATTCCTCTATCCTTTTGTTTTTTCAAAAATTGCAAAAATGTAGTTTTTTGATTTGTCTCTCACGTTGTTAATATTTACATTAGCGGCGATTTGTTCACGTTAGCGGCGACATGTGCTTTAAATAATGTAAAATATAAAGTTTCTCGAAAATTGAAGTTTTCTGTGAAAACTAGCTCAAAATTGCGCTTTTTCAGAAAAGCTCAAACGCCATTTTCTCAAAAATTTTTGCTCAAACTTTTCTAACGGATAATGCTAATTGCACTTTTTAGTACGGCGTAAAGTTAATTTTGGAGTATTTTTTTTGTTTTTTCAAACATTACAAAAATGTAATTTTTTTGAATGTTCTCTCATACGGTTAAAATGCACATTTACAGTAAACACTATTGAATTTATGAATGTAAGTGCTTCAAATGACTTCAATTGAAGTTCTTCGAAAACTAAACTTTTCTGTAAAAAAGAGCTTCAAATTTCGCATTTACAATAGCGCTTAAACGCCATTTTCTTGAAACGGCTCCAAATTTTTCAACGAAAATTGCCATTTAGGGTAAGGTTTAATTTTTTTATATTGTCAAAATAATAGTTTTTTTCTACAATTGGAAAACCGAAAACTTAAGAAAATGTCGAAAAAATGAAGTTTGGGCGGCGATAAATGGCACCTGTCAAGAGTATTGGCAGGTCCGAATAGCTAGCCGAGACCAAAAGAAACAGAAAACGACTACGGGAAAGTCTGTGCTATTCTGTAGCACCAGTAGTTTCTCTTAATTTAGAAACTGAATTTATTCACTTTTCCGTTAGCAGGGCCCTGTAATAAGAGCTTTTTGCCGAAAATCCGTCGTTTTTTCGCGCAGCATTACATAACTTTCCCTTTACTATACATACGATTAACGTGTGTCATTATGGGGTTTGGCTGTTCGGCTGTATCTCTTGGTAAGATAAGGTTGTTAAACTCTGAATTATGGATTATGAGATTAAAGGACGATGATGAGAGATGATCGTGGCTCAGTAGTGGATCGATTAATGGTGAAACTATTTGTAGTTAATTTTTATAGAAACTCTTTTGTTTCCTAATAACGAATGTAATAGATTATGTTATAATAACATATAAAGAGATGCATGAAAACATTTATTTAAATCGCTTGTAACGTAAATGGGGTTTGGGATGAAGAAAGTAAATTCGGTCCTTTTATTTTATAAGTATCTACCATTTGTGAATAAATAAATTGCAAATGACCGTTGGTTGTGCAGCCTAAGTTTAACAAGTCGACCACAAAATAAAATATTAAGGAGAAATCCATAGGTGTATCCATATTATTTACGAGAATGAGGCCAAAGTAACTTAAATATTTAAAGAAGATGTTTACGGGGCGAAGAAGCACGATACATTTGAATATTTTATAATTAACTGATTAACAGGGCGGCCTATTTAGTGATGAGAACGCTAAAGATTGACTTATTCATGGAAACAGAGATTAAAATATTTTTAGTACACCTTTCTGTTTCAAAAACAGAGCAAGTTGGCCAGTCATAAACTAGTATGTCTCTGATCCCTGACCTGAAGCAAAAGACTGAGCAAGGTGTTCTGTGCTGGGAGTACGAGTATATGAAAGCATCTCATCAAGCAGAGAATTTGACTATTCTCAAAAACGGAAAAGACCATTCTAGTCCTAAGTTTTCATGACGGCGAATGGCGACAGAGGGAGGAGATAAATGCAGCTATAAAACGACAACGTGCCCTCATTTCCCGGAAGCGTGCCAGACTGAACGAGCTTCAAGGAGAAAGACTACATGGCTGGGGAGAAGACACGCTCATCGTTTCTGTTAGGAATTTGCTGGAGGAATGTCTTTCGAAAAAAACTGTAGCCGAAACCGAACTCTTAACAGGGCATGTTATTTACGATATTTCATGTTATACAGACGTGTACTTCAACGGTCTACGAAAATGAACTTTCTTCTTTCACAAAAAAGAAAGTAACATATTCTAGAAGTATTTTTATAATGAAGTTGTATATCATTCCAGTTTTTTCCCATCAGGCAGGAGTTTTGTGTGATATTCACTTGAACATTTTAAAATTTTTAATAAATTCAATAACTAGGTATTCAAATTAAAATGGTATACTATCAGTCCTGACTCACATTCTGACCACTCATTCTGTAACTAAAGAATGGTAATGATTTTCTAGCATTTTCTGCATCTGAAGCATTTCACTTCTTGGTCCAAGAGTACATACTCAGCCAACATATCATAAACTATACTTGCCTTAGCACATATTTTTTCTTGGTAGAAATATACTGATGAAAACGCACACCGTGCTCATCGCTGACAGACCCAAGATTTGGCGGGTGGAAGTTTAAGTCAGAGGCTACGAAGTGAATTTTCGAAGACACGTAACATCCCATAGCTTTATAAGAAGTTCAGAAGATTAGCATCTTTGTCCAATAGATTTCTGCTGTCTGGTTTCGAAAGAAATTGCAATATAAATTTTTAAAGATTGCCAGGCTGCTTTTTCTACTGGTTTTAACAGTTCTTCAAAATTTTTATCAGCCAATAATGACCACATTCGTAGAGCTAAAAGATCCCTTTCAATTCAGCATCACTTAATTTGACCAATTTCGATTTTATGTCCAAGAAACCCATCAGAAAGTTTATCCATAGCTTTTACGAAATTTTTCTTTTCTCCTAATTTAATATGCAATGGAGGTAAATATATTTTCAGGATTCACTAAATGAATATGTGACACATTTTTCTGGTCAGCGGAGATTCTGTTAACATTTGTCAAACAGAAATAATAATCACTTAGATGATCCTTCGGTTCTCTCCAATTTTGAATGGAATTTAAAATGGAATATGATGTGTACCATTTTTCTAACAATATAACAGTTCTAATACAAAAAACATATATTTGGGGCCCAGCTCTTTCCAAATCACTAACGTGACAGACAAATGTCAGCCATCTTGACAGTCTAATGTTGGTAACCTTTTTTGTAAATGGCATTAAATTTTGCTTTGCTGTCTTTCAAGACATCTCACCACAAATACAGCAGATTTTATCTACATGATTTACACCCTTTCTTGGCATGATGAAAACACAAAATACTAAAACACAGGTTACACAGTACACTTCTAAACCCAAAGGAAGGAAATATATCACTAGTAATATTCGTGCTAACAAGCTCGTAGACATCTAAATTTGGCACATCACAATATGCGAAGTGTGAGCATGTCTGAGCATGTCAAACATGAACGAACCTGCACAGTATTGCCTGTTGGTGTTCATCTTGATATTAAATACACTTAATACACATTACTTATAAAACATTAATACAATTGTAATACAACTTACATACACATTACTTAAATACGGCTGCAATAAAATTGCTATATGGTAAAAATTCCTATGACAGGCCTAAGAGAATGTGAAAATCAGATTTTATAAAGTACCTATGACAAAAAAAGTGTGCCTGATGAAAAACTTCTGAATACATAGGGTAAACGGTACAGTGATTGGCCACTTAAGAGTTGTGACCGTAATAACTCATTTGAAAAGTAAAATTTTGAAACTTTGCTACTTACTTCCTATTATCCAATGGTCTTTTTACTTATCCCAACGGTAATTTCTATCGCAAAATGAACATTACGTTATTAATTATTTTTTCATAAAAACGTGTCATTTTGTACAGTGATTGGCCAGAAACTATAGTGATTGGCCACCATGATGACAGTGATTGGCCACTGAATTATTTCTAACAGAAACAAATAGTGTAACGATATATTCAATTAATTATTATATTACCCATAAAAGTACACAATTTGTAAGATATAGATTTAATATAACTTTAATATTTAAGCGCTGTTAGAGTAAATCCTCTGTTTTTAAATACGAGCATATTCGACCATTCTTTTCTTATGCCAGATGTTTCTGTCCAACCGTCTCAGGAAATGTGATGACATTTTTTAATAGAAATGGACGGAATATGGTTCAAATATATTTGTAGAATACCTCGCTTGTAATCTATCTGTTGTCACATTTTTAAATCTCTCAGACGTCTAGTCAGCAATTTTTCTGGTATCCGTTTATATTGATAGATAAATCAACGGACTAGTGACAAGTCCACTTGCTGCAAAGCAGAACATGACTGTCATATTGTGTTTTCAAGCTCTGTTTTACTGAGTAAAAAAATCTTACTTCCTTTTTCATCTAAAACATTTCCTGTAATTGTACGTTTCAAATTTTGACTTTTCTCTATTAGATACCCTTGTAGGATCATTTATTTTCTCATCAAAGTTAGTTCCTTCGATGTGCCCTATAACTTCTTCAAATCACATTCTGATGTCTTGTTCGCTCTCACATGAACTAGCGATTGTCACTGCTTCACTTGTCCGTTTAGTGATTATGGGATGTCTTCTTAAAAATTCTTTGACCCAGCCTTCTCATGGACGGTTGTTGTTAACGGATTGAGCATTTAATTTAGCAGCTAAAAATTGTTGAACGCTACTCTGTATACCTTTCTTCTTCCATGGAAAACCTTTACTGACTAGTTAAAGTACGCATTTCACAAGACTGTCTTCTTCTTTAGATAATACAGCTTCATAACTTAGTTCTATTTTGTGATCTCTATTGTTAAAACGATACTGCAAACTTGTTTTCGGAACATTAAATGATTTTTCCTCAGAACGCACAGATGTTCCGTTATTTTTAACACATTTGATGACATCTGTTAGGGCTTCTGCTTCATTCTCCTGCTTCGGCTTCTTTGTCATTGTAAAATCTCCTATTTCAGGCCCATGCTGTTTATACCTGTTCGCAATAATATTAAACTACGATTAAAACACTTCTGACAACAATCATTAACGGAGTGGTCGATAACACAATTTACATACTATCGAAGATACAGTCATTGGCCACCCCGCTATGTCACTAAATATGCAAAGCTAGGCTTCTCATTTTCAGCTGATATCATTGTCACTCAATAAGGTTTGTGTTTTCTGACATATTAAGGTGATTTGCTTACCGCCGTAATCAACAAACAGCGCTGTTGGATATCAGGTTTCTAAAGAAAATCTTAAGAAATCTTTACATACAATGAATTCGCACCGCACTGTTGACATACATCCGCCATATTGGCAACAGTTGCATTCTTGCAGTCGTAGTAAATATTGCATAATACTCAGAAAGCATCCCTTCGCCCCATTTATAAGCAAATATTAGAATAAGGTGTTAGAACAAGCGGTAATTCAAATTATAGTTGGAATGGCCAATCATTAGGGGGTGGCCAATCACTGCACCGTTTACCCTATCTGAATTTAGTAAGAAAAAATGCACTAGATTCACTAAACAGATTTCTTGTGAAGAAAACCTTGTCGACCAGTGTAATTTATTCAATTATTGAGATTATTGATAAGATCTTTAGTCTTATTGAGAAGTTATTAATTATTGAGAAGATCGTTAAATTTACTGAAATTTTACAAATTCAATTTCAGAAAATAATATTCTCAACCAAGTATGAGAAGTTTCATTTCAGCTCACTTGATCCCTAGCATCCAAATTGAATAATAACTTTCTAATTTCTTCATTTCTATTTGAGAGAAGAAAACGAGAGATGATGACATAACGCTTATACTTTACACGTTTCCAATGTTCTCCTTTACTTACTTTCTCATATATTAGCAAAATACCCGGGCGTTCCCCGGGCTCTCTTCATATAAAATCCTTTGAAAGAAGAAAAAGATCAGTTTGATAAAAATCACGGTGTTTAAAAATATTTTTAATGTAATTGGTTCAAATTTTAATAAAATACTATAATTTCTTTCTCTTTTATTTTACAGTACATTGCTATTAACATTTGATCTGCTCTGCTTTCCTCAAGGTCTTGCAATATTTAAATAACCCGACGTTTACTGAGTGTGTACAATATGTAGTCACCTTATATTTTTTTTAAATATTACTAGTTTTAAATAATAATTCTGATAGTTCAAATATTTGTCCGTAGAGCTATTATTAGTATCTATATAGGAAAGCAGAACATATCTATATAGGAAACCAAACTATAGTATTTTATTATAATTCGAACCAATTACACTAAAAATAATTTTAAATCGCGTTATTTAGATAAAATTGATCTTTTTCTTCTTCCAAAGGATTTGATATCCTTTGTTGCCACCCAGCAACGCCAGTTATTTTGTTTGTATTATATAAACCACAGTGTTAAAGATTATTATTTTTAATGTATATGGTTCAAGTTTTAATAAAATACTATAATTTTCTGGTTTAATTTAGTAGGAACCATCTATTATGTATCAGTTCTGCCACCGTATACGTATCGTACAGTAAAGGAGCTCAGCCCGTTTTTTTCCTTGTTAGGGATGCACGCGCAAACAGCTAGCGTTCCTTGTAGAGAAAAGTTAAACAACGGAAAATAACTGAAGTCAACGCCATCTTGAATTCATGCTCACACCCGTGAAGTCAACACCGTTTTGTTTTCCAGAGGATGTTGCTAAAGTACACTGATTTTTTATGAAGTTGCTTTTTTAGGAAATGGCTGGTTAAGCATTCAAAAATAACTAGCGTACCCGTGCGATAACTCTCGCATGTTAAACCCCATCCCTTCCCTATCCCATTGTCTATCCTTTCTGTTGGGGGTCACTAATGAGCAGTGGACAAACAACTAAAGTAGCGAACCCTCAACAAACCTACGATACTCAGGACACTAAACTAATAGGCGCTCTTATGCCAGGAAAACAAAGGAATATAAGAGAATGCTCAAACACATTGTAGAGTAAATGTTTAACAGTCAAAATTACAATGTAATATCTACAATCTTAATCAAACAAAGCTGGTAAAATTTATATTTATATATTGATTTATAATATTTATTCATGGAGGTGAAGATGGTAACATTTAAACAATTCTTACATCCCTTAAAGACAACTAAAATTAAACACAGCAATGAACAAACAGTACTTCAATCACTGGACAGACCTCAACCCTGGCCTCACATTCACCACACCAAAAACATGCCATACACACGTGGTGCCTGTCCACAGTCATCCGCTATGGAGCGGGAACAATCACTTCAAACCAGCTGGCATGCTCAGACAGCAAATCGCAGTGGTACAATCACAACCAGGTTGCACGAGGCCATCGCACCACGCGGCCACATGACGGCGTTCTGCAAACATCTCAAAGAAAATCACAGTTTCATTGCCAAGGCGAGGCATCGGTATTTCTTACAACCATCTCCGAACTCGGTGTTAGACAAACCACAGCCAACACCAAACCGTTTCATGAACATTGCACTCCGTGACTACATTTCAAAAAAAGAAGGAACCTCGCTAGCAGCACAATGGACCTGCATGGCCGCCTACGATCAACAACAAAGTGAAAGTGGACGCGACAGCGTCTCCTCTGAAAGAGGGAGGCCAAAGTGCATTGTGGTAGCTTGCAGATGTAAGGCTGAGCTCACATACTGTGGATCTAAGCCACTAGGATCGCTTTTAAATACCTTTACAGATCCTGCACAACACAGTATGATATAGTTTGTACAGCTGCTAGTCAGGCTGTCAGATGTATCAGACATATTGGTTTGCTTGCTTATTATTTAATATCAAACAGTGTATTATTTACAATATTAGTTTGCAGCTGGGCGTTGATGTACATGCTTGCAGATACCGTCAACATTTAAATCGTGCGTTTGGACTACGATCGTCGGCAGTGTCGAGTGACTTACACTTTGGTTTTTATTTCTTGGCCTGTGGGGGCTTGTCTTCACTATGGAATATCACACGGCATTTCGTGTCTTTCACCGTCGTGCCGTCAGATGCCCCATGATCACCACCACTGCTCGAAACAGTCGCGATGAGACGACTCCTAGCGGCGCAAAATACCGAAGAATGACGCGACATACCGTGAGATATTCCATCGTGAAGAGAAGACCCCACATGCCAAGAAACAAAAACCCAAGTATACGCTATTCTTTCCATAATTTTAAATTTAGTTGCTTTTTTAAATTAATTCACGTAGTATTATATGCTAGCGCGTTTTTATTTTTATTTTTCATTTATATAAAGATAATTTACTTTAGCTAATTTAAAAAGTTTGTTCTTCGTGTTCTGCCATAGCACAAGTTTTCCCCTACTACCTCCGCGTACCCGTGCGAGAACTCTCGCATGTTAAACCCCACACTCATCCCTTCTATTTCCATTCTAAGAGGGAAATGTGTTAGCGAAACGCGTTTATTTGTTTACACATGTATAAAGGTAACTTGCAATATACAAACACAATATCATAAAACAACACACACAATTCTATATCAAAAAAAGCAATGGAATTGATGGTCAAAAGAAATTTTCAATGAATATTAATTCAGTATTATGGAGAGTTTTCTTGACACTATACACAACACTTCCTTAAAGTCAACATTTAAAGTAATTATTCAATATTTTTGACAGTTAGCTTTTAGATTTTCGTGATAGTCACAAAATAATATTAGCTTTTGACTTTTTAGAAAGCTACGTGCCTGAATCTGCTGACTTGAAAATTTCAATGAATTACTGCTGATAACGAAAATACCGGTAAAAGTAAAACACAAACACAGTCTTCACTCTTCACTGTACACCCACATCCCTTCACAATAGGTACATAGCACTTACAGACCACGGCAAAATCATATTGAATGGTTTCACTTCACGCATAAGACACATCTTCATAGGTATCAAGCAATTATAATAATATTTCTAGTTGTTGCTGGAGAGCAAATCTTGAATTAATGATTAAGCAAATAAACCTCGTCAGACTGCACAAACCACGGTGTATACAGAAAGCGTAAATATAAGATTGAGGAATCTAAGCCTTTTAAGCTTGTCGTCACAAAAATGGTTACCAGAAGGAAGGGCTGAAATATTGAGGTGGCCTTGATAGTATTGAAGCGCGGAACCGAATATTTAATTAAAAGTCAAGGAAAGTCTCATCGTGTAGATTATGATGTGAAAACGTTTCTTTGAGACCTTTGGCTTCAAAATTTTAGTTTTTAAGGCTCGAAAATGCTTGGTTTAGGAGTTATTTGACGAAAACTTTGGCAAGTGCTGCGGGTTGCATTTGATTTGAATATTTAGATGCGCTTTTAAAACAAAATATTTCATATTTTTAAAGTGAAAGTGCAATTTGTCACGTCTCCGTAAAATTCTCTTTCTTTAGAGACCTCATTTATAAAGACTGGTTGCGTGTGAGAGTCGCAACGGAAAGGTATACTACTGAAATAATACAGGAGACGAATCTTGTTATTTCTTAATATTTTCCTGCTCTGAGATCCAGAACTTCTCAAAATAAAAAGAATCTGCCTCACAATTAGTGAAAGCAATTGTTTCACCTCTAGCAGAAATACGTGTGGGGGAATTAAATATGGATTTATCAAAAATGAATGCCAAACAGTATGATTTGGGTTTTGTATTAAAGGTATGGAGCTGCATCTTGTGAAAAATGCAAAAACTGTGGTAGTGGTAGCCTAGATGAAGACATGGCAAAAAAGTTTATTGCTTTGATAATTTTCCAAATATTTTAAATTTTGATGCGTGTTCTGCCAGTTTTAGTAAATATCTGTCACAACAGTGTGAAGCAGTTTTATTGACAGAATTTGTAAAATTCATTGCTTAGCAAAATATTACTACTTAGCTATTACACAATCTCTCAGAAATCTACTTTGTGAGTAGCTGTTGTGAAGAAAATAGTTCTGAAAACTTTTATGTGAGAAAGAATTTACTATATGTTGAAGTTCATCAACAGAGAATTACTTCAACGAGGAAAAAGAAGACAAAATATTTCAATTCTAGCATTTGGGATGCTATTTTTTCTATTAGTATGAAGAAATTAGAAAATATTTTAAATGTAGTTTTGAAAATAATTTGTAGTTGTGTGAAAGAATATATGAACAATCAATATCACCCTATTTTTATTTTCCCGTCTAGTTAAAATTATTCTTCTCTCAGTAAGCCTTTCTGCAGGAATTCTGAATCTCGTATTTAATTTGTGTCATGTTTGTACTGATTTAGATCAGCATGTTCTAGACATTTTCATGAAAAAGAAAGAAATAGCTGTTATTCCTCATGGCATTATTCAATTTCAATGGACAACATTCATTAGGTTTCATGATTGTTTCCTTAAATAATTAAAAAATTATACTTTGCCTGTTTCATACTCGTATTTACTTATATTCGAGAAGAAATTCAAATATATAAACATTTCCTTTTTGGCCATATTTAGCAGGAAGAACCAGTATTAGTTTCGAATGTAATGGAGGTAGTGTTCCTTGGCCGACGCGAAACGCTAGAGTTGCTTATTAACTCTTCGTAATGGAGCATTTAACACTTAGATGTGCTACAGTATGATCCGTACACAGTAGTAGAAGTATAATATTTTTTCAGTAAAACGTATTTTACTGAGCCAAAACACACATTTATAAAATAAACTTTAAAAGAATATGAAAATTGTAAAAATAAAGAGGAAATAAATTACATAACGAATAAAAAGATAAGAAGAACAGAAACATGTTTAGATACAAACTATTAGTAACAATGATATAAATTACTTTTTGTTAATACTTGTATTTGAAACAAAATTTACAATAATTGGGATAATAGTTTTATCCAAAACCGGTAGCAATGAAAAAATTCAACTAGTGATGCTACAGAATGGCTCAGACTTTCCCGTATTAGTAATCTATTCCCTTTGATCTCGACTATCTATTCGGACTTGCCATTTACTCTTGTCAGCTGCCATCTGTCGCCCCCCAAATTGCTTTTTTAAACATTTTCTTAATTTTTCGGTTTCTTAATAGTAGAGGGGAAATATTATTTTAAGAATATTAAAGAACAGTGAAACCTCATCCTAAATGGCAATTTTCTCTGAAATATTTGGAGCTGTTTTTAAGAAAATGGCGTTTCACCGCCCCTGTAAATGCGAAATTTGAAGCTCTTTCTCACAGAAATCTTTTGTCTTTTCTTCATTAGAAGTCATTTTAAGCACCTTAACTGACAAATACAATAGTGTTTACAAATTGTGGGATACCCTTTGTTATTAACGGTTAGAATAGAGCAACATGACGTTTATGTCATCTCATAGGCACTATCCCTACCAAAACTCATTAGTCACTATCCCTACCAAAAGTTTAAAGGAAAAAATTGGAGCCATTTGTGAGAATCTTGTTTTTGTAATTATTTAAAATTTCGAATATTGTGTGCAATATTGCGCAACACTTACCAAAATTTTCAAAAAATGTATATAAACTTAATGAAAGAACTCACTTTTTACAACAAATTTTATTTGAAGGAGAATTCTCTATCTTCAATATTGGAGTTGCCGAAGGACGCCAAACAAATTTCTTTTTCAATTTTCAAAAATTTAGAGTTAACCGTGCAAATGGGACCTATGACAACTTTATAAGTGTATTTTACTCTACTCAAAACCAGAAATTTTAAGAAAAAATTAGGAGCCGTTTTTGAGAAAATTTTGAAAAAGTTCAGGGGGCTTCATGTAAAGCGCCCCCAAATTTTGAAGAACGTTTTTCAAAATCACAGCGCCTTGAGTGGAAGGTGATTGACTGGGGAATATACATATTGGAAGAAATCGCACGTATGATTTAGGCGCCAGTGTTGTTCACAGACAGACAGACGGGCGGACAGATAGACAGACAAATGGACAGACGAACGGATGGACGTTTTTAAAAAAACAAATTTCGGTATCAGGGGACCCCAAAACGTATTTCCGTTAAAATCTCGAACTCGATTCTCCACAGTATTACATAACTTTCCATATTCAACGTATATTACTCCGTATATACGTACGTATACTAGTAAACTAGTGGTAAGTTGTTGTACGTATACTAGTAAACTATAAACTAGTGGTGATACAACAGCACATACTTCCCCGTATTATTGGAAGCATCTACGTAGTATTGAAGTATTGCACTTTCTGCCCCACTAATATCTTAGCTATTATTTCAAAACGTCTGATTCAACCAAGAAGCGAACAACTCACTGTTTCCATCGCAGTGTTGTCAAAACTATGTGAATTCTACAACTGCATAAAAATATAATACAAATGTTTTGTAAACGTGTATTGGAAAACAAAGCCTGATACCATACAGTTATATCAAGTCACAACAATGACACGTAATTCACAGAAATTCGCGACAGCGGAACGGAGTAGGAGATCTTATAGCAATAAAATCGAATTACCATCACAATTTAACAATATTCCCAAACACATCAGGATTAGAAACCGAAGTAATAGAAGTAAACATTAATAATAGCGTTTGGAAAACAATATCTGCTTTCAAATCTCCCACTACTAAAATAGCCAATACTACTATACAAAATCTATTCGATCCAAGAGAAAAAGGGGATGCAGAAACTAAAACAGTGACGGAAAAGTATTAACACAAATAATAAACAATCATAATCTTAAAATCATATCGCCCAGTGAACCGATGTTTTTTCCATCAGATTGAACATGTAATCCTGACATACTAGGCATTGGCATAACCACACCAACAATAACTTTTACACAACAGTAATATTTGAATTAGATTCTGATCACATACCTGTTTTGTCGTCAGAACAACTAACACCACAACTCACCCCAAGACCAATATCCAATACACGTAAAATAAATTGGAAAAAGTACACAGAGACAATCAAACAAACAATACCCAGAATCAAAATCTTAAATAATCCACTCGAAATAGAACTGGCAGTAACAACATTAATCGAACTAGTCAATAAATCTATTTCATAAGCACAGTATCCCACTACAGTCAACAAAACTGATAGAAAATACAAAAATTTGCCTCCCGACATAATATACGCAATAAAGGTTAAAAACAAAACGAGAAAACTATGGTTTAAACTCAGAACACCTGAAATAAAAAATGAACTTACTATAATCACCAATATTGTTAAAAGACTAATAAAAACCCATAACTGTTATGTCGCACTTATCACGGCGGGCATAACTTTGTATGTGGCGCTCTAGCATCGAGGCAGCGCGCCCTGACGGGAGCCGTCGGCGGCAGCAACAAGCTACGGCCACGGTTCGGCAGGCTCGAGGCAGGCAGCGAGTCTCGCCGCCGGACGCCGGCCTTTTAAAGGGAGCCGGCCTACACCCCGACAGGCAGTGGGGAACGAGCCCTGAGAGCACCAGGGATAGCGTACGCGCCGAGCCGGGAGAGCCAGCCGCCGGATGAATGTCGTCATGGAGTATGGACTACAGCAGCAGCAGCAGGGCATTGGTGATTGCCCGAGATATGATAGTCAGGGCATTGGTGATTGCCCGAGATATGATAGGCAGGGCATTGGAGATTGCCCGTGAATAGTTGTATGGCTGATTGTTTGTAACAAATGCATAAATAAACTATTGTTAAATGTGCGTGCGAAGTTTATTTTATGGACATAACAATAACAATAAGCAATTCCATGAATTTATAAATTCATTAAGCAGTAGCAATAACTATATGGCAATACACAACAAAAATATTAAAGAAAAAAACCAAACACCTCCCCTAAATACGCCGCTGGTAAAGCTCTCACATCAATGCACAAAGCAGAAGAACTGGCCAAATAATTCGAAACAACGCGTTGTTTGCAACGTTGCAACGTTTGCAATTAATAACACCAACTTCCACCCTGAACATAACAAAATCACCCGAAGTAGCAAAACATACCCATAAGGATCACACCATAATATACAGTTCGCCTCAAATGATGCTGAGACATTATTCGAATTTCCCGTTTTTAGTTTAAATTTAAAAAAAGCGAGTAAGGTCTGCAAAAAGTATCTGTTTTTCGTGTGTCTCATAGAAGTTAACTTTTGTTGCGATTCTTGATATTGTTTCTAGTTTAATCCAGTAAATGTAAAGAAACGTTCTTCTGACAAAGAGAATTGACCAATTTGCTAGTGATTTATTATTTTATGACATTTAAAGCATTTTATATTTTGAATAAAAAATAGTATTCGATGTATAATAAACATTTCCAACAATACTAAGACATTTTCTGTAATTTTTATCAATTTTGGCAATATTACATATTTTATAAACATATTAGAACATGTATTATTTAAGACACGGAAATCGTAAAAAGTCTGGTTACAAAATCGGCTCGCCAGGTCGTAAATGAAATTCTAGACATTTGCCGGTTGGAGCACTCAAAACCAGCCATTTGGATGCAACGGGAACTAATCTCACGTCCTGTACGGAGGTTGGCAATTCTAAGCGTTCCTTCACATTGTTGGGAAATAATATAGGTCTATCAAACGCAGTTTTAATTGTAGACTTTGGGTTGATATATTAGTTTTAAAATAATTAGTTTTCACAACAAAATTTCCACAATTTGTTATGAGTTTTACAATGATGACTGAGAAGTGTTAATAGGGATAACAATTGCTATATTATGTTATAGGGATAACCATTATATTATGTTCCCGTTACACCAAGGACGAGAAAGTACATGATGTTTTAATACCAGAAGTTTATAAAAGCATAGTTTACGCGATAACAGCGAAGAATAGTTGTTTATCTTGTTTCATCTTTTGCGCAATTTTGTCTGAAAAGTCGACCTTTCTCGAGGTGGAAAACAAAATTGGAGTCACCACCAAAATGGTAACAACCATGGTAAAAACGTTCGGAAATTTTCCTGAAGGAGGACATTTAACTGATGTAATTGGTAATTCATGGACAGACAGTAGGATAAAATAGAGTACATTGCATCACAGACCCACAGGACTGAACTCGACGCAGATAGTCGCTAAAATAAGCTAGGCTGGAAGAGGTCAAAAGGTCTCAATTATGATACCGGTGATGGTTACTCTTGGCATGAACAAAATGCACAAAAATAATTGTAGATACATTTAAATGAGATCTAACGAGTTGACAACGATATCACTTTACTTGAATATAGATAAATATAAGAGTGCGAGAGAGAGGTTGATAAAGAGTGGATATATGACAATTCATTAGTGAATGCTGGCAAACCCATTAAATCCTTTCTTCATCCGAGTTTCTTCAGCTATCCTGTGGGTCCCAGTGCGAGACTTCACTTCCGGGATGGCCCGTGCCGTTGAGCCGCCCGGCGGAGGGGCGGGGCAGGCGGCCAGGGGCGCTCGAGGGCTATGAATAGCTGCGATATCTCTCCCGCGTCTCGTGCCCCGCACAATTAGCCCGCTGTTATTTATTGGAGAACCGCACAGCAACATGGGCTTTGGGCGCCGCAGCCACGAAATGCCCGGGTGGCATGCGACGCCTCCGCCCACGCAGCGATCCCCAACTGCCCCCCCTCCATCCCCACGTCTGCTCTCCCCTCCCCGCGCCCCGCTTCGCCACCTCTTGGCGTGCCTCTGCCGTCCGCCCCCCTCCCCATCCCACTCAGTAGAGCAGCGTCTTCGCCGGATAGGCGCTTCCGCGTTGCGGTAGGTCTTCTCTGCGAGACCTCCATACTGCTCCCGCCCGCTTAAAGTCCACTGAAAGGACGACTTGGACGTACTATACAAAGATTTGGAATACGTATCCAAAACTTATGGATAAATACAGTCCATCAAAACTTTGAATGCTACATCTAAATCTTGATGTCCATATCACATTTCACAGGATATCAATTCCTTTAGAGGATTTAAAATAAAAATTAAATATTTTGAAGTACTAATTAAAAAGCATTTAGATATTGTGGTCAAAATTAAAAATTTCCTAGATCATACAATTATTGTCATACAAAATAGGTGTCTGGATTTATGATCATGATACGGGATGGGTGTTTTAAATAATATTTTTTCTACTCCCATTGTATAATGCTGTAATTTCATGGCTGCAACCAGTTGCATAATGATAGCCATTACGACACAGTTTTTATTATGATACAGGTTCTTGACTAATCACAGAGAAGCTTACAAACCAAGTATTGGCTCTTCATTAATAATTGAAAATATTTATAGTAAATGTTTCGTTGGATTGGGTACATTGAAATTGCATTTAATATTATATTATGCTTCTCAGTTTTAATTTCTTTAATTTTTAGCCATTTTTAACCTGAAATATTATTTAAAATAAATTTAATCGTCATTTCACTTAGATTCTATTTGACTAGCGCCTTCGTAGTTATTGGAGAGAACTTTTGATCAAGGTTAATTTCTGAACGAAAGTCATTTTGGGTTGTATGTCGCTGCCATGTGGTTCTCCTTTAAAAAAGTCAACTTTAAAATGTCCAGAGAATCAAAGGACTTGACACCTCCAGAAATAAGAGAAAAACAAAACAAAAATGGTAACATGGGAATTATTGAAGCAACTTCTATACTCCCTTGGCGGTCTGGTAAACAAAGCCACCTGTGGGGAAAGGAAGCTGTCCACTATGTGGCCTTGGCGGAATCCTACATGCCAATTGCCACAAAACGATTCAATGTAAAAGTGGAACTTTTAAAAGTTACCATGAGTCGTAGAAAAAGTACCGTATGAAACTCGATGTAATGGGTATTAATACACTCGTGTGAAATTAACAATACTTTCTCGTTTCTCGCTCGTATCGTAATATCACACTCATGTATTAATACCCATCATTACGTCATCGTTTCCCAATGTACTATTCACGTTCTTTTTTGAATGTCGAAGAAGGGTATGAGGGTGCTATCGCCGACTCGTCCCCAGGTGATAATACTGTATATGACTGTAATACAAGCAGCTATTAATATCCAGGTAGTCATTTGAAATTCATTAAACCTCTACAATTCCGTTGCTAATCAATTCTAACTTGACTCTCTACAAACGTTTAAAAGCACATGTGAACGTGCCCCTCGCTGAAGAGATAAATGGATGACAATACTTTTTTTGGCTTATTTCAGAAACAACACAAGTCACTGACATGTATCTTTTCGGGATGGACATAAAATCTTTTAATGCGGATATATTTGTAAGAAACATTGTGTAAATTTTTACTTTTCTGTATACTATACGTACGTACGTCCGTACGTATAGTATACACGTGCATCCAGAATCCTTATTTTGTGGGTCCTTGATACCGAAAAACCAATTGAAAGCAAAATGTCTGTCCGTTCCTTCGTCTGTCTGTGAACAAGGCTAGCGACTAAACCGTTCAGCCGATTTCCTCCAAAATGGATACTCCCCGATAGATCTAAATGATTTCGCGGCCCCTTGAATTTGAAACCGATATTTTAATTTTGAAGGGTACTTTACATGAAGCCCCTGGGACATTTTCAAAATTTTACGTACGTATAGTACAGGGAAAGTTATGTAATGCTGCACGAAAAAACTGTGGATTTTGGGGAAGAAAAACTCTTATTACAGTGCCCTGGTAACGAAAAAGTGGGTAAATCTAGTTCCTAAATTAGGAAGAAAAAATCTCTTAACACGTGTTGCAGCCAGAATCCCTATTTTGTGGGTCCTTGATATCGAAAAACTAATTGAAAGCAAAACGTCTGGCCGTCCTTCCGTCTGTCTGTGAAAAACTCTAGCGACTAAACCATTCAACCGATTTTCTCAAAAATTGATACTCTCCATTCGATCTGAATGATTTTAAAACCAATATTTTAATTTTGGAGGATACTTTACATGAAACATTATCAAAATTTTCAAAAAGATGGCGCCATCAATTTTGACAAACTTTTGTTGTTGGATAGTCTGAAGGTCATTAAGAGAATGGCGTAGGTATCATGTTGGTTGAAAACTCTGATTTTTCGAAAATTGAAAAAATTCAAAATTTTTTCGGCATCTTCCTACAACTACAATTAGGAACATACAATTTTTTTCTTAATGAAATGTGTTCATAGAAAACAAGTCTTCAAATAAGGTGATGTTCAATTTTTCAAAAACGTAAGTATTTTTTCGAAAAATTGTGTCAAACATAGACAATTTTTTTATTTTCTTTAAACCATTTTTTCTTAAATACCGCACAACGGTTTTTGATTAAATTGTGACCTGAGGTAGCATAAAGATAGCATTAAAAGAGTGGTGTAGGTTTCATGTTCGTTGAAATGCCTGATTTTGCAAAACTTAAAAAATATTAAAATAAAGCTTATAGACCAATTGAAAATTATTCCTGATTGTCAGTGTATGTTTTTTAATAATAAAACTTATTCAATTTTATTTATGACAATCCTTTATTGTTCATATTTACACACAGAACACAACGTTTCGTAACTTGTTTGAGTTGAGTTCACTATGTGTCCTCGAGTGTTTGACGGTTAAAAATAGGACATTTCCCATGTAACTAAAAGTGATGTATTACTCGTTCACTTTACATTTGCAGACGCCAGAATTGGGAACTAATGTTGTTTTGAAAGTGAAGGCCCGAACACACAACCGAGAATACGCGAATGGCCCCGATGTCAATCAGCATCTGACCAATCAGCTGTCTCCGAAGGCAGCACAAGCGCTACAGACACAACTGACGAATTATGACTATCTGACAGTGAGCTGGAGTCGCGCTCTTAAATGATTAAGATAATATATATATATATATATATATATATATATATATATATATATATATATATAATTATATATATTATAATTCTCGTGTCACAGTTTTAGTTACCATACTCCTCCAAGACGGCTCAACAGATTTTGATGAAATTTTGTATGTATATTCAGTAGGTATGAGAATAGGTTGTTATCTATTTTTACACCCCTTAGTGATAAGGGTGGTCAACCCCAATGTTTTTTTAATTTTTCGCACGAAACGTTTTAGGCAACTTGCTACACACGGTAGTTATTTCACACGGCGGTATTTCACCAGCTGTACGGTGTTTCTCCATATTACGCACCTGCTCAGCGATGTGCAGAATCTGCTCTTAAATGTGAATAACACGGAGAGAGACGGTGAAAGAGAGAGACGGAGAAAGAGAGAGAGAGAGAGAGAGAGAGAGAGACGGAGAAAGAGAGATATAGGGGCAGAACAAAGTCTGCCGGGCTCAGCTAGAAAAATCTTTGTCTTCGCGATACATTGTTGCGTTAGGTTTGAGGAGTCAAGCATAGTAGAGACTAATATATCATTGATACTATAATTAGCAGCAAAAAAGCACAGCAATTTCTATTTGACTACAGGTAGATATGACAGATATGACAATGTCATATTGGGACTAGGAACTTCGTTTTAATAATTTGTGATGTTTGTTGCTGCGAAATGTTTACTTAGCCTTAATTAATTAATTTTTAGTTAGCCTTCGGAAGTTGATATTAAATTCTCGAATGTACAAAATGGGGAACAGATTCATTGTTGAACAGTTAAAAATGTGTACATGTATTTTATAACAATTTTTTAAATGATTGTTCTTTAGAGAATATTTATTTATAATCGTTAATTATTTTCTCCTGCCGTCTTTTAGTATATAGATTTTCGTTTTTACTGTCACTTAGTGCAACAATAGGTACAAAAAACCCTGATTGATTTACACGATGTAATTATTACTTGATCAGTATCCATTCAAGGCGTCTACCGGCGTCACTTCGAACCAGTGTTCCCAGATTACCGAATTTCCGCATTTTATACCGAATTATTATCACCTAATCTACATTAAGAGACGAGGATGTCAAAAAAATCTGCATTTTCATGATAGTGGATTAAAATCAATTTTTTCCATTTCCTGAGTTATTACAACGATCGTTAGATGTCCCGCTAACTATGGTTGACAAAGTTTGAATGTTCAAAATACTGTCTCTCTATTCGATTAAAATAGAAAGCAATAAAACACCAATCATCTACCAAACATTAGGGCTTTATCCAATTGCCGTATTCGAAAATTGATGACCAAGCAGCAAGGTGTTGTCGCGAACTCCGTCCTTTATTGTCGTACTGTTAGAGATTCAGAGGACAAATAGGAGACAACATGTTTGTTAGTCTTTTCCGAATACGCCAAATAAGAATACGGACTGTCGTGCAGCTTCTTACTGCGTTTATTCAAGCCGGAGAAATGATGCACTTCGCGGGATATTGAAATTAAAAATGTTGAAATTACGTTACTCGGCTTCATATTAAACTGAGATATAAAATAAATTGAAAGTACATTTATAACAAAAGTACTGATATTTTATATTTGTAATTTCTTGGGTGAATCGAGAACATTATATATAGTGAGAACAAACATAGAACAAATATAGTGAGACAATATCGCATTTATAACGGAATTCTACGTCGATAAATTATTGACGTTTTCCGCTATTTTAAAATTATATTAGTAAATCCGCATTCATTAGAAGAAATCCACATTTTCGAACTTAAAACTTCGCAATCGGAAGTTTCACATCTTGCAACATTGCGTCTGACCCAAAAAGCAGCACGGAATAGGGATGAGATCTCTCACACAATAAGCCGTTTCTCACACACTACAGATTTGGGCCATTATTTTTGTTTGGGCGTTAATCGTTATTTTACAATTATCACGTTTCTATTTCGGTGTAATTTTTAAATAATTTATGATTAATTTGCAGGGCTGTAATGAAAAACCTCGAAGCCATCATTTTAAATGGCAAATTTCGAGGTGAGAATATATTACTACCACGGATCCCTATTATACCCACAGATGTGCCATTTCAATTTAAACGTCTTCAATTTCCAGATGTCAAGATTGGCATTTGCGATGACTATCAATAAGTCTCAAGGCCAAACGATGTCTGTTTTTGGCTTCTTTTTGAGCACACCATGTTTTCACACGTACGTGGCATGCTCTCGATTGGGCAAACCATACAGTTTATTTGAGTTAGTTAAAGATGGGATAACAAAAAATATTGAACACTCTATTGCGTTGAGGGATTAATATTTTTTTTAGTAAAAATTATTATAATTAGCAATGTATATCATTTCAAAATATAAATTACAAAAATTAAAAATATAAATGTTTGGTATTGTGTTATTTTTATATTCCATCATCGTTCACAGTGCTCCATGCCTCTTCAACTCATATATACCACATCCTCAAACACTGACAATACGTTAGTCATTTTTTTCTCCTAAAATAATCCTAGGAATAATTTATATGGCAAAACAATGTTTGCCGGGTCAGCTAGTATACAATAAAATAGATCACACCACACGCTATTCACAACATTTACGTACAATATTTTCATTTCTTCTTTGCACTTATCTACTGCTTAATGGTTACGTTCTTGCCCCGCCGAGGTTCTGTGTGCTGCTCACCGCCTTCTATATCATATTAAACGGTCAGTATATACTGGAGACGCGCGTTTCACATTCAGTCGGCGGTGACCTCATGTAAACAGATTGCAGCGCTCCGTCTGCAAATGTAAAGTGAACGAGTAGTAACTAAAACAAGTTACGAAACGTTGTGTTCTGTGTGTAAATATAAACAATAAAGGATTGTCATAAATAAAATTGGATCAGTTTTATTATTTAAAAAATTAAAATTTCGGCGTCTTTCTACAACTACAATTGTAAAGATATGATTGTTTTTCTTAATGAAATATGCTCATCAAAAACAGATCATCAAATAAGGTCATGTTGAATTTTTTGAAAATATAAATAGTTTTTTCTATAATTTCCTGACAAACACAATAGCCCGCTCGGAATTGACTGCGCTTCCTTTTCGTCGTTTTCTTTCAACTACAATTTTTAAAAATACGATTTTCTCAATTAAATGTATTTATTAAAACTACATTTTCAAATGAGGTCATGCTGATTTTTTTTCAAAATACGAGTTTTTCTATAATTTTGTGACAAACAATAGCCCGCTGTAATTCTTCCTCGTGGGGAATATACTAGTACTCCATTAACTTTTTGATGTCATCAATCGATTTTTACATTGTCGCACTTACTTCGTAAGAAGAAAAAGTTATGTATTCGTGCGCCCAAAAACGGCGAATTTTCGTCGGAAAAGTTATTAGTAAGTAATGGGGCAACTCATGTAAGTAAGGGGCAACTCACAGTGAAATAGAATAATAAAAAACCGTTTTGAAGCGTTTAAGAAGACGGGACACTCAGATAAATTGCAAGAGTGATTTATTTAAGAACTGTAAGTGAATACGTGACAAAATAAGGGAGAAGACGAACGAGACAGTGTGCTGTTTTCCGGAGTGTTCGTGGTGAATGCAAGTAGCTAGTTGACCAGATGGCCCATTGACTTGGTAGAGAACGTGTCGAGACTCGAACGTGATAAGAAGGTGTTCAGCTGATCCTGAGACGTTATTAGTGAATGTAAATGATGGAAATCACAAACTTTTGGAACGGAGATCCAGATATGTGAAACTTCGGAGGAAAGATGCTGATATGACTGGTGACGTGGTGCCCAGAATAGCCGAAACTTCAGAAAGGGAAGTGTTCAAATTTGCTTTTGATTGACTCGCGGCGTATCTTTGTAAGAAGGCCAAGTCGTGTATTGTGACAAACAAGAGAGAACAAGTAATTGCTCAAAGTAATTGTAAAAAAACGAAAATGGCCATGTTTAAAGGAAACGCGCGCAGTATGAATGGGTATTTTGAATGTTAAGTGTGTGTATGTAAGATAAATATTTAAGTTTTGTGTTGATTTTTACAGCTTATGTTCAAAGGTATTTTCAATTTATGTGTTTGTTAACGATGTCATTTGTGAGAAGTGGCAACGATTCCATCAGAATTAATGAATAAACCCAATACGCCAATTTATGGTGGCGTTGATTTCAGAATTTTCATTGTTATTCTTTGTTTGCTACGTATTAATATCCTGCAATTACGTTAAATACCGTATACTGTATAGGCGGCTTCGCACCCCACGATCCTACAAAATATTCTGTAAACGGTTCAGGGTGGTAGGACGCATTCTCGTGCAAATAATAAGTAAATTGAGTAAGTCAAGTAATTAAGTGAGCAAATAGTTAAATAAATATTTAAAAAGAGGATAACCCAAAGTACCGTCTCAATACCAAGCGCTCAGTACCCTCAGAAACGCTTGTAGGTGCATTAGGAAAACGCAGCAAATTTAATTAGTGGTGCTACAGAATGACACAGATTTTCCAGCATTACTTTTCTATTGCCTTTGGTCTTGCCTAGATATTCAGACTTGCCACAAGTTATTTCCAGCTGCCATCTATCGCCGACCAAAGTGTATTCTTACTTCCCGTATACGTACGTATACACGGAGTGATATACGTAGTAAAGGAGAAGTTATGTAATGCTACGCGAAAAAATGGCCAATTTTCGGCGGAAAAAAATTCATTGCCGGGCCGTGTTAACGAAAAAATGGATAAAACCAGTTGCTAAATTAAGAAAAAAAATCCCCTAACTCGTGGTGTGTCCAAAACCCCTCTTTTATGGCTCCTTGAAATCCAAAAACCAATTAAAAGTTAAACGTCCGTCTGTCCGCCTGTCTGTCTGTTTCGTCCGTCCGTCCGTCTGTGAACACTGCTAGCGCCTAAACCAGATATACGATTTCTTCCAAAATGGATCTTCCCTGATCGATCTGGTTCTAGTCAAAGTTTTTGATTTTGAAAAAGATACTGTAAAATTTGGGAGTACTTTACATGTAGCCCCACGGACATTTTCAAAATTTTCTCAAAAATGGCTCCAAATTGTTTCTTTAAATTTCTTGTATGAATAGAGTAAAACACATTTATTAATATGGCATAGGTCCGATTTTCACGTACAGCTCTGAATTTTCGAAAATTGTGAAAGTATGAATTTTTTTCGGTGTCTTTCTCCAACTATAAAATTGAAGATAGAGATTTTTCCTTCATATAAAATGTGCTCTCCAAAGTGAGTTCTTTGTTAAAGGTCATGTACATTGTTTTGAAAATTTTAGTAGTTTTCGCGCAATATTGCGTGCAATATGTGCGATTTTAAATAATTACAAAACCAAGATTTTCTCAAAAACGGCTCCAAATTTGTCCTTTAAACTTTTGGTAGGGATGGTGCTAAGTGTACCCTATGAGATGACACAAACGCCATAGTGCTGTATTCTTTTGTTTTTTCAAAAATTGCAAAAATGTATTTGTTTACTTGTTTCTCACGTCGTTAATATTCACACTAGCGGCGAATTGTTCACATTATTATATTGATGAGTACATGTGCTTTAAATAATGTCAAGTAAAGTTTATCAAGAACACAACCGTTTTCTGTGAAAACTAGCTCAAATTTCCGCATTTTCAGAAACGCTCAAACGCCATTTTCTCATAAATGGCAACAAATTTTGTTCTTCAAACTTTTCGAACGGATAGTGTGAACGGATAGTGCTAATTGCACTCTTTAATATGACGTAAAGTTTATTTTGAGTTATTTTTTGTTTGAAAGCATTTTGTAAAGATTATTATATTTGGGAGTGTAAGTGCTTCAAATAATTTCAAATAAAGTATTTCGAAAACTCAAAACTTTTCTGTGAAAATGAGCTTCAAATTTCGCATTTTTAGTGGCGCTAAAACGCAATTCTCTTGAAAACGGCACATACTTTTTAAAAGAAAATTGCCACTTAGGGATAGGTTTTTGTTTTCTTTAATTTTCTAAAATTAATATTTCCGTTCTACCAATAGGAAACCGAAAAAATAAGAAAATGACAAAAATGTAGTTTTGGGGGTAATAGATGGTAGTGGCAATTTCGAATAGCTAGCGAAGACCAAAGGAAATAGAAAACTAATACGTGAAAGTGTGTGCCTTTCTGTAGCACCACTAGTTTGACGTTGTCTTAGTTTTTACCTTTCCTAATAGAAGAACAAAAATATTATTTTAATAATATTCAACTAGTGGTGCTGCCAAAGTACATATTTTCTCGCATTGTTTCTAGATGCTCCGAGACACGATCCCAAATCCTCAGATTCATCTTACCGGCATTCATGCCACTACGCCACATAAGCGCGCATGGACTGAACTCGGGCGGAGGCTTAAACAGTAATGTCCGATTGTCCATGTAAAAAAAACAACAAATAATTGACGACAAAGAAATGCAGCTGTGAAGGGCTTACTCCTATATCCGACTAACGAGATTAGAAAAATAACCACTGCGAGAATGTCTGTGCCATTCTATAGCACCACTAGTTTATTTATTTATTTATTTACCGTCCCTTATTACACATACGAAGAAAATTTAAAGAAAAAATTTTGAGTGGTTTTTGAGAGACGTTTTTTACTTCTCGCCTTACGAATACTTCGTAAGAAGAGAAAGTTATGTAATCGTGCGGTGTAAAACGGGGAATTTTCGCCAGAAAAACTCTTATAGCATGGGTCTGGTGACAAAAAAGTGGATAAAACCTGTTGCCAAATTTAGAAAAAAAATCCTCTATCTCGTGGTGTAGTCAAAATCCATGATTTGTTGCTTCTTCATACTGCAAAATCGATTGACGGCAAAACGTCCGTCTGTTCGTCTGTGGTCAACGCTAGCGCCTAAACCGTTCGGCCGATTTTCTTCAAAATTGATATTCCCCAATCATTTTTACTCGTCTCAAGGCCTCTTGAATTTGAAATCGATATTTTAGTATTTGAAGGTACTGTACATGAAGCCCATTTTGAGATTTTCTAAGTTAAAAGAAAATGGCTCCAAATTTTTTGATTATATTTTGTTGTTGAATAGTGCAAAGAACGTTGGAGGGAATGACGTAGATATCATTTTCGTTGATAGGCACAATTTTTCGAAAATTGCAAAAAACTGTTTAAAAACTGCAAAAGTGAAGATAGATATTTTGCCTCAGACAAAGTCGGTTGTACAAAATTAGCACTTCAAATAATGCCATGAACCCTTTTTTGGAAAAAACGAGTAGTTTTTGCGTAAATTGCGAATCAAATTTACAAAAAAAAACTTTTCTCATAAACCGCTCCAATTTTTTTCTTTAAAATATCTGCACGTGTGTAATAAGGGACTGTAAATATAAAAATAAATAGTGGTGCTATAGAATGGCACATACTTTCTCGCAGTAGTTATTTTTCAAATGCCGATCAGCGGATAAATTATTTGGAGTAAGCCGTTCACTGAAGCCTTTCTTGGTCATGTTTGAAAGATATGTTTTTTGCATGTTGACAATTACCGGCTTCCTAATGATAGAACTGATACAATTATGTTTTGACTAAAATATAAGTAGTTGGTCCGCATGTGCGTTCCGTGGCGCGGTTGGTTAATGCTCCTTCGGGTTGAGATCTTCAATAAGGAAGGTGCCGAGTTCGATCTCCCGAGGGGGATTTTAATTTGATGAATGTGATGTTGCAGAAAAAACATTGAAGAGTGTAGATTCTTTATTGAAAATCATGTGAAGTACTTCTACTCACGAATAGAATCAATGCAGATAAATAGACAGGACTTGTCTGTGTTTTCCCTAACTGCATCTTTTGAACAATTTTTCAACTCTGTTATTCGATTTCTGAAGCGTATGACATGTCGAATCAACTGTTGTCTAATATATCTGTATGAACCAATTTAAGTAAAATTATGAGTATTTTAACGTTAAATTGTAATACATTATAACTAGAACGCATGCGATAAACTTACAATCCCTGACGGTTCCAAAAATTGTTATTACTTTCTCGCCTAACGAATACTTCGAAAAGCGGTTCACCGCTGCCTTTCTTGGCCATTTTTGAAAGACATGTTTTTCGCATGTTGAAAATTACCGGCTCCTAATGATAAAATCGATACAATTACGTTTTGACTAAAATATAAGTAATTGCGATAAATGTACAGGAAATGTCTGTATATATTTGTTCAAATTTTTAACTTTTAACAATTTTTTACTTCTCTTCTCGTATCAATTGTTTCTTAATCATGCATTTACCAATTTTTAGGTCGGTTCTTTCCTTTCATGGCTCTGTTGACATAGGCGGTGGTAGTGGTGCGTAGTGGTATAAGTGCCGGTTCGTTGACTTTGAGTTTCGGATGTCGGGTCCCGGTACGGAAAACGTTTGCTGGTATAATACACTTTTGCTGGTTAATGAAGTAGTGGAATAGCAATAAGGACCGTAGCAGGGCGAGAAAGAATGTGCGTTGGAAGCACCACTAGTTTTGTAAATGTGAAGCAAAAATTACGCAAAAATGACTCTTTTTTTTGGAAAATTCTACAAAACCTTTTTAGAGAGATAATTATCTACAACAGACTTAGTCTGAGAAAAAAATGTCTATTCACAATTTTGTAATGTTAAAACCATTTTTTGCAATTCTCAAAAAATAGAGTAATTCCCGGATGTAGAACTGAAACCATAGTTTTAATCGTCCCTCATTACGTAAGTGAAGAAAATTTAAAGAAAAAATTTGGAGCGGTTTTTTTGAGAAAAACGTTTTTGTAAATTTGCGGCGTAATTTACGCAAAAATTACTCATTTTTACAAAAAATTATACATGGACTAATTTAAAGTAGTAATTTTGTACAACCGACTTTGTCTGAGGCAAACATCTCTATACCCTTTTTTTAGTTTTGAAATTGTTTTTTGCAATTTTCAAAATAATGTGAATATAAACGAAAATATGGGTCGTATCTACCTTTCCTTATACGTAATTCTTACAAGACATTTTAAAAAATGGAGCCGTGTTTGAGAAAATTTTGAAAATATCCGTGGGCTTCATATAAAATACCCCCCAAAATTAAAATATCGGTTTGAAATTCAAGGGGCCATGAGATCAGCCAGATCGATCGGAGAGTATCAACTTTGGAGAAAATCGACTGAGCGTTTTAGTCGCTAGCGACAGACGGACGGACGGACAGACAGACTGACAGACGTTTTGCTTTCAATTTGTTTTTCGGTATCAAGGAACCACAAAACAGAGATTCTCGCTGCACCACGAGGTAGGAGATTTTTTTCTTAATTTAGCCACTGGATTTATCGAGTTTTTCGTTACCAGGGCCCTGTAATTTGAGTTTGTCTGCCGAAAATCCGACGTTTTTTGGCGCAGCATTACATAACTTTCCCTATACTAGACGTACATATAGTATACGGGAATGTAAAATTACTTTGACCAAGCTGCGTAAATTATCGAGAAGTAAACCGACTTCCATCCATTTTGTAAGTTACCTGCGACAAGAACAGTTGTGCTACGAAAGAACTGAATGCAGAAGAAAGACGACAGAGAACGTTTTTAATGAAATCTCAGTAAAGGTAACTATTGTGAATTATATTGTAATGAAATTACTTAAAGGAAAATAATTAATGGATTTTTACCATGATTATGTGACAATAATATGCATTAATGAATAACTAGTGGTGCTACAGAATGTCACAGAGTTTCCCTTATTAGTTTTCTATTCCCTTGGATCTGCGCTAGCTATTCGGA
The DNA here is from genome assembly GCA_031308135.1 of Acheta domesticus. Lineage (NCBI taxonomy): Eukaryota > Metazoa > Arthropoda > Insecta > Orthoptera > Gryllidae > Acheta > Acheta domesticus. The sequence continues at coordinate 144,469,335 of JAHLJT010002406.1, read as the reverse complement.
ATTGCTACATACTCTTGCCAGCTGGTATCTATCGCCGCCCAAAGTACTTTTTGATATTTTCTTAATTTTTCTGTTTCCTAATGGTAGAACGGCAGTATTCATTTTAGAATATTACATAACACAAAAACCTAGTCCTAAATGGCAATTTCCTCTTAAAAATGTTGTGCCGTTTTAAAGAAAATGACGTTTAATCCCTACTAAAAATGAGAAATTTAAAGCTCCTTTTCACAGAAAATGTTTGAGTTTTCAAAACCTTCATTTGAGGACATTTGAAGCACTTACACTCACAAATGCAATAATGTTTACAAATTGCTGGAAATTTTTATATTAACCGTGTAAGATATCTTTCAAAAACTTTACATTTGAGTAATAAAAAAAAACAAAAAAGTACCTGAAACTAAACGACGCCATATTAAAGAATGCAATTAGAACTATCCTTTCCAAAAGTTTGAATTGAATATTTGGAACAATTAATTAGAAAGTGCCCTTTGAGACTTTCTGAAAATGTGGAATTTGAGCAAGTTTTCATAGAAAACGAAAAGAGGGATTTTGACTACACCACGAGTTTGGAGATTTGTTTTTCTTAATTTAGGAACTGGATTTAGCAACTTTTTTCGTTATCAGGGCGCGGCACTGAATTTGTTTCTGCCAAAAATCCCCCGTTTTTTCGCGCAGCATTACATAACTTTCGCTATGCTACGTATATTACTCCGTAAATACGTACGTATACGGGAAAGTAAAAACTGTCGGGAAAAACGTAACTCCAAGACAACACAGTCGAGCATGCCTCGTGGCATAGTTGTTCGTCTTGGGAATTTCTTTTCACTTTTTACTTTCCCGTATACGCACATATTTACGGCGTAATATACGTAGTATAGGGAAACTTAAAGTAATGGTGCGCGAAATGAGCTTCAAATTTCGCGTTTTGAGTAGCGCTTAAACGCTATTTTCTTAAAAGAGCTACAATTGTTTTAAAGCATTTAAGCCAATTGGGAAGAGGTTTTTGTGTTCTTTAATATTCTAAAATTTAGAAAACCGTTAGAAAACCGAAAAATTAATAAAATGCCAGAAAAAATGTACTTTGGGTGGCGATAGATGGCATTTGGAAAGAGTATGTGGCAATTCTGAATAGCTAGCCCAGATCCAATGAAATAGAAATCTAATACGGGAAAGTCTGTGCCATTCCGTAGCACCACTAGTTATTTTTTCTTTCGCAATTGAATTAAAATTTTGGACGGAGTACATGGGAGCAAAAGAGTCTGATTTTCTATTAGAAACAAAGCAGACGACGGTATCAAGAGTAGAGGTCTGCATTCTCCGCGATTTTTACTGACCAGCTCTCGCTCGCTTCTCTTCTCCCGAGACCACGCGCTCGACTGTTCTTCGCAGCCGGTTGCGGACTCCCGGGAGCCGGCGGCCGGCCGAGACTCGGCCGGTTGTCAACAACCGGCGGATCCCGTTCAGGCGAACTGCGCCACGTAACAATCGGCCGACACGTCGGAGTAAATATCTAATGCCAAGTTTCAGCACAAGGAAGGAGTATTGAATGGTTTTTAAAATAAATGACCAATAATTTAGTTTTTTCAAAATTTAATATATCGACAAATTTTAATATTACTTTTCAAATAATAAATTTTAATTAAAAAAAGAATAAAAAGCTTTAAAATCGACTCTTCGGACGCACTGGAGAACCTCAAGTGGATATATTGCAGTTCTGCCTGTGACTTCAAAGAAAAGGCATTCAAACGTTTTAGAGATAAATTCCGTTCTTGCAATTACTAGGCATCGGATGTTTCGGAAATTGTCCATTTTATTCTAATGAACATAAAATCATTAATTTTCCTTCATTTTATATGGTGTAAATATAAATGCTCTACTAAATTTAGATGCAAGAGCAATGAAATATATTAGTACCTTTCCCTTCCAATTTTGTATTTTTGTTTCCATGTTTGTATATTTTTGTTGTTGGTGTTGTTGTAATTTTCAGGCATCTGAAAAGCAGGTCTTAGTTTCTTAACCCGGCAGTAGGCGCGCGGGGTGCCTCAGTCACCCCAGCATTGTTTTGAGCTCATTGAACTTTTAGTTTTATTTATAATCTTGTGAGCTTCTCAATATCTTTCGACTAAAGCTTTGTGCACATATCTCGACCCTTCTCTTTCAACTGTTTCCTGTCCTTTCCTGGAAATTTCGTCGCAAAGGCGATGACGCGCTGCATGGGGGCCACCGAGTCACTTCGCGCAACCTTTGCTACCGCTTCCTGCCCAGCTGTTCGTAGTAGTTCACCCAAAGGAAGGGGATCTCATGGAGCTTCAATACTACTCCACAGAAGCCAATGATTCACAAATTCAGCTTTTTACGATTTTTTAATTACAATTAATCGCTTATCTTGTATTGAAACGAAAAATAATGGAGTAATTAAAAACATTGTACTCGTACATATAAAATTTTATATGCATCATTTCGTGAATACATACTTTTGCCGAATTTAAAATAATGTTAAACATGTGTATATAAGAGTAAATAATGTTTTTTGAATTGTTGAATAGACTGATGTGCTGTGACCGCTGTTGTTTGGCCGCCGACTGAGTCGACAAATTCAGAGGCCAAGGCGGCTTACATCAACTTTTTCACAATAAATTAGTACGCCCAATGACGACAAGACGTTTTGGGAAAATAGTACCCATCTCATTTTTGTTTAGCATATGCGTTTTTCTTATATACTCGTGAAATTATGACCAAATATTCATTGTATTTAATAAATATGCCTTATATTCGGGTTTGTAAGAAACTTAAATGACTTTACAATTGGTACGAAACGAATTATTTTCCCTTAAGCACTATAAATATATAAAAAATATAAAAATTCATGCATTAAAAGTTTAAATTTATTTTCAGACTTTGTTTGCCTTAATTCTTTCAAAAAATGTATTGTTTTGTCTCTATAAAATTATTTCCAATCAATCGATAAATTGTTACTTTTCAACAAATAAATTGTTTAATTGAAATTGAATTTTCTTTCGATTACAATGAATGAAGAGTTGCGATCACTACGTGCGGCGACTTTATATCCCGTACATGCATTGAGGGACGAAGCCACCGAGCAGTCTGGCACCGGCCGAGCGGCCGAACGCTCGAGCGCTCGGGCGCTCGGCGACTCCCGAGTCTCGGCGGGAGCCGCAAGGCGGCCGGTCGAAATGTCCGTTAAACAGCTATCTCTTCCCCTCCGAGCAAGGTCCCCCTCCCTTCGCCGAGCGTCGGCGCGGAGCCCGAGGGTCTCGAGCGGTTGTTTTCGCGTGTTTGCAGAGCTCTAATCTAGAGGCTACGCAAGGAAACGGAACCTTAAGAAGAATTTCTTCGCTGCGCGATACTCGATTGCAGCTCGCTGACCTCGAGCCTCGAGGGACGGCGGCGCTTCAGAAGACGACGTGCGGATCCGACCGGCTAGTGTTTTGATTTTTTTATTAATTTATATTGGTTGGACATAGTTCAGTATATTTTCTACTTTACGTATGTTTGAAGGCTTACGAGCTAACTTACATTTAAAACTTACTTCTACCTCTTAAATCTAACATAAGGGTGAGGATGCCCTTTTGGGTCCTCTATTCAGGTTCGAATTCGGAGAAGGTTTTCAGGAATATGTTTGTAGGGATATCTATTTTTTATTCTGGTGTGGTTAGGATTTTGTCGCGAGTCTGAAGGTTGCATGAGAAGGGATTTGGAGTAAATAATGGCAGAAGTTAGTGGTTAGGTATGTGATGTGATGTTCAATGGGTTCTAGGCTGAGTTCTTTATGAAGATGATGATTGGTGACAAATCACGGTGCATTGGATATTGTTCTGAAAAATTGGTTCTGAATGATTTGTAATTTTTTAGATTGGTTTTTGAGGTATTTATCCAGATGGGACAGGTATATAGTAGTAACGGTCTTATGATGGATTTATATATAACAATTGAAGAATGATATGGTAATGGGCTGTTTCTGTAGATTAGAGGTTTTAATTGCAGTAGTTTTATTTTAGCTCGTTTAACTTTTTCGTCTATGTGCTGTTTCCAATTCAGTTTAGTGTCCAAGTTTAATCCCAGATATTTAATAGATTTGTTAGGGCGGTACCAGTTTATTGTATTGCTATTTATTGTTAGGGGTGGGAGAGGTATAGGGTCTTAGGGTAAATATTTTGCCGTGGTTTTGGTTGGATTTAGTTGGATTTTGAGTTTGGATGCCCACCTGTTGAGTAAGTTGAGATATATTTGTGTTCTATTTCTGATTTCAATGATGGAGTTGCCAGAAGAGATTATTGCTGTGTCATCCGCTAATTGGGCTGTGTGAATGTTCATTAATTTAGGAAGATCTGCAACGTATAAGCTGAATAGTGTGGGTGAAAGTGGCAATTTTCGAAAATTGCAAAAGTTTAAAATTTTTTCGGCGCCTTTCTGGAACTACCTTGGGGGAGTCCTGCGTTAATTAGTCTAGGGTTGGAATGATGATTATTGACGTTAACGGGAAAAGTTCTATTGTTGAGAAAGCTATTGATAATTGATTTTATGTAGTATGGGGTGCCAATTTGTTTTATCTTGTACATCAACGCTTGGTGCCATGTCCGGTCAAATGCCTGAATGATGTCTACGAATACCCCTATGGTGTGATGTTTATTTTTTTTTGAAATGCTGTGTACATATGTTCCGATATTCTTAGTAACTGGTGCTGTGTAGACATTTTTTCAGTAAATCCAAACTGTTCTTTAGGGATTGTTTTCGTTTTGTCAAGGTGACAGTTTAATCTTTTTAGTATAATTTTCTCGAAAACTTTTGATAGAGTTGGCACTAAACTGATCGGACGATAGCTGAAAGTATTTGCAGGATTTTTACTTGGTTTACAAATGGGAATAATGATAGCATGTTTCCAGGTATGCGGAAAGTAATTTGTTCTGAAACACGAATTATATATGTTTGTAAGGGTGACTATTGCTGGTGCAGGTAAACGTTTTAATACGTTATTTATATTGTCGTGTCCAGGTGATTTTTTGAGTGGTATTTTATTAATTTTTTTTTAATTCGGAGGGTGATGTGTAATGTATTTTTTGGTGCGGTCCATATTCTTGTTCTAATGTTGATTTGGTTATGGTGATATGACCAGGATGAAAATTAGTGTTATTAACAGTAAAAGTTGAGGCAAAATAGTTCGCTAGTTCTTCTGATTTTTGGTAGGATGTGTAAGCTTTATTTGTTGCTGTGTTTATAGGGGGTATCGTGTTTTCTTTCTTCAGTATTTTTCTTGTGAATTGCTACAGAGAGTTATTATTTGCGCTCAGTGATTGGATTCAGTTATGGTAATGTTGGTTATTGAAGGTAGTTACAAGTCTTTTTACCATATTTGTTATTAGGTTTCGTTCTCTCTTTGGTTCAGGTGTTCTTAATCGGTACCAACGTCTTCTAGTTTCATTTTTTATCGAAATTGTTTTTAATATTTCTTTGGGTAATATTTTATGTTTGGTTGTTTTTGAATTGGGTGGAATGGTTAATTGATTACTTTTTAGCGTGGAGTGTATTAATTCGTTGAAATGAGAGATGGACTGATCTATGTCCAACGGGGTTTCTAATAATTTTATTTTGGGCAGAGAATTTATTAATGTTTCTTGAAATTTTTGACAATTAATTTTTAATTAATTTGGTTTTGGGGCGGGGGCGCGTTGCGGTATGAGTTGGTGTGTAGTAATAATTACCGGGATATGGTCGGAGTCGAGTTCGAAAATAGGTGTTGAGTAGAGTTTAATGTTAGTATTTGTGATGCCTATGTCAAGGATGTCCGGTTTCCGAGTGCGATACCGAGAATGATATGTTGGTTCCGAGGAGTGAGTATTCTTAGGTTTGTAATGTTTAATAGTTGGGCTAGTATTTACTTTCCCGTATACGTACGTATACACAGAGTAATGTACTTAGGGTATAGGGAAAGTTATGTAATGCTGCGCAAAAAAATGGCCAGTTTTCGGCAGAAAAAAATTCGCTGTCGGGCGGTGATACCGAAAAAGTGGATAAAACCAGTTGCTAAATTAATAAAAAAACATCTCCTAACATGTGGTGTAGCCAGAACCCCTCTTTCGTGGGTTCTTGATACCGAAAAGCAATTGAAAAGAATACGTCCGTCTGTCCATCCGTCCGTCCCTCTGTCCTGTGAACACTGATAGCGCCTAAACCATACGTATGATTTCTTCCAAAATGGATATTCCCACGTAAATCTGCTTCTAGTCGAAGCTTTGAGATTTTCAAAAAGATTCTGTAAATATGGGCGTACTTTCCATTCCCCCCCCCCCGACATTTTCAAAATTTTCTCAAAAACGGCTCCAAATTTTTCTTTAAATTTCTTGTAAGAATAGAGTAAATTATACTTATTAAGGTAACATAGGTCCGATTTTCACGGTTAACTCTGAATTTTCGAAAATTGCAGAAGTTTAAAATTTTTTCGGCGCCTTTCTGAAACTACAACATTGAAGACAGAGATTTTTCTTTTAAATAAAATTCGTTGTCGAAAGTGAGTTCTTCCATTAAGGTCACGTGTATTGCTATGAAAATTTTAGTCGTTTTTGCGGAATATTGCGTGCAATATGTGGACGCAATATTGCATATTTTGAAAAATTATAAAAACAAGATTTTTTAAAAAACGGCTCCAAATTTTTTCTTTAAACTTTCGTTAGATATAGTGCCTTATGTATCTTATGAGATGACAAAATTGCCATATTGCTCTAATCTTCCGTTTTTTCAAAAATTGGAAAAATGTAATTTTTTTGACTTCTCTTTCACGTCATTAATATTTACATTAGAATTTTTTCACATTATTTTATATACGAGTACATGTCCTTTAAATAATGTCAAGTAAAGTTTCTCGGAAACGCAACCGTTTTCTGCGAAAATAGCTCAAAATTGCGCATTTTCAGAAACGCTCAAACGCCATTTTCTCGTATATGGCTACAAATTGTTTCTTGAAACTTTTGCAACGGATAGTGGTAATTACACTATTTAATATGACGTAGAGTTTACTTTGAGTTATTTTTTCAAAAAGTACATAAATATAATTTTTTGGAAAGATCTCTCACATCTTTAATATGCACATTACCAGCAATTTGTAAAGATTATTATATTTGTGAGTGTAAGTGCTTGAAATAACTTCAAATAAAGTATTTTGAAAACTCAAAAATTTTCTGTGAAAATGAGCATCAAATTTTGCATTTTTAGTAGCCCTAAATTGCAATTTTCTTTAAAACGGCACATCATTTTTAAAAGAAAACTTTCATTTAGGACTATTTTTTGTGTTCTTTAATATTCTAAAATTAATATTTCCATTCTACCAATAGGAAACCGAAAATTAAGAAAATGACAATAGTATTATGCAATTAGTTTATAATGTCCTTTTTGAACGAATAAGATGATATTACAGAACGAACGACGTTAGGAGGGAGTTCGGTAATAACTTCTTATGAGTGCAAATAAGTAACATAAACGAGTCGCATTTACTATTTTTTGTATAACAGTATTATAAGGTTTTAAGGAAGCGAAATTAATTTGGATGTTAAGTCGTAATTCGTAGTTGTAGTAGTTCTCGAATTCATGTTTTGACGTCATGAATGCTGCCTAAGCAACTAATATGTTTACAAATGGCAATTAGTTTGAAAGTCGCGATTCAAAAATAATGGATTTGCCCAGAAAAATTGTGGAAGAAGCTGCAAAAGCAGAAAATGCTATAATACCGAAAAAATCTTTCAAACTGTATGAGAAAGAGTACTTAAAGTTTAGGAAATGGATGGATAAAAAACATGCAAATTTATTATGCGAAGCTGTTGTTCTTTCATATCTGTCGGAGCAGGTTGGTTAAGTTAGTATAATGCACATGCTAGAATAAAAACGTTTGTTAATTTAATGCATGCTTCTTTAAACATTAAGTCCACAGCATGTAAAGCGTCTACACTATGGTGTACGTATTCCAAATTAAAGGCAATGCAAAGATCAAAGACAATATTAATATCGGAACTTTTCATAAAGTAAGTTTACTTATGGAACAAGCAAATGTGAGTTATCAACCTAGAAAGGGAATGGTATTTCCCAACAAGATGAAAACACATTTCTTACAAAAGCCGATGATACAACTTTTCTTTTAATGAAGGTATAATAATGACAATGGCAATAATAGTTAAGTTTTATTTATTAACTGGTGTATTGCATTAATACGTGTTATGATTTTCCAGTGGTGCTATTTTTGGCATATTTGGTGCTGCTAGACGTGTTGAATAGTACAATTTGTGCATCAACGATGTGAAAAAGAAAGGTTCCGTTTTGATAGTGAACATTAAAGCGACAAAAAATGACAAGCCCGGAATATTTACTATCGTATCCAGTGAAGAATTTAATTATGTTGAAGTCTGTAAAAAATACATTTCCTTAAGACTCTCACATGTTAAACACAAAAAAATGTTTGTTTTACAATGATGACAAATGCAGCTGCAATCCAATTGGTATCAATACATTTCCGAAAATACCAAAAAATATTGCACATTTTTTAAAATTACCAAATGCAGAAAAGTACTCTTATCATTCAATTAAGGAGAACATCTGCAACAGTTTCTCGCAGACAATGGTGGTGATATCACTACACTTAAACGTCATGGAGGATGGCGGTCTAGAAGTGTGCCTGAGTCATACATCAAAAAATCGGTGAATAACAAGATTCAAATAGTTAACAAGATTTTGGCTAGTTCAGAAAGCAAAGAAAAAACAAGCATTTTAGATATAAATGCATGTTCTGGAGTTTCACTGACCAATTTATCAAATTGTACAATTAATGTACATGTTCACAAGAATTAATTTGATATTTTTTGTTCTTATTATGTTGTTCTTGTTATATTACCAAATAAAAAAAATATAATTTTAAAGGAGTAATAAATAAATAATTATGTTTTTAAAAGTAAGCTTTTTCATAACTCATTTGATTTTACTGCGAACACTGCAATCTATTTACATGGTACCACTGCCTTCTTTAAACTCCATAACTGATAATATATATAGGGGCCGTGACTATTACATCAATAATGGCTCATATTTAGTGCAGAAATAGCAATGACGTAATGCTCCGTGCAATAATATGCCATATTATGAATGATTTTGTTAGTGGAACAGGGTTTTTATAATGCTGGTATACAAAAAATGTACTTTTGGTGGTGATAGATATCAGCTGACAAGAAAGAGTATGTGGCAATTCCATATAGTGAAATGCATCGGAAAAGCCCTCAATTTTCGTGCAGTTCAGTACGTAATTTGGCATGAAATATAATACGTATAAATATGAAAAAATGATATATATTTAATTGAAGAATGGGGAAAATAGTTTTATTAATAAATTATCACGAAATAACATAAAGAAATAGCAACATTGTTAACCAGAAGAGATTAGTCATTTATTAATGGATTAGCATTAACATAGGGATTAAAAACACGAGAAGGACTACGGAACAAGAATAGAAACAAGAGGCATTTGAAAAAAAGAACGAGGTAGAACATTTTGGAATTTTTACCCTTTGTGTCAGGATCTGGTAGCAATCGGATGTAGAATTGTGTACTCCGACGTTATAGTTTCTTGAGACTGGCGCGTGATAGAATCGAGATTTACGAATTGTAATCGTCATCTTTGATGATTAATTTGAGATTGGAACTCGGTGTAAGAATTATATAGTTAAAATTTAGGAGTATCGGGATCGTAGGAAGTTTTTCTGAGACTAGCTAATTAACAAAGTGTGGATTGAAGCGGACATCGGTATCCAGAAGAAGATATGGTGCTGTGAAGCTGAACTGGTATTCAAATGCCAAGTGTGCTGACGCTGAATGGACAAGGAAGTATTTCCGCGAAATCCCGAATTCGAGAAAGACAAAACCAGCTAAATTTTGATGTACAAGCCCCAAGAATAATTAAAATTTTGGTTAAAGCAATAATTAAAATTTAAAATTGTAACAATTATTTGATGGCCATCATAAGGGAAAATTAATTGTCAAGTAAATAATATGTATGAGATGCATGTAAGAGATTGATTAAAAATTTCTAAGAATAAAAAGAGACGTACGACACTTCATGTCATTACGTGCATATATAAATTTTCGTTTCATTAAATAGAAATTAGGTATTCTCAAAATTATTCCCTTGTATTATTGGTAACCAAAGCGTAAGTATCAGATCCATCGACTGAGTCCTCGTAGAGCGGTATTTTCAGCCCACGACAAATGCAAAGAGTAAGTATTCTTATTTTTCAGGAGTATCCAGTGGACGTGGTGTCGAGCTAGCCACCCACATGTACCACGTTCACGTATCCAATTAAGGTTACATAAATTGATAAGATATTACTTAGAAATTATCGCAGTTGACGGGAGTATTACAATAGCTAGCGAAGACCCAAGGAAATTGAAAACTAATACGGGAAAGTCTGTGCCATTCTGTAGCACCACTAGTTTTCCATTATGATTATTTGTTTGACATCCAAAGCTTAAGTGTTTACAATTGAGGTTACCTAGCAGCAAGGTTTTCTCGGTAGGGTGAAATATATTAGGGAAATTTGCATTTAGAATTTTGGCTGTTGGGGGCTTATAAGCTGTTATTATTTTTCATGGTTAGCCATTTATATTGATTTGAATAGCGACAGATTGGATGCCTTGTGTGTCGGGCAAGTTAATTTGGTGGTGATTGAGGCAAATTTTCACCGCGATAAGTACACCTCCTCCTTTATTTTCCGTTCTATCGGTTCTATATATGTTATAACCTGTTAGTGGTATTCGTGAGTCAAAACGTTCCGCTGAGAACTGTATTGTCATGTTCCCACCCACATAGAGAATTAGACGCAAATTCGCTAATGTTGTGGTGCGAGAAAAGCAGATCATTTCGTTACGTCTAGTAACATAGGATCGAGATTTCTAATATCACGTGCATTTTTAAACATTCGCTATCGTATTAGAATACAGATAAATTCTAAGTGTAAATTCTAGAACGAAATACGGTAGAATTAAATGGTCGGTTAATATGTATAAATTACAAAAAAACTTAAAGTGTATATGTTACAGATGTATAAATTCAATGCTAATTTTCAAACTTAATTCAGAGAATGCTCTCTAGAAAATTAGTCGTCGTACCAACTCCATTTAATTTCAGTAAGAAAAAACGTTACAGAAATAGGACAAACAAGTGTTAAAAGTTAGAAGTGTTAGAAGAAACATTATAAGTCTGAATTAAACAAAAGGTTTATCCATTAGACATTCAACTTGTTATTACCACCAAAGTAGGAAACGGTTATACCTAACATTTTACCATTATGTATGAGTTCTTTGTAAATAGTGTATACAAGAGTATTTGGATATGTGTTTTTTTCAGGACGTGGTCTATAATTTTAGAAACTGTATTTTTCCTTGCTATTGTGTGTGATAGAACTCATATTTTCAAGTGTTATTAAGCATTTATTAGTTAGAATAACGAATACTGTTGTTTCAGCACAATTCAGTGTATCTTTATAAAAAAATAATATACTCTCTTAGTTACGTTTCAGTTGCACCTGTTTTCTTACTAGTATCGGAAAGACGAACCCATATCTTGCGTTACGGTAGGAGCATTCAACCTGCTGTATACGATTTCTAGTGACATCTATTGATGCTATTATTGAGCGGAAAATAATCGTGTCTTAGATCAGCAGGCAGAGAGGTGATATTTTGGCGCTACCAACAAGTACTTACAGGAAGTCGGTGACAGGTGTACTTGACGAAACAGCGCGCGTGGGGGCTCGGCCCTACCAGCGACGTCCCGGCCTCGCGACCTCATAGGTTAAGGGGGTTGTGGAGAGCACGAAGACATTCGCACGCCAAAATCTGGTCTTCCCAACCTAAAGAGTTTTCTCATCGTCACACATATACGGACATTGCACGGAGAGCGCACACTATACTTTTGCCCCGATCGGGAATCGAACACGGGGTCGCGTCATGGAAAGTGAGCATGCTAACCAATGAGCCAAGCTACCAAGTCACTAACAAACGCAATAGGTTTTACAAATCGCTGGAAAGGTGCATATGAACAGGTGAGACATTTAAAAAAAATGACCTTTGTGTTAATTTTTCAAAACACAAAATTATACAGCAAAATGAATCACATGTCACTTAAAGAGTGCAATTAGCATTATATGCGCGAAAAATTTAAAGAAAAATTGGAGCCGTTTTTGAGAAAATGGTGTTTGAGCGATTCTGAAAATTTCGGATTTTGAGTCCATTTTCACAGAAAACGAGAAAGTATATTACGTTATTTAAAGTACAAGTAGGCATATATACAATAAAGTGAACAAATTGTCTCTTATATACATGTTAACGACGTAAAGGGTAGTCAAAAAATTACATTTCTCTCATTTTTGAAAAAAAAAAGAATATTGTAAAATGGCTTCTAAGTCATCTCATAGAGTACATTAGGCAATATCCTAACCAAAAGTTTAGTAGTTAAAGTTAGTATATAAAATTGGAGCCGTTCTCGAGAAAATCTTGTTTTTTACTTTCCTGTATACGTATATACGGAGTAATATACGTAGTATAGGGAAAGTTATGTAATGCTGCGGAAAATCAATTTCGATATTTTAACGGAAATACAAGTTTTTGAGTCCCCTGATAACGAATCAGTGTTTGTTTTTTTTTCAAAACGTCCGTCTGTCCGTCTGTGAACAACACTAGCGTTTAAACCATACGTACGATTTATTCTCAAATGATTATTCCCAAGTCAATCTGCTTCCACTCAAGGCACCGCGATTTTCAAAAACTTTCTTCAAATTTGGGGTACTTTACGCGAAGTCCCCAGGACATATTTGAAATTTTCTTAAAAACGGCTCCAAATTTTTTCTTTCAATTTCTTGTAAGAATAGACTAAATTACACTTATAAAGGTGGCATAGGTCCCACTTTCACGGTTAACTCAGAATTTTTGAAAATTGCCAAAGTTTGAAATTTTTTTTTCGGTTCGGTAATATTTTCTTATGAGTGCAAATAAGTAACACTAGCTGAACCCGTGCGATTACATCGCACTGAAGGGATGCTTTCCGCTTCCAGCCACATGTAGAAATACACGTTGGCCACGTGGGTAATACCGCGTGCAAAGGCTTCTTGCCAGCTGGCGTATGCTAGACGAATTACATAAATCCGTAGATATCACATAAAAGATATATAAGAACATACACAAAATTTTACATTGAACACTTACAACACAATTGATAAATAGTCGCACACATGTTTGTCTTAACGGAACGCACAACAGATTTCCGCTTCCCGCCGCTTCGATTCACATGCGACAACCACGTGAGTTCTCCTGTGGCGGATGGTGTGGCGCATAACCGCCATCTTGACAGGCAGCGCGCGGAGGGCACGCTAACTATCCCAGCCGCAAAGTTCAAACAACAAAAGTTTCCTAGCATTTTATTAATAACGAAAAGCTTCGTGATTTGCAATATTTAGTGACCTCCATTCCTGATTTTTTTATCTTTTTTTTGGTACCTCATTTGTTAAAATCCGTTCACTATGAGCCGAGTAGGAGGGACAACAAATTCACGGTTTTAACGAAAATAATATATATGATAAACGAGTCGCATTTAATATTTTTTGTATAACAGTATTATAAGGATTTAAGGAAGCGAAATTAATTTGGATGTTAAGTTGTAATTCGTAGTTGTAGTAGTTCTCGAATTCATGTTTTGACGTCATGAATGCTGCCTAAGCAACTAATATGTTTAAAATTGGCAATTACTTTGAAAGTCGCGATTCAAACATAATGGATTTGTCTAGAGAAATTGTGGGAGAAGCTGCAAAAGCAGAAAATGCTATAATACCGAAAAAGCCTTGCAAACTTTATGAGAAAGAGTACTTAAAGTTTAGGAAATGGATGGATAAAAAACATGCAAATTTATTATGCAAAGCTGCTGTTCTTTCGTATCTATCGGAGCAGTTTGGTTAAGTAAGTATAATGCACATGCTATAATAAAGACGTTTGTTAATTTAATGCATGCTTCTTTAAACATTAAGTCCACAGCATGTAAAGCGTCGACACTATGGTGCACTTATTCCAAATTAAAGGAAATGCTAAAGATCAAAGAGAATATTGATATTGGAACTTTTCATAAAGTACGTTTACTTATGAAACAGGCAAATGTGGGTTATCAACCTATAAAGGCAATGGTATTTTCCCAAGAAGATGTAAACACACTTCTTACAAAAGCTGATGATGAAACTTTTCTTTAATGAAGGTATAATAATGACAGTGGCAATAATAGTTTTATTTATTAACTGGTGTATTGTATTAATAACTGGTATGATTTTCAGGTTGTTGCTATTTTTTGGGCATGTTTGGTGCTTGTAGACGTGTCGAATTGTACAATTTGTGCGTCAACGATGTGAAAGAAGAAGGTTCTGTTTTGATAGTAAACATTAAAGTGACAAAAAATGACAAGCCCGGAATATTTACTATCGTATCCAGTGAAGAATTTAATTATGTTGAAGTCTGTAAAAAGTACATTTCCTTAAGACCCTTACATGTTAAACACAAAAAAAAGATTTTGTTTTGCAATCATGGCAAATGCAGCTGCAATCCAATTGGTATCAATACATTTGCGAAAATATCAAAAAATATTGCACATTTTTTAAAATTACCAAATGCAGAAAAGTACTCTGGTCGTTCGTTTAGGAGAACATCCGCGACGTTTCTCGCAGATAATGATGATGATATCACTACACCTAAACGTCATGGAGGATGGTGGTCTACACTTGTAGGCGAGTCGTACATCGAAGAATTGGTGAATAACAAGATTCAAATAGCTAACAAGACATTGGTAAGTGCAGAAAGCAAAGAAAAACACAAGTATTTTAGATATAAATGCATGTTCTGGAGTGTCACTGACCAATTTATCAAATTGTACACTAATGTACATGTTCAGAAGAATTAATTTGATGTTTTTTTGATAATAGCCATAATATAGCCATAACCATAACAAGCCTGATACATCTGACAGCCTGAGTAGCAGCTGTACAAACTATATCTGTGTTATGTATTTCAAATCGATCTTGTTGGCTGAAATCCACACTATGTGAGCTCAGCCTTACATCTGCAAGATACCCACAATGCACTTTGGCCTCACTCTTGCAGAGAGGATGCTATCGCGTCCATCACTTTTACTGTGGTGTGCTGTTGGTGTGGATCGTTGGCGGCCATGCAGGTGCATTGCACTGCTAGCGAGATCTTTGCTGAGCGCCGCCATGTGGCCGTGTGATGTGATGGTCTCATGCAACTTGGTCCTTTTACACCACTGTGAATTGTCTGTGAGCACTTAAGGCTGGTTTGAGGGGATTGTTCCCTCTTTACAGCTGACGACGGTGGACAGGCGCCGCGTGTGTGCGGGATGACTGCAGAACCCGCCATGTGGCCGCGTGGTGTGATGGCCTCGTGCAGCATATTTTACGATAATTTGAAACTTGTATGAAGAACAATTCTCGCACTGGTACTGTGGAGGTATTAGTATCCAATGTTTTGCACTGGAAAAAACCTTTCCTGTGATGTAAAGATTTATTCAATAATTTGAGATCTTTGCCATCAAGCATGATATTTTGTATGTTTATTAATTGAGGAGGAAACGGTTTGTGCACTATATGCTATCGCCACATCATGAAAGATGTTCATACGTTTGCTTCAAAGGTATACAACACAGTCTAGATACGGCTGTTGTCTCATCTGGGACCAATATGCATCGTCTGTGAGCATTTAAGGCTGGTGTTTTCTTTATTGTTGCAAAATTGCTTACTGGTACTTCATTTATTTTTGTTTTTTCTTTCTTTCTTAATAGCTTGTTTAATTAAAACTTTATGCTCTTTCAAAGGACAATTTTAGGATATTTTATGTTTTATTGAAAATTCTATATTGAAAGGTTTATTGAAAATTGTAATTGTTAGTTTATGATAATAAAATGTTAAATATTTACTCAACAATGTCTTTGAGCATTCTTTTATATTCCTTTATTATTTTCCTGGCATAAGATCTCCTAGTAGTTTAGTGTCCTGAGTGTAGTAGGTTTCTTGAGGGTTCACTACTTTAATTTTGTCCACTGCTCATTAGTGGCCCCCAATCAGTTCTTATTATGATGTTCTTGTTATATTACCAAATAAAAGCAAAATATAATTTTAAAGGAGTAATAAATTAATAAATCAGTTTTTAAAAGTAAGTTTTTTCATAACGTATTTGATTTTACTGCGAAAACTGCAATCTATTTATATGGTTCTACTGCCTTCTTTAACTCCATAACTGAAATACAATGGTGGCCGTGACTATTACGTCAGTGATGGCTCATATTTCGTGCAATAATATGCCATACTATGAACGATTTCGTTAATGTAAAGGGTTTAAATAATACTGGTACACAAAACAAATGTACTTTTGGGGGTGATAGATGGTAGCTGGCAAGAAAGTGTATGTGGCAATTCCATATAGCTAGCGAAGACCCAAGGAAATAGATAACTAATACGGGAAAGTCTGTGCCATTCTGTAGCACCACTAGTTCTTACATGTGATTACATTCTTTTCACCAGAGAGAACATGTAACTTTTTTGACAGTAACCGCTACAACATTCTTCCATGGCTTTTCTGAAGCAATCACGTTCAGTATGTGATCATTTGCTACATAAATAATTCGGGTAGCGCTAACAACTTCAGAAGCAATTTCAGCAACATCTTTCGCTGATTGAACTGATTGATTGCATCCTTTCCCTTGAGCCATTATTTTCTCTCTCTAGTCGCTTTACATTGCTTCCAATTCCATCGACGGCACTTTTACCATGGACAGTAGCAAAATACTTTTAAGAAAAGTTTCTTTTATATTTTTCAGAAAATATGCTAAGCATTTTCAGCATGTAAATTTATTTTTTAATTCTTATGATGGCCCATCGATCCATATTATTTCTGACTCTGGTTGATTATCACTTTCCCGAATGATTTCCTCATACAAAAAGTCGATGAACACAACACGAACACTGTCTTTATTCTTATATTGACGGAACAAATTACGTAGGTTTTGCACTTCCCTTTATAGAAGACTGCCGCAGTAAACAAAAGTACACTTCTGCGTGACCAAAGAGCACGTTGGATTTCATTCTGGTATTCACAACTGAAATCCCTTTTGCTGAATACGTTATGTGTTAACATGGTTCATCACATCAGGTAGATCAGCTGTCACTAGTCCATGTATTTTATTTATTTATTTAATAGGTAATTATAACAAATTTGTACAAAATTTCAGTTCTTTTAGCTATGTGGCTAGGCTGAAGGCCTTTAAGCCATTACAATACCTACATCCTACCGCATTCTAACCTTTCGAATTCTGGCATTCACCCCTAATGGTCTCTTCATCGCATCAAAGCCGCGGAAAGGAGACCATAAGGTACGGCTGAGGAAAAATCCCCTAAAGGGGGAAAAACCTGCCGTCAGAAGACGAGTACATGCTAAACTACTAGATTTTTTTTTTCTAAACTATTTATTTATTTCCTGGCGTGGGCATCTTCTCCATCCAGTCTTTGGCCTCCACGGCTTCTGAAATCAAACACCGCCACAGAAGATCGCCCGCACCACCGCCTCTTCGAACAATTTTCTACTAATTAACTTAATTATCGCATACTGACTAATTTAATTATCTTTTAAATCTTTCCAAATTCCTACACGACCTACTTCTCTTAAGACGCCGGCATTAGCTGCGAATCTAGAGACTCCGAGAATTAGTTTATAATAATCTGTTTCGATGCTTTCTAATCTGTCTATTCTGTCCACTCCCCAGATTTCCGCCCCGTAATTCATTGCTGGAAGCACTAGCGATTTAAACATTAGTCCATGCGAGCGACATAGGCGATTAAACTAGTCCATGTAGTTCTCCTAAACTGGTTTCTTTAAAAGAAAGTTGTAACCAATAATCACCGCTTTTTTTTCATACTTTCCAAATCACAATTTGTTCTGGTTAAGTGAGACAAGGCATAAGGTTTCCATAGGAACACTGATCACACATGTTCTTCTAGTAACAAGTCTAGCGTACTGTCACAGAGTACATTTTCCCAAAAATCGTTTGAGTAAGTAGCTTTAGGAGAAAGTTAAGTAAATGTCAGTTTAAAATTTTCGTGAATATTGCATTGGTCAGCTGGATGGTTGACTGAATGCTGGATGGATGGTGAATATTGCATTGGTCTTTGATAATAATACATTTTTTGGAAGAAGAGAACAAAATTTTGAAATTGCGATTTTATTTTTTTGAAAATGAAGTATGCTTCTTTTAAAAACATTGTCAAATAATGGTTTTGCAATTTTTCTCTTTTACCTTCGTTCCAAACTGTTACATCTTTCATTCCTGGACTGGTATAAGTAATGTCCGGGCGGTAAACAAAGTGGTAACTGCCATATTTTCATTTTCCTCATTATTGTTTGACTTATCTGTTGTGCATTTCTTTAAGCTATTGCGTTTTCTCTAAACTTGTACTACAGCTTTTTGTTTCCCAGGCGATTTTAGAACAATCGGGATGTCTTCTAAACGGCTTTGGATAATGTTGTCTCACAGGAATAATGTATGTGGCGAATTTGTTTGGTCATTGAAACCTCTTGAATTATTAAGCTTTTTATTTGCTCTCTGTATTCTCTTCCTGTCTCTTTTGTATTTCCTGAAGTCCTGTTTCTCTTTTTCAGACATTTCACTCTTCTTTTTCCTCTTCAAATCTGAAATTCTTTTATTTTCTTCTTTTCGATTATTTGGAATTGCAGATTTCTACCATTCCTTCATCTTCTTAATCTTTCTAGCACTAATTGATTTCTTTGGCATCTCCATTTCTGAATTGTAGAATAATATAAAATCAACATATTTAATAGTAACACTTTTCAATGAAGAGATGTTAGGGCGTGCACGTGTGGGACAAAAACATAACTTATTATATTTGCGTCTAATATTAAGAAAGTGATTTAAAACTATTATAACCCAATACTTAGTCATTAAGCGAAGAAAACATGTATTCACAGATCACTGGCAGAATGTATTTTCTCTGTAAAACAAAACTTAACCTATTTCGAGTCACGTGCGGGACATTGAATTTGATTAATTTCATTCGGTTAGTTAATTACTTGTAGACATTTTTACAGAGCTATAAGAATGAAAACATATTCTTATGTATACTTACATTGTCCTGGAAAGCACAGAACCTTCACAACAATGGTTGTTATGCAAATTGCCACCTCTGAAAACAGTATCGTTTCGAGCATGCGAAAAAACCGCGAAACAATCTAGCATGAAAGCAGGTGTACCACTCTTGGAATTAGAAACGTGAAAAAGTGAAACATTTTTAACTAATTTATAATTTCAGGAAAGGTTTTATAAGGTTTTTAGTTGGAAGAAAAAAATAAAAGACGTAGGGATAAAGTTCCTAATTTTCATGGATTGCCCTTTCAGTGTGTTATCAAGCGCTTATTAAAGAAAGATTGAATAGAAAAAAAGTTTATATTTATGAAACACACTGTTTTATTCCCATTGATTTATATCAGAATAATATCTAGTAGTTAAAACTATGCGAAAAAAAGGGAATTATCACATTAAAATTTCATTAATTCTTGTTAATTGTGCATTTTATTCGCGTTTCGGGAATGTGCTTATTCAAAGAGTAATCTAAAGAAAATCTTTTGTTCACACCAATTCCGGTTTTCGATATTGGTCTTGCAAATGAGTCATAGTACTTAACTACTGTCATTTTCACACTCAAATATATCCAAAACCTATAGCTTTTCTTCATATAGGAACATACTATCATATAAAATTATTCAGTAAATATAGTGCAATCTCTATAAAATAATATTATTGTTTAAACTAACTAAAGCACTTACTTTACCATTAACACATACGTATTTTACTGCAATGTTTAGTTACCTGACTTGTGTCATTAGCAAATATTAATAACTAAATCTTCATTTTAGCATTTGACAATATTCAAAAACATTATTTTCGACGTATAAAATTAATTGATAGAGTACTTTTTAAAAAATCTATTTTTCTCGTTAAATTATAAATACCGAAAATATTGTCCGATCTTATGAATCATAACTCAAGGATTTACGAGTGGTGCCTGAAAGTAATTGTAGTAATTCACATCATTTCACCAATTTTGATATCTTGAAACACCAAAAAAGTGTACTTCAAGTTTGTTTTTCTTTCTCAGAATGTGCTAAAAGTATGCAGGACCTAAAATAATACCAATACGTTAGTCTCATTGAAAGGAATCAAATGGGCTAATGGTCCTCATTGCAGGTGCCGTAACGCGCTCAAAACACTTTTTTTTGCCAAAAAAACGCAAAAACACATATTTTTGGAGATATTCCCTTAGAACAAAACCATCGTTAGTTACCTGCCGAGAGACGAAGGAACGTCGAATGACAACTAATTTGTCTCGATTTGTGGGCGGGAAGGGGTCGAAACATGAGTGACGGATGACGCAGGGCACACGAAAGACGCATGTTTGAAAGTTGAGAGGTGTTTATGCAAATCGGGCCGGTAGCGTATTGATAAGAATATTTCACTCTATTCTAGCAAGTATTTTAAATAAAACATTTGGAGCCAGTCTTAAGAAAATTTTGGAAATGTTAAGGAGCTTGAGCAAATTACTTATTAAAATAGATATTTCAAATTTGCACAGGCGCGGATCCAGACTTCTCTTTTGGGAGGGGTCAGGTTAAGACTCAAATGCATTTATCTCGGAAAAGGGGGGAGGGTACCGAATGTAATAACAAATTTGATGTATGTTATTCGTATATCAGATTGACTTTATTATACTATAAATATATTAGAAATTCAATATACCAGTAATCACATATCAGATATCAAGCAGGTTACAATTGTTACAATCCTCACCATATTCGCTGGGAGTGAGGCGGGGGTAACTTTGGAATTTAACTGGTAACCTCCAATTTTTGTTGCAGATTAGAATTCTGCCTACAAAAATATGTCAATTTTATTCGGTACATTTGTTTTAAAAAAATGAAAATTTATAAATTTATCAACAATAAATTTCAAGTTATCAAAAATAAATTTCATTTGATGCAATATAAAAAATTTGTGAAGAAACGTATATGAGAGAGACATGTAAATGCGTGTAATGAAAAAAAGTATATTTTAATAAATTATTATAAGTAATAAATGCATGCCTATAATAAATAAATAAACTAAATTATACTTTTATTTTTTCTCACAATTATTTTTTTCTCATTTTAAATTTTCCTTTTTTTCATTTTTCGTTTATATTGCTCTTTCGTACATTAATAAATTTTCACCATATTTTAATCTCCTTGAATGGCGATTCTTCTATAACAATGTTGTTAACTTCATTATAAGTTTGTCAACAACTACACCGAGACATGCAAAATAATAAATAATAACCTAATAAATTTAATTTAATGCAACAGTTAATATTTTTCAATTAACTGATCCGATTCTTTTTGCATCGTCTTGGTGCTTTGTTAAATTAAAACCCAAATAAAGTAACATCATTGCAATACTGTTCATCAAAAATGAGTGCTGTCAAAAGATACTTTTGATATGGATTCGGACTCAGCGACAGTTAAACTTTCAAATAAGATATTTTAGGCGTCAGACTCTATTCTCGCTCAATAGCGGAACTAAAATTCTCTAGCCGGATTCGGACTCAGCAACAGCAAAATATTCAAATAATGTCTTTTAGCAGTGCCGAAGCTGGAGGGTAATCTGGGAGCCTTATAATACCCATTTTTTTTTCAATAAATTCTGTCGTTGTGTACCATTTTTCAATATTTTTGTTATTGAATCGTTGAAGAAAATTAAATGTGTTCGACTTCTTTCTCCGCCTACGCGCGAGGGAATAGCAGGGCCGCAGAAATATACACTTTGGGGCCGGTAGCTGAGCGAGGAGTCTGCCAGTGGATAGACCGGCTGGCTCAGCCGCGCACGCGCAAAAGAGAGCGTACTCTTATCTCCCTTTCAACTGCATTTACTGGGCAGAGACCCCAGTAGCAGCCTAGGCTCTCGGTAGGCACGGGACTTGTACAGCAATGCACACCCACATCTCAGGGGCAAATTCACCTCATAACCTGACGTTGTGGAAAAATAGAGTTGTTTATGTGCCCGTTTGTAAGATTTTTGTTAGTGTTTTCTTTACGAAACAATTAATGACGCTAAAGATATAGTGTTGCACACAATGTCCCCCACTGACTATGCGCCAGTCTCATAAATTCTAAACGATTCACGATATCGAAATGCAGTTTTCGCTCAAATGCGGAATCACGAGTTAAGTACTATGCCGTAGAGATAGAAATAGTAGCGATACGCAGTAATATACCGTGTTAGTTATGAAGAGACCTATGAAATCCTCATCAAAGTAGATATGACTATGAATGAACTTTCAGGGTGAGAATTATTTGAAAGATACAAAATTGTATCTTTTAAAATTATTGATACAGTAGTGACTCAGATGGGCTACATGTTTCAAGGTTTGTGAAAACTTTCATTTTATTGAATTTCTGGACGAAAAGCAGTTTTTCCACCTACAAGCGTCCTTTCGTTCAGAAAAGTTTCCTTTCCTAATAAAACAATATCGATTCTTTGACAGTGAGCAGCTTCGAAATGAACTGACAAATGTTTACATTAATAATGCCTGCAGTTTTTTTTCTGAAGAATTTGTTAGACAAGTTGGCACAGAAAAAATATCAAGAGACGGTTTAGTTTGTACAACTCAAACCAACTTTCCCTTTATATACAGCATTATGTGAAAGGAATACGATTACATTAAAGAGTTAAGACATTCTTGAGAAATTCCGTTGGAAATTAACTGTGCAGAAACGAAAGCTTTAGAGAACACTTTATCGATGTTTTTGTTGAATAAAAAATGATGAATGGAGCTAATTTACAAAAAAAAAATGTAAGATAAGATTTTCAGAATACCCAACTGCATGACTCTAGCTTCGCCACTGAATTTTAGGCGTCAGACACTATCCTCGCTCATCAGCCAAACTAAAATTCTCTAACACTAAATCTTTTCGACTAATCTTTACCACTAACCCCTGTTGATAGCCATAACTTACGTTCTTACAAAACCAGAACCGACATCAGACTTCAATGATCAAATTAGGTTCGCCGTTACAGATTACTTAAGCATTTTAAGGTTAAATAAACATTGAGTTTGACAGGGGTTCCGATACTGAATTGGATTGTATCATCGAAACTGAATTCTAACAAACACCTGAAAGCAAGATTGTTGCCAATTTTATATTCATACCATTATTATTACGTAGTTTAGCTAGTTCTATTCTCTTTGAATAACAATTGTGACTTTTAAGATGAGTCCATGTGTTGACATCCATTTTTCTCGTTTCATCCAATTCTCTCGTTCAATTAGTGATAAATATTCACATTAAGTTAGCAACACTAGTAACGCGCAGTGTATTTGATTCCGACTTTAGATATGTTACTTGTTTACATATATTTCTTTGCATTAAAAACATTTTAAAGTGATCTTGTAAGATCTTGATGAAGTATGTTTTTATACAAGTTAAATTCCAATTTCTATATACATTCATTAGTTTTAGCACTGCTAAATTTTTAGAAATTTCTAGAATTGTTTGAAAATATCTGAAAATGTCTCGGCCAGTCCCGATTCTGTAGGAACTCTGGAAAGGTTATCATTTTTTTTAGATATGTTGAAGTTTCTCACAAATTTTGACGGTTCATCATTTGGAGGGGGGGTCATGACCCCCGTGACACCCCCTTGGATCCGCGCCTGAGTTTACAGGACCTTGAGACGAGCCAAATTGATAATTTAGGGTGAAAATGTTATGTAGGCGTAAGCGGTGTTCGCAGATGGGCAGGGTGGAGGAAGAAGCAGAGAAACAGATATGTAGAAAGAAATTTTGAAAAACTCTTTTTGGTATCAAGGGTCAAAATGGGAATTTCCATAAAAATCTTGACATCGATTTTCCGCAGCATTACATAAGTTCTTGTATCCTATGTTATATAAACGTACGTATACGAGGAATGAAAAATCGAACGCCGAACGATCGAAACCTCAAATAAAGGAAGGAAAGGTACCGCGCCTCGTGCGTGGGCGTAGCGAAGGGCGCGAACCGCGGGCGGCGGCGGCGGCGGCGGCGGCGACACTGACGTCAGTGGAGGCGGTGCGGTTCGATCGCACTGCTGGGACCAGCGGCGCGAGGAGGCCGAATCCGCAGGGCCAGAGCGCACGCCCAAGGCGAAACCGCCAGAAGACAGAACATGGTTCATTCCAGGCTATTAAATAATTTACAATATTAATGAAAGGAATAGTGTCGATATCCCGAAAAGGAGTATCATCTATCGCATCCCAAAGTACATTTTTTCGACATTTTCTTAATTTTTCGGTTTCCTAATGATATAATGGAAATGTTACTCGTATTTTAAGAATATTAAGGAACTGTTATACCCACCCCTGAATGGCTATTTTCTTTGAAAAATTGGTAGCCGTTTTTAAGAAAATGGCTTTTAAGCACTACTGTAAATGCAAATTTTGTAGCTCCTTTTCACACAAAATATTTGACTTTTCAAAAAACATCACTTCATGTCATTTGAAGTACATCAACTCACAAACACAATAGTGTTTATAACTTGCTGAAAATGTGCATAATAACGGTCTGTCAGATCTTTAAAAAAATACATCTGTGTAATATTTTTAAAAAATGAAAAAATATCCCGCAATGAACTCCACGTCATATTAAAGAATGCAATTAGCACTACCTTTTCAAAAAATTGAAGAAAAAATTTGGAGCCATTTATGAGAAAATGGCGTTTGAGCGTTTCTGAAAATGCAGAAATTTGAGCTAGTTTTCACAGAAAACGGTTGAGTTCTCAAGAAACATTACTGACATTATTTTAAAGCACATGTACTCATTAATATAATCATGCCAACAAATCACTGCTAATTTAAATATTAACTACGTGGGGGACAGGACAAAAAAATTACATTTTTGCATTTTTTTTAAAAACAAAAGAATACAGCATATGGCGTTTAAGTCATCTCATAGAGCACATTTAGAACTATCCCTACCAAAAGTTTGAAGCAACAATTTGGAGCCGTTTTGTGAAAATCTTCTTTTGTATTTTTTTAAAAATTGCACATATTGCATGCATATTTCGCGAAAATTGCTAAAATTTTCAAAAAACTATACGTGACCTTAAAGAAAGAACTTACTATCAAAATAAATTTTAATTGAAGGAAATATCACCATCTCCAATTTTTTAGTTGGAGGAAGACACCGAATAAAATTCAAACTTTCGCAATTTTCGAAAATTCTGCATTAATCGTGAAAATCGAGCCTAAGCAACCTTAATAAGCAAATATTACTCTATTCTTACAAGGAATTGAAAAAAAATGGAGCCTTTTTTTATTTGAAAATGTAATGCACCCCCAAAAATTAAAATATCGGTTTCAAATTCAAGGAGTCACGAGATCAGCCAGATGGATTCGGAAGAATCAATTTTGGAGTAAAAGGACTGAACGGTTTAGTCACTAGCGTTGTTCACAGACGGACGGACAGATGGACAGGCGGGCGGACCGCCGGATGGACCGCCGGACGGGCCGATGGACGGACGGACGGACTGATGGACGGATGCACGAATAGACGTTTTGCTTTCAATTGGTTTTTCGGTATCAAGGACCCACAAAACCGGTATTCTGGCTGCACCACGAGTTAGGAGATTTTTACTTTCCCGTATGCGTACGTATTTACGGAGTAATATACGTAGTATTGGGAAAGTTATGTAATGCTGCGGAAAATCGATTTCGAAATTTTAATGGAAATACACGATTTGGTTTTTTTCAAAACGTCCGTCCGTCCATCTGTCCGTCCTTCTGTTCGTCAGTCTGCGAACAACACTAGCGCCTAAACCATAGTGCGATTTCTTTCAAAATGAATATTCCCCTTTCAATCTTCGTCCACTCGAGGCGCCGCGATTTTTAAAAACTTTCTTCAAAATTAGGGAGTTCCTTGTGCGAAGTCCCCGGGACATTTTCAAAATTTTCTCAAAACGGCTCCAAATTTTTTCTTTAAATTTCTTGTAAGAATAGAGTAAAATGCACTTATAAAGGTGCCAGAATCTTCTAAAATTTCGTTTCGATTTCATTAAATTTAATAATGGAACTGGAATAATTCTCCTCATATTTCTATGAGTACATCTATTTATCACAATAGCATTGTGACAATGATTTATTTAGAGCCGAAATAAATGTATTGATTTCATAATCAATATCATGATTAGGAAAGAGTTAGGTTAACAGGCCAGTTATGTTAAGTGGACCATGCTTTTAAATATTGATGTGAAGTGTTTCCTACCTTTTCCACTGGATGGCATTCTTAAGATGACAGGGCTGATAACACTGACCTGTGAATTTAAACTTTCCCATCATTGCATAATTGTTCGGTAGTCATCTTTAATATTTCAGTCTTGCTGATCCCGGAACTGAAGTCAGTTTTCATCTATCACATCAGGTTTTTTACAACATTAAAAGGAAATACGGGAAATACGAGACACGCGAACAGGTAAGATTACAAGTAATTTATTATCATATGTATTCTTCTGTGGATATTAATGAATGCTTCTTTATTATTTTTTAACTCGTCTAAACGCTACTATGTTACATACTTATGAATATAACATAAAGTATTGAATTGCGTATACAGATTTGAAGAAAAACAGTCACATAGACCAAATCTCCCATAATGTATTGAGAAAGACCACTGTTTCAATTTTTAACGTCTTAATATAGTTTAAGAAACTTATTTGTCTTTTCGCATGTTGGATGTAGTTGGATCTTCCCTCTTTAGTAACCAATAGTAATTTGAGAGCATGTTTTTGTTCCATTTTCCTTGATATTTGCGTTCAATTCCTTTCTTCCAATCTTTCTCCTTGCTCTTCACTCAGTATTCCTAGATTCTCAGGAAATAGCCCAGATGTGAATGTAACATTTAACTTTATGTAGTAGAATCTACAACAATTTCAATATTTAACTTTGTGCTACCCTCTTTAGAAGTAAATTCCTGTTCGCGATATCTGTACGAATATTACGTCATCCCTGGTGCCAACATGTACTTTTCACGAAGTCTAGACCCGAGTACCTCGGAAGATTTCTTTGTTGGGCCAAAGTCTTGAACAAAATTCTTTAATGCACTTTAAAAACACTTGAAACGTTAAAGTTCCTTTTCAACATCTTAATAGAGAAATTCACTGTCAGAAATAAGCTCGGCCATTTCTGCGTCACATTCAGATTCAGAAGAGAGACTGACCTTGTACATTTTCCAGATGCTGGTACATCAGGACCATGAGGAACACGTGAAAATGAAGATGGAATATTGTTTGGATAAACAATAATATTTTTGGGATTGCTGTTAAATACCTTCAGATTCACATAACAGACGTAGCAGTCAGTACTGTGGTCTGTAGGTCGCCACACCATTAAAATTCCGAATGGCAACGCCGTTCACTCACCATTCATCCATTCCCTAACGGCTCTACGCACGTTCTATAGGCCATATGGTGAGCCCATAGCTTGTCTTGGTCTCTTAATTTTATGTTGAAATAGTCATGGTAGCTCTTTCTCACGATACTGGGTTATTTTGCACTTCTGTCCTATTGGCACGAAACTTCCATACAACATAGCAGAATGAATCTGGCTGTCCTTGCAGCCACGACGTAGGACGTTGATATAATTTGAATAAAAAGATAATATTTTTATTGAAATACGTGTTAAACATCGTATGGCACTCACTATAGAACACTTATGAAGACAAAACATTTCTTTCACTAGAGAGCGAAACGCAACTTAGACTAGCGGACAAATCACAATAAAATTTCGCCACTCAGCAAAACTTGCTCCGTGATACAGTGTTGGCAGCTCTAGACTCGAGTGGTTTATAGAGGGTTGTCAGATCGCTGCACGACATTGAATTAATAAATTGATCTAGAAACCTTATTTAAGCAACTCGTAAGAAGTGCACTGTAAGAAGTGCATTGATAATGAGTGAAATAAAAACTTAATATAACATTTAAAATGAAACGTAACGTGATATGGGAAAAATATTGTCATATCCTGATTCAAGGTGCAAAAGTAATAAAAGCAAAAGAAAATGGCGGCAAAGAAACCGTCGCAGGCCACTGTAATCTAAGTCAAAATCATAATTTGCAGGCCTTGATTTGTTCAGTACAGTAAGGAATTTGTATTCTGAAAGGTCCGATGTTTTTTCCTACACTCATCTACTTTTCATTTTTATTGCAATTGAATAACAACTACAAGAAGAATATTCACACCAAATTCATTGTTAGTATTTCTGCTCTATATTATTGTGTTTTGTTTTAATAATAGGCTTGTGTGTTTTCGGGCATATATGTGCTGTGGGGTTAACTGGACCGCTGGGAGGTTAGGTTAAGTAGACCGGTCCAGTTAATAACCGCGCAACTTTTCTTGACCGATGGATTGAAGAAATGCGGGTGGAGTGGGGATTTTAATTACAAAGTCGGCCACTAGAGTATTTTTTGTAATGCCAACCTATGGAAAATCAAAATCAATTACAATTATTCATTCATTGATTAATAATAAAGGAATATTCAATTTCAGTAAATAATTTATTACTAAGATTTGTCCTCTGTATCACAACTTTTTCGTTATAGCTTGATTAATTTTTCCTCTCAGTACAACTTGAATAAAAACGTTCTATCTCAGATTTATTTAAAATTGACCCTCACATTTCGTTATGCATTACTGGTTATTTTTTTGGGAAGCCCATTCTAAAGTGTTATGCAAAGGATACAGCAAAACCTTGTTGCCCTTTTCCATTTCACAAGCATTCGCAATGTTTTTCGATAATGTTGAGTTGGCCGCTAATATACGTTCTCTTAACTTTCCCAGAAATTGGAGGTGCCGCCCTTGAAGAACCTGGACATGCTTCAGTCATTTCTTTATAAATCCGAAGATAAATTCTCGAGTTTAAAAGCAACTACAATAGTTTTGACTAGCTTCTGTTTCGCGCCAACGAAGTTTCTATGTTTGGAAATCATCAGTGCTCGCTGCGAGATTTTGCCTTCTACTGTTTATTGCTGAAGGGAGGGGGAAGCAACATCATCGGTCAAGAAAAGTTGCGCGGTTATTACCCTCTTATTTTTTTCTTCGGAAGTAGAATTTGTAGACATGCAATTAACTAAAATTATTAAATCTGGAAAGCGTTATGACAATGTGTAGAAGAATGATTTTCTTTCATTAAAACAGTCTATTAAACGTCAATTTTATTTTCACAGCTTATTCAATTTCCGATCCATTTAACCTTACCGGTTAGGTTAACCATTTCTATTGCAATGTTTAAAACATTCCGTATTTGACAAAAACTGTAAGCACAATGATGTTGTTTGTTCCTACACTGTAAGGCGCAAGCCTATCTCAAATATATCCGAAATTTCACGTGCATTTGTCAAATAAATAACATTTTAGAGCTGGTTAAAAAAAGTGCACCAGATAATCTTACTCTCCCATAAATTTAACATTTCGAGGGTATTAATAATTTATTGCATAAAAAAGAAACCTGTGACCAATCTCTTTTTGTTCCTTTCTATTCACTAAATTAATATTCTTTTCTAAGGATTTCAAATGTTTTATCAAAACAGGATTGTGGTTTGATTGCATATCATACAATACATTTGGGAAATAAGAAAAGTTATACCTTTGGTTAATACAATATCTAATACATCTGGACAATAAATTTTGTGTTATAAGGAAAATGTGTACCATCAGTGGGTGATAATACTGAAGTATTATTTTCCATTGTAAACACCATAAAACTAAGTTTACTATTTAAATCTAACAATTGTATTAATCGTATTTATTAAATTTTTTTAACAAGAAATTCGGAATATTTTATTGGGAGGTTTATCTGCAGATATTAATATTATTTACAATTTATTTATTTATAGTTTAATTCCCACAGATTCAATGTTATAAGAAATAGGAGTATAAACCTGACTATCTTTAATAGATTTCTATATAATAACAGAAACTCCACCTGATGCTGTTTTAGCTAACTATCATTCTTGTATATTCTAAATCCAGGAATAGAGAATTTGTCACTCTCAAGTACATGAGTTTCTGTAATTGGCTATCATTAATTCATTACTTTATTAAAATATC